>CM026396.1:43973669-43991714 GCA_014843695.1 Archivesica marissinica
TCATAGTTAATATACAGGGGGGTCATTATTCTATGGCATGGAAAAGCGACCCCCTTCACTCATATAGTTAATATACAGGGGGGTCATTATTCTATGGCATGGAAAAGTGACCCCCTTCACTCATATAGTTAATATACAGGGAGTCATTATTCTATGGCATGGAAAAGTGACCCCCCTCACTCATATAGTTAATATACAGGGGGGTCATTATTCTATGGCATGGAAAAGTGACCCCCCTCACTCATATAGTTAATATACAGGGGGGTCATTATTCTATGGCATGGAAAAGTGACCCCCCTCACTCATATAGTTAATATACAGGGGGGTCATTATTCTATGGCATGGAAAAGTGACCCCCCTCACTCATATACTTAATATACAGGGGGGTCATTATTCTATGGCATGGAAAAGTGACCCCCCTCACTCATATAGTTAATATACAGGGGGGTCATTATTCTATGGCATGGAAAAGCGACCCCCTCACTCATAGTTAATATACAGGGGGGTCATTATTCTATGGCATGGAAAAGTGACCCCCCTCACTCATATAGTTAATATACAGGGGGGTCATTATTCTATGGCATGGAAAAGTGACCCCCCTCACTCATATAGTTAATATACAGGGGGGTCATTATTCTATGGCATGGAAAAGTGACCCCCTTCACTCATATAGTTAATATACAGGGGGGTCATTATTCTATGGCATGGAAAAGCGACCCCCCTCACTCATATAATTAATATACAGGGGGGTCATTATTCTATGGCATGGAAAAGCGACCCCCCTCACCCATATAGTTAATATACAGGGGGGTCATTATTCTATGGCATGGAAAAGTGACCCCCCTCACTCATATAGTTAATATACAGGGGGGTCATTATTCTATGGCATGGAAAAGTGACCCCCTTCACTCATATAGTTAATATACAGGGGGGTCATTATTCTATGGCATGGAAAAGTGACCCCCTTCACTCATATAGTTAATATACAGGGGGGTCATTATTCTATGGCATGGAAAAGCGACCCCCTTCACTCATATAGTTAATATACAGGGGGGTCATTATTCTATGGCATGGAAAAGCGACCCCCTTCACTCATATAGTTAATATACAGGGGTCATTATTCTATGGCATGGAAAAGCGACCCCCTTCACTCATATAGTTAATATACAGGGGGTCATTATTCTATGGCATGGAAAAGTGACCCCCTTCACTCATATAGTTAATATACAGGGGGTCATTATTCTATGGCATGGAAAAGTGACCCCCCTCACTCATATAGTTAATATACAGGGGTCATTATTCTATGGCATGGAAAAGTGACCCCCCTCACTCATATAGTTAATATACAGGGGGGTCATTATTCTATGGCATGGAAAAGTGACCCCCCCTCACTCATATTTAATATACAGGGGGGTCATTATTCTATGGCATGGAAAAGCGACCCCCCTCACTCATATAGTTAATATACTGGGGGGTCATTATTCTATGGCATGGAAAAGTGACCCCCTCACTCATATAGTTAATATACAGGGAGGTCATTATTCTATGGCATGGAAAAGTGACCCCCTTCACTCATATAGTTAATATACAGGGGGGTCATTATTCTATGGCATGGAAAAGCGACCCCCCTCATTCATATAATTAATATACAGGGAGGTCATTATTCTATGGCATGGAAAAGTGACCCCCTTCACTCATATAGTTAATATACAGGGGGGTCATTATTCTATGGCATGGAAAAGCGACCTCCCTCACTCATATAATTAATATACAGGGGGGTCATTATTCTATGGCATTGAAAATCGACCCCCCCTCACCCATATAATTAATATACAGGGGGTCATTATTCTATGGCATGGAAAAGCGACCCCCCTCACTCATATAGTTAATATACAGGGGGGGTCATTATTCTATGGCATGGAAAAGTGACCCCCCTCACTCATATACTTAATATACAGGGGGGTCATTATTCTATGGCATGGAAAAGCGACCCCCCTCACTCATATAGTTAATATACAGGGGGGGTCATTATTCTATGGCATGGAAAAGTGACCCCCCTCACTCATATAGTTAATATACTGGGGGTCATTATTCTATGGCATGGACAAGGGACCCCCCTCACTCATAGAGTTAATATACAGGGGGTCATTATTCTATGGCATGGAAAAGTGACCCCCCTCACTCATAGTTAATATACTGGAGGGTCATTATTCTATGGCATGGAAAAGTGACCCCCATCACTCATATAGTTAATATACAGGGGTGTCATTATTCTATGGCATGGAAAAGCGACCCCCTCACTCATAGTTAATAGAGTGGGGGGTCATTATTCTATGGCATGGAAAAGTGACCCCCCTCACTCATATAGTTAATATACAGGGAGGTCATTATTCTATGGCATGGAAAAGTGACTCCCTTCACTCATATAGTTAATATACAGGGGGGTCATTATTCTATGGCATGGAAAAGCGACCCCCCTCATTCATATAATTAATATACAGGGGGTCATTATTCTATGGCATGGAAAAGCGACCCCCCTCACTCATATAGTTAATATACAGGGGGGTCATTATTATATGGCATGGAAAAGTGACGCCCTCACTCATATAGTTAATATACAGGGGGGTCATTATTCTATGGCATGGAAAAGTGACCCCCTTCACTCATATAGTTAATATACAGGGGGGTCATTATTCTATGGCATGGAAAAGCGACCCCCCTCACTCATATAGTTAATATACAGGGGGGTCATTATTCTATGGCATGGAAAAGCGACCCCCTCACTCATATAGTTAATATACAGGGGGGTCATTATTCTATGGCATGGAAAAGCGACCCCCCTCACTCATATAGTTAATATACAGGGGGGTCATTATTCTATGGCATGGAAAAGTGACCCCCTTCACTCATATAGTTAACATACAGGGGGGTCATTATTCTATGGCATCGAAAAGCGACCCCATCACTCATAGTTAATATACTGGGGGTCATTATTCTATGGCATGGAAAAGTGACCCCCCTCACTCATATAGTTAATATACAGGGGTGTCATTATTCTATGGCATGGAAAAGCGACCCCCCTCACTCATAGTTAATATACTGGCCTGTCATTATTTTATGGCATGGAAAATTGACCCCCCTCACTCATATAGTTAATATACAGGGAGGTCATTATTCTATGGCATGGAAAAGTGACCCCCTTCACTCATATAGTTAATATACAGGGGGCCATTATTCTATGGCATGGAAAAGCGACCCCCCTCATTCATATAATTAATATACAGGGTGGTCATTATTCTATAGCATGGAAAAGCGACCCCCCTCACTCATATAATTAATATACAGGGGGGTCATTATTCTATGGCATGGAAAAGCGACCCCCCTCACTCATATAGTTAATATACTGGGGGGTCATTATTCTATGGCATGGAAAAGTGACCCCCTTCACTCATATAGTTAATATACAGGGGGGGTCATTATTCTATGGCATGGAAAAGTGACCCCCTTCACTCATATAGTTAATGTACAGGGTGTCATTATTCTATGGCATGGAAAAGCGACCCCCTTCACTCATACCGTTAATATACAGGGGGGGTCATTATTCTATGGCATGGAAAAGTAACCCTCTTCACTCATATAGTTAATATACAGGGGGGGTCATTATTCTATGGCATGGAAAAGCGACCCCCTTCACTCATATAGTTAATATACAGGGGGGTCATTATTCTATGGCATGGAAAAGCGACCCCTCTCACTCATATAGTTAATATACAGGGGAATCATTATTTTATGGCATGGAAAAGTGACCCCCCCCTGACTCATATAGTTAATATACAGGGGAGTCATTATTCTATGGCATGGAAAAGTGACCCCCCTCACTCATATAGTTAATATACAGGGAGGTCATTATTCTATGGCATGGAAAAGCGACCCCCCTCACTCATATAGTTAATATACAGGGGGGGTCATTATTCTATGGCATGGAAAAGCGACCCCCCTCATTCATATAATTAATATACAGGGAGGTCATTATTCTATGGCATGGAAAAGCGACCCCCCTCACCCATATAATTAATATACAGGGGGGTCATTATTCTATGGCATGGAAAAGTGACCCCCCTCACTCATATAGTTAATATACAGGGAGGTCATTATTCTATGGCATGGAAAAGTGACCCCCTTCACTCATATAGTTAATATACAGGGGGGTCATTATTCTATGGCATGGAAAAGCGACCCCCCTCATTCATATAATTAATATACAGGGAGGTCATTATTCTATGGCATGGAAAAGTGACCCCCTTCACTCATATAGTTAATATACAGGGGGGTCATTATTCTATGGCATGGAAAAGCGACCTCCCTCACTCATATAATTAATATACAGGGGGGTCATTATTATATGGCATTGAAAATCGACCCCCCCCTCACCCATATAATTAATATACAGGGGGGTCATTATTCTATGGCATGGAAAAGCGACCCCCCTCACTCATATAGTTAATATACTGGGGGGTCATTATTCCATGGCATGGAAAGGCGACCACCCTAACTCATATAGTTAATATACAGGGGGGGTCATTATTCTATGGCATGGAAAAGTGACCCTCCTCACTCATAGTTAATATACAGGGGGGTCATTATTCTATGGCATTGAAAATTGACCCCCTTCACTCATATAGTTAATATTCAGGGGGTCATTATTCTATGGCATGGAAAAGCGACCCCCCTCACCCATATAATTAATATACAGGGGGGTCATTATTTATGGCATGGAAAAGCGACCCCCATCACTCATATTGTTAATATACTGGGGGGTCATTATTCTATGGTATGGAAAAGTGACCCCTTTCACTCATATAGTTAATATACAGGGGGGTCATTATTCTATGGCATCGAAAAGCGACCCCCCTCACTCATAGTTAATATACTGGGGGGTCATTATTCTATGGCATGGAAAAGTGACCCCCCTCACTCATATAGTTAATATACAGGGGTGTCATTATTCTATGGCATGGAAAAGCGACCCCCCTCACTCATAGTTAATATACTGGCGGGTCATTATTTTATGGCATGGAAAATTGACCCCCCTCACTCATATAGTTAATATACAGGGAGGTCATTATTCTATGGCATGGAAAAGTGACCCCCTTCACTCATATAGTTAATATACAGGGGGGCCATTATTCTATGGCATGGAAAAGCGACCCCCCTCATTCATATAATTAATATACAGGGAGGTCATTATTCTATGGCATGGAAAAGTGATCCCCTCACTCAAATAGTTAATATACTGGGGGTTCATTATTCTATGGCATGGAAAAGTGACCCCCTTCACTCATATAATTAATATACAGGGAGGTCATTATTCTATGGCATGGAAAAGTGACCCCCTTCACTCATATAGTTAATATACAGGGAGGTCATTATTCTATGGCATGGAAAAGTGACCCCCTTCACTCATATAGTTAATATACAGGGGGGTCATTATTCTATGGCATGGAAAAGCGACCCCCTTCACTCATATAGTTAATATACAGGGGGGTCATTATTCTATGGCATGGAAAAGCGACCCCCCTCACTCATATAGTTAATATACAGGGGGTCATTATTCTATGGCATGGAAAAGTGACCCCCTCACTCATATAGTTAATATACTGGGGGGTCATTATTCTATGGCATGGAAAAGTGACCCCCTTCACTCATATAGTTAATATACAGGGGGGTCATTATTCTATGGCATGGAAAAGTGACCCCCCTCACTCATATAGTTAATATACAGGGGGGTCATTATTCTATGGCATGGAAAAGTGACCCCCTTCACTCATATAGTTAATATACAGGGGGGTCATTATTCTATGGCATGGAAAAGCGACCCCCTTCACTCATATAGTTAATATACAGGGGGTCATTATTCTATGGCATGGAAAAGCGACCCCCCTCACTCATATAGTTAATATACTGGGGGTTCATTATTCTATGGCATGGAAAAGTGACCCCCTTCACTCATATAGTTAATATACAGGGAGGTCATTATTCTATGGCATGGAAAAGTGACCCCCTTCACTCATATAGTTAATATACAGGGGGGTCATTATTCTATGGCATGGAAAAGCGACCTCCCTCACTCATATAATTAATATACAGGGGGGTCATTATTATATGGCATTGAAAAGCGACCCCCCTCACCCATATAATTAATATACAGGGGGGTCATTATTCTATGGCATGGAAAAGCGACCCCCCTCACTCATATAGTTAATATACTGGGGGGTCATTATTCTATGGCATGGAAAAGCGACCCCCCTCACTCATATAGTTAATATACAGGGGGGGTCATTATTCTATGGCATGGAAAAGTGACCCCCCTCACTCATAGTTAATATACAGGGGGGTCATTATTCTATGGCATGGAAAAGTGACCCCCTTCACTCATATAGTTAATATACAGGGGGTCATTATTCTATGGCATGGAAAAGCGACCCCCCTCACTCATATAGTTAATATACAGGGGGGTCATTATTCTATGGCATGGAAAAGTGACCCCCATCACTCATATAGTTAATATACAGGGGGGTCATTATTCTATGGCATGGAAAAGTGACCCCCTCACTCATATAGTTAATATACAGGGGGGTCATTATTCTATGGCATGGAAAAGTGACCCCCCTCACTCATATAGTTAATATACAGGGGGGTCATTATTCTATGGCATGGAAAAGTGACCCCCCTCACTCATATAGTTAATATACAGGGGGTCATTATTCTATGGCATGGAAAAGCGACCCCCCTCACTCATAGTTAATATACGGGGGTCATTATTCTATGGCATGGAAAATGACCCCCCTCACTCATATAGTTAATATACAGGGAGGTCATTATTCTATGGCATGGAAAAGTGACCCCTTCACTCATATAGTTAATATACAGGGGGCATTATTTTGCATGGAAAAGCGACCCCCTCATCATATAATTAATATACAGGAGGTCATTATTCTATAGCATGGAAAAGTGATCCCCTCACTCAAATAGTTAATATACTGGGGGTTCATTATTCTATGGCATGGAAAAGTGACCCCCTTCACTCATATAATTAATATACAGGGAGGTCATTATTCTATGGCATGGAAAAGTGACCCCCTTCACTCATATAGTTAATATACAGGGAGGTCATTATTCTATGGCATGGAAAAGTGACCCCCTTCACTCATATAGTTAATATACAGGGGGGTCATTATTTTATGGCATGGAAAACGACCCCCTTCACTCATACAGTTAATATACAGGGGGGTCATTATTCTATGGCATGGAAAAGCGACCCCCCTCATTCATATAATTAATATACTGGGGGGTCATTATTCTATGGCATGGAAAAGTGACCCCCTCACTCAAATAGTTAATATACTGGGGGGTCATTATTCTATGGCATGGATAAGTGACCCCCTTCACTCATATAGTTAATATATAGGGGAGTCATTATTCTATAGCATTGAAAAGCGACCCCCCTCACCCATATAATTAATATACAGGGGGGTCATTATTCTATGGCATGGAAAAGTGACCCCCTTCACTCATATAGTTAATATACACGGGGCGTCATTATTCTATGGCATGGAAAAGTGACCCCCTTCACTCATATAGTTAATATACAGGGGGGTCATTATTCTATGGCATGGAAAAGCGACCCCCTTCACTCATACAGTTAATATACAGGGGGTCATTATTCTATGGCATGTAAAAGCGACCCCCCTGACTCATATAGTTAATATACTGGGGGTTCATTATTCTATGGCATGGAAAAGTGACCCCCTTCACTCATATAGTTAATATACAGGGAGGTCATTTTCTATGTCATGGAAAAGTGACCCCCTTCACTCATATAGTTAATATACAGGGGGGTCATTATTCTATGGCATGGAAAAGCGACCCCCCTCATTCATATAATTAATATACAGGGAGGTCATTATTCTATGGCATGGAAAAGTGACCCCCTTCACTCAGATAGTTAATATACAGGGGGTCATTATTCTATGGCATGGAAAAGCGACCCCCCTCATGCATATAATTAATATACTGGGGGGTCATTATTCTATGGCATGGAAAAGTGACCCCCTCACTCAAATAGTTAATATACTGGGGGGTCATTATTCTATGGCATGGAAAAGTGACCCCCTTCACTCATATAGTTAATATATAGGGGAGTCATTATTCTATGGCATTGAAAAGCGACCCCCCTCACCCATATAATTAATATACAGGGGGGTCATTATTCTATGGCATGGAAAAGCGACCCCCTCACTCATATAGTTAATATACTGAGGGGTCATTATTCTATGGCATGGAAAAGCGACCCCCTCACTCATATAGTTAATATACTGAGGGGTCATTATTCTATGGCATGGAAAAGTGACCCCCTTCACTCATATAGTTAATATACAGGGGGGTCATTATTCTATAGCATGGAAAAGCGAATCCCTTCACTCATACAGTTAATATACAGGGGGGTCATTATTCTATGGCATGTAAAAGCAACCCCCCTCACTCATATAGTTAATATACAGGGGAGTCATTATTCTATGGCATGGACAAGTGACCCCCCCCTCACCCATATAGTTAATATACAGGGGAGTCATTATTCTATGTCATGGAAAAGTGACCCCCCCCACTCATATAGTTAATATACAGGGGGTCATTATTCTATGGCATGGAAAAGCGACCCCCTCACTCATATAGTTAATATACAGGGGGTCATTATTCTATGGCATGGAAAAGTGACCCCCCTCACTCATATAGTTAATATACAGGGGGGTCATTATTCTATGGCATGGAAAAGCGACCCCCTCACTCATATAGTAATATACAGGGGGGTCATTATTCTATGGCATGGAAAAGTGACCCCCTCACTCATATAATTAATATACAGGGAGGTCATTATTCTATGGCATGGAAAAGCGACCCCCCTCACTCATATAGTTAATATACAGGGGGGGTCATTATTCTATGGCATGGAAAAGCGACCTCTCTCATTCATATAATTAATATACAGGGAGGTCATTATTCTATGGCATGGAAAAGTGACCCCCTTCACTCATATAGTTAATATACAGGGGGGTCATTATTCTATGGCATGGAAAAGCGACCCCCTTCACTCATATAATTAATATACAGGGGGGTCATTAATCTATGGCATTGAAAATCGACCCCCCTCACTCATATAGTTAATATACAGGGGAGTCATTATTCTATGGCATGGAAAAGTGACCCCCCCCTGACTCATATAGTTAATATACAGGGGAGTCATTATTCTATGGCATGGAAAAGCGACCCCCTTCACTCATATAGTTAATATACAGGGGGGTCATTATTCTATGGCATGGAAAAGCGACCCCCCTCACTCATATAGTTAATATACAGGGGGGTCATTATTCTATGGCATGGAAAAGCGACCCCCCTCACTCATATAGTTAATATACAGGGGAGTCATTATTCTATGGCATGGAAAAGCGACCCCCCTCACTCATATAGTTAATATACAGGGGGGTCATTATTCTATGGCATGGAAAAGTGACCCCCTCACTCATATAGTTAATATACAGGGGGTCATTATTCTATGGCATGGAAAAGTGACCCCCCTCACTCATATAGTTAATATACAGGGGGGTCATTATTCTATGGCATGGAAAAGTGACCCCCCTCACTCATATAGTTAATATACAGGGGGGTCATTATTCTATGGCATGGAAAAGTACCCCCCTCACTCATATAGTTAATATACAGGGGGTCATTATTCTATGGCATGGAAAAGTGACCCCCCTCACTCATATAGTTAATATACAGGGGGGTCATTATTCTATGGCATGGAAAAGTGACCCCCCCTCACTCATATAGTTAATATACAGGGGAGTCATTATTCTATGGCATGGTAAAGTGACACCCCTCACTCATATAGTTAATATACAGGGAGGTCATTATTCTATGGCATGGAAAAGCGACCCCCCTCACTCATATAGTTAATATACAGGGGGGGTCATTATTCTATGGCATGGAAAAGTGACCCCCTCACTCATATAGTTAATATATAGGGTGTCATTATTCTATGGCATGGAAAAGTGACCCCCCTCACTCATATAGTTAATATACAGGGGAGTCATTATTCTATGGCATGGAAAAGTGACCCCCTCACTCATAGAGTTAATATATAGGGAGTTCATTATTCTATGGTATGGAAAAGCGACCCCCTCACTCATAGTTAATATACTGGCGGGTCATTATTTTATGGCATGGAAAATTGACCCCCCTCACTCATATAGTTAATATACAGGGAGGTCATTATTCTATGGCGTGGAAAAGTGACCCCCTTCACTCATATAGTTAATATACAGGGGGGCCATTATTCTATGGCATGGAAAAGCGACCCCCCTCATTCATATAATTAATATACAGGGAGGTCATTATTCTATGGCATGGAAAAGTGATCCCCTCACTCAAATAGTTAATATACTGGGGGTTCATTATTCTATGGCATGGAAAAGTGACCCCCCTCACTCATATAATTAATATACAGGGAGGTCATTATTCTATGGCATGGAAAAGTGACCCCCTTCACTCATATAGTTAATATACAGGGAGGTCATTATTCTATGGCATGGAAAAGTGACCCCCTTCACTCATATAGTTAATATACAGGGGGGTCATTATTCTATGGCATGGAAAAGCGACCCCCTTCACTCATACAGTTAATATACAGGGGGGTCATTATTCTATGGCATGGAAAAGCGACCCCCCTCACTCATATAGTTAATATACAGGGGGGTCATTATTCTATGGCATGGAAAAGTGACCCCCCTCACTCATATAGTTAATATACAGGGGGGTCATTATTCTATGGCATGGAAAAGTGACCCCCTCACTCATATAGTTAATATACAGGGGGGTCATTATTCTATGGCATGGAAAACCGACCCCCCTCACTCATATAGTTAATATACAGGGGTGTCATTATTCTATGGCATGGAAAAGCGACCCCCCTCACTCATAGTTAATATACTGGCGGGTCATTATTTTATGGCATGGAAAATTGACCCCCCTCACTCATATAGTTAATATACAGGGAGGTCATTATTCTATGGCATGGAAAAGTGACCCCCTTCACTCATATAGTTAATATACAGGGGGGCCATTATTCTATGGCATGGAAAAGCGACCCCCCTCATTCATATAATTAATATACAGGGAGGTCATTATTCTATGGCATGGAAAAGTGATCCCCTCACTCAAATAGTTAATATACTGGGGGTTCATTATTCTATGGCATGGAAAAGTGACCCCCCTCACTCATATAGTTAATATACAGGGGGTCATTATTCTATGGCATGGAAAAGTGACCCCCTTCACTCATATAGTTAATATACAGGGGGTCATTATTCTATGGCATGGAAAAGTGACCCCCTTCACTCATATAGTTAATATACAGGGGGGTCATTATTCTATGGCATGGAAAGCGACCCCCTTCACTCATACAGTTAATATACAGGGGGGTCATTATTCTATGGCATGGAAAAGCGACCCCCCTCACTCATATAGTTAATATACAGGGGGGTCATTATTCTATGGCATGGAAAAGTGACCCCCCCTCACTCATATAGTTAATATACTGGGGGTTCATTATTCTATGGCATGGAAAAGTGACCCCCTTCACTCATATAGTTAATATACAGGGGGTTCATTATTCTATGGCATGGAAAAGTGACCCCCTCACTCATATAGTTAATATACAGGGAGGTCATATTCTATGGCATGGAAAAGTGACCCCCTTCACTCATATAGTTAATATACAGGGGGGTCATTATTCTATGGCATGGAAAAGCGACCCCCCTCATTCATATAATTAATATACAGGGAGGTCATTATTCTATGGCATGGAAAAGTGACCCCCTTCACTCATATAGTTAATATACAAGGGGGTCATTATTCTATGGCATGGAAAAGTGACCCCCTCACTCAAATAGTTAATATACAGGGGGGTCATTATTCTATGGCATGGAAAAGTGACCCCATTCACTCATATAGTTAATATATAGGGGAGTCATTATTCTATGGCATTAAAAAGCGACCCCCCTCACCCATATAATTAATATACAGGGGGGTCATTATTCTATGGCATGGAAAAGCGACCCCCTCACTCATATAGTTAATATACTGAGGGGTCATTATTCTATGGCATGGAAAAGTGACCCCCTTCACTCATATAGTTAATATACACGGGGGGTCATTATTCTATGGCATGGAAAAGTGACCCCCTTCACTCATATAGTTAATATACAGGGGGGTCATTATTCTATGGCATGGAAAAGTGACCCCCTCACTCATATAGTTAATATATAGGGAGTTCATTATTCTATGGCATGGAAAACCGACCCCCCTCTCTCATATAGTTAATATACAGGGGTGTCATTATTCTATGGCATGGAAAAGCGACCCCCCTCACTCATAGTTAATATACTGGCGGGTCATTATTTTATGGCATGGAAAATTGACCCCCCTCACTCATATAGTTAATATACAGGGAGGTCATTATTCTATGGCATGGAAAAGTGACCCCCTTCACTCATATAGTTAATATACAGGGGGGTCATTATTCTATGGCATGGAAAAGCGACCCCCCTCATTCATATAATTAATATACAGGGAGGTCATTATTCTATGGCATGGAAAAGTGACCCCCTCACTCATATAGTTAATATACTGGGGGTTCATTATTCTATGGCATGGAAAAGTGACCCCCCTCACTCATATAATTAATATACAGGGAGGTCATTATTCTATGGCATGGAAAAGTGACCCCCTTCACTCATATAGTTAATATACAGGGAGGTCATTATTCTATGGCATGGAAAAGTGACCCCCTTCACTCATATAGTTAATATACAGGGGGGTCATTATTCTATGGCATGGAAAAGCGACCCCCTTCACTCATATAGTTAATATACAGGGGGGTCATTATTCTATGGCATGGAAAAGCGACCCCCCTCACTCATATAGTTAATATACAGGGGGGTCATTATTCTATGGCATGGAAAAGTGACCCCCCTCACTCATATAGTTAATATACAGGGGGGTCATTATTCTATGGCATGGAAAAGTGACCCCCTTCACTCATATAGTTAATATACAGGGGGGTCATTATTCTATGGCATGGAAAAGTGACCCCCTCACTCATATAGTTAATATACAGGGGGGTCATTATTCTATGGCATGGAAAAGTGACCCCCTTCACTCATATAGTTAATATACAGGGGGGTCATTATTCTATGGCATGGAAAAGCGACCCCCTCACTCATATAGTTAATATACAGGGGGGTCATTATTCTATGGCATGGAAAAGTGACCCCCTTCACTCATATAGTTAATATACAGGGGGGTCATTATTCTATGGCATGGAAAAGTGACCCCCTCACTCATATAGTTAATATACAGGGGGGTCATTATTCTATGGCATGGAAAAGTGACCCCCTTCACTCATATAGTTATATAGGGAGTCATTATTCTATGGCATGGAAAAGCGCCCCCCTCACTCATAAATTAATATACAGGGGGGTCATTATTCTATGGCATGGAAAAGCGACCCCCTCCTCCATATAGTTAATATACAGGGGGGTCATTATTCTATGGCATGGAAAAGTGACCCCCTTCACTCATATAGTTAATATACAGGGGGGTCATTATTCTATGGCATGGAAAAGTGACCCTTCACTCATATAGTTAATATACAGGGGGGTCATTATTCTATGGCATGGAAAAGCGACCCCCTTCACTCATATAGTTAATATACAGGGGGGTCATTATTCTATGGCATGGAAAAGCGACCCCCCTCACTCATATAGTTAATATACAGGGGGGTCATTATTCTATGGCATGGAAAAGCGACCCCCCTCACTCATATAGTTAATATACAGGGGGGTCATTATTCTATGGCATGGAAAAGTGACCCCCTTCACTCATATAGTTAATATACAGGGGGTCATTATTCTATGGCATGGAAAAGTGACCCCCCTCACTCATATAGTTAATATACAGGGGGGTCATTATTCTATGGCATGGAAAAGTGACCCCCCTCACTCATATAGTTAATATACAGGGGGGTCATTATTCTATGGCATGGAAAAGTGACCCCCCTCACTCATATAGTTAATATACAGGGGGGTCATTATTCTATGGCATGGAAAAGCGACCCCCCTCACTCATATAGTTAATATACAGGGGGGTCATTATTCTATGGCATGGAAAAGTGACCCCCTTCACTCATATAGTTAATATACAGGGGGGTCATTATTCTATGGCATGGAAAAGCGACCCCCCTCACTCATATAGTTAATATACAGGGGGGTCATTATTCTATGGCATGGAAAAGTGACCCCCTCACTCATATAGTTAATATACAGGGGGGTCATTATTCTATGGCATGGAAAAGTGACCCCCTTCACTCATATAGTTAATATACAGGGGGGTCATTATTCTATGGCATGGAAAAGCGACCCCCCTCACTCATATAGTTAATATACAGGGGGGTCATTATTCTATGGCATGGAAGCGACCCCCTCACTCATATAGTTAATATACTGGGGGGTCATTATTCTATGGCATGGAAAAGTGACCCCCTTCACTCATATAGTTAATATACAGGGAGGTCATTATTCTATGGCATGGAAAAGTGACCCCCTTCACTCATATAGTTAATATACAGGGGGGTCATTATTCTATGGCATGGAAAAGCGACCCCCTTCACTCATATAGTTAATATACAGGGGGGTCATTATTCTATGGCATGGAAAAGCGACCCCCTCACTCATATAGTTAATATACAGGGGAGTCATTATTCTATGGCATGGAAAAGTGACCCCCCTCACTCATATAGTTAATATACAGGGGGGTCATTATTCTATGGCATGGAAAAGTGACCCCCCTCACTCATATAGTTAATATACAGGGGGGTCATTATTCTATGGCATGGAAAAGTGACCCCCTTCACTCATATAGTTAATATACAGGGGGGTCATTATTCTATGGCATGGAAAAGCGACCCCCCTCACTCATATAGTTAATATACAGGGGGGTCATTATTCTATGGCATGGAAAAGCGAACCCCCCTCACTCATATAATTAATATACAGGGGGGTCATTATTCTATGGCATGGAAAAGTGACCCCCCTCACTCATATAGTTAATATACTGGGGGGTCATTATTCTATGGCATGGAAAAGTGACCCCCTTCACTCATATAGTTAATATACAGGGGGGTCATTATTCTATGGCATGGAAAAGCGACCCCCTTCACTCATATAGTTAATATACAGGGGGGTCATTATTCTATGGCATGGAAAAGCGACCCCCCTCACTCATATAGTTAATATACAGGGGAGTCATTATTCTATGGCATGGAAAAGTGACCCCCCTCACTCATATAGGTAATATAGGGTCATTATTCTATGGCATGGAAAAGTGACCCCCCTCACTCATATAGTTAATATACAGGGGAGTCATTATTCTATGGCATGGAAAAGTGACCCCCCCCACTCATATAGTTAATATACAGGGGAGTCATTATTCTATGTCATGGTAAAGTGACCCCCCTCACTCATATAGTTAATATACAGGGAGGTCATAATTCTATGGCATGGAAAAGCGACCCCCCTCACTCATATAGTTAATATACAGGGGGGGTCATTATTCTATGGCATGGAAAAGTGACCCCCTCACTTATATAGTTAATATATAGGGTGTCATTATTCTATGGCATGGAAAAGTGACCCCCTCACTCATATAGTTAATATACAGGGGATTCATTATTCTATGGCATGGAAAAGTGACCCCCCTGACTCATATAGTTAATATACAGGGGAGTCATTATTCTATGGCATGGAAAAGTGACCCCCCTCACTCATAGAGTTAATATACAGGGAGTTCATTATTCTATGGCATGGAAAAGCGACCCCCTCACTCATATAGTTAATATACAGGGGGGGTCATTATTCTCTGGCATGGAAAAATCACCCCCTCACTCAAATAGTTAATATACTGGGGGGCATTATTCTATGGCATGGAAAAGCGAGCCCCCTCATTCATATAATTAATATACAGGGAGGTCATTATTCTATGGCATGGAAAAGTGACACCCTTCACTCATATAGTTAATATACAGGGGGGTCATTATTCTATGGCATGGAAAAGCGACCTCCCTCACTCATATAATTAATATACAGGGGGTCATTAATCTATGGCATTGAAAATCGACCCCCCTCACCCATATAATTAATATACAGGGGGGTCATTATTCTATGGCATGGAAAAGCGACCCCCTCACTCATATAGTTAATATACTGGGGGGTCATTATTCTATGGCATGGAAAAGTGACCCCCTTCACTCATATAGTTAATATACAGGGGGGTCATTATTCTATGGCATGGAAAAGCGACCCCCTTCACTCATACAGTTAATATACAGGGGGGTCATTATTCTATGGCATGAAAAAGCGACCCCCCTCACTCATATAGTTAATATACAGGGGAGTCATTATTCTATGGCATGGAAAAGTGACCCCCCTCACTCATATAGTTAATATATAGGGGGTCATTATTCTATGGCATGGAAAAGTGACCCCCCTCACTCATATAGTTAATATACAGGGGAGTCATTATTCTATGGCATGGAAAAGTGACCCCCCCTCACTCATATAGTTAATATACAGGGAGTCATTATTCTATGGCATGGAAAAGTGACCCCCCTCACTCATATAGTTAATATACAGGGAGGTCATTATTCTATGGCATGGAAAAGCGACCCCCCTCACTCATATAGTTAATATACAGGGGGGTCATTATTCTATGGCATGGAAAAGTGACCCCCTCACTCATATAGTTAATATATAGGGGGTCATTATTCTATGGCATGGAAAAGTGACCCCCTCACTCATATAGTTAATATACAGGGGAGTCATTATTCTATGGCATGGAAAAGTGACCCCCCTCACTCATATAGTTAATATACAGGGGAGTCATTATTCTATGGCATGGAAAAGTGACCCCCCTCACTCATAGAGTTAATATACAGGGAGTTCATTATTCTATGGCATGGAAAAGCGACCCCCTCACTCATATAGTTAATATACAGGGGGGTCATTATTCTATGGCATGGAAAAATCACCCCCTCACTCAAATAGTTAATATACTGGGGGGCATTATTCTATGGCATGGAAAAGCGAGCCCCCTCATTCATATAATTAATATACAGGGAGGTCATTATTCTATGGCATGGAAAAGTGACACCCTTCACTCATATAGTTAATATACAGGGGGGTCATTATTCTATGGCATGGAAAAGCGACCTCCCTCACTCATATAATTAATATACAGGGGGTCATTAATCTATGGCATTGAAAATCGACCCCCCTCACCCATATAATTAATATACAGGGGGGTCATTATTCTATGGCATGGAAAAGCGACCCCCTCACTCATATAGTTAATATACTGGGGGGTCATTATTCTATGGCATGGAAAAGTGACCCCCTTCACTCATATAGTTAATATACAGGGGGGTCATTATTCTATGGCATGGAAAAGCGACCCCCTTCACTCATACAGTTAATATACAGGGGGGTCATTATTCTATGGCATGAAAAAGCGACCCCCCTCACTCATATAGTTAATATACAGGGGAGTCATTATTCTATGGCATGGAAAAGTGACCCCCCTCACTCATATAGTTAATATATAGGGAGTCATTATTCTATGGCATGGAAAAGTGACACCCCCTCACTCATATAGTTAATATACAGGGGAGTCATTATTCTATGGCATGGAAAAGTGACCCCCCCCTCACTCATATAGTTAATATACAGGGGGTCATTATTCTATGGCATGGAAAAGTGACCCCCCTCACTCATATAGTTAATATACAGGGGGGTCATTATTCTATGGCATGGAAAAGTGACCCCCCTCACTCATATAGTTAATATACAGGGAGGTCATTATTCTATGGCATGGAAA
>CM026396.1:43992714-44055709 GCA_014843695.1 Archivesica marissinica
AATATACAGGGGGGGTCATTATTCTATGGCATGGAAAAGCGACCCCCCTCACTCATATAATTAATATACAGGGGGGTCATTATTCTATGGCATGGAAAAGTGACCCCCCTCACTCATATAGTTAACATACAGGGATGTCATTATTCTATGGCATGGAAAAGCGACCCCCCTCACTCATATAGTTAATATACAGGGGAGTCATTATTCTATGGCATGGAAAAGTGACCCCCCTCACTCATATAGTTAATATACAGGGGAGTCATTATTCTATGGCATGGAAAAGTGACCCCCCTCACTCATATAGTTAATATACAGGGGGGTCATTATTCTATGGCATGGAAAAGCGACCCCCCTCACTCATATAGTTAATATACAGGGGGGTCATTATTCTATGGCATGGAAAAGCGACCCCCCTCACTCATATAGTTAATATACAGGGAGTCATTATTCTATGGCATGGAAAAGTGACCCCCTCACTCATATAGTTAATATACAGGGGGGTCATTATTCTATGGCATGGAAAAGTGACCCCCTCACTCATATAGTTAATATACAGGGGGGTCATTATTCTATGGCATGGAAAAGTGACCCCCTCACTCATATAGTTAATATACAGGGGGGTCATTATTCTATGGCATGGAAAAGTGACCCCCTCACTCATAAGTTAATATACAGGGGGTCATTATTCTATGGCATGGAAAAGCGACCCCCCTCACTCATATAGTTAATATACAGGGGGTCATTATTCTATGGCATGGAAAAGCGACCCCCCTCACTCATATAGTTAATATACAGGGGGGTCATTATTCTATGGCATGGAAAAGCGACCCCCTCACTCATATAGTTAATATACAGGGGAGTCATTATTCTATGGCATGGAAAAGTGACCCCCCTCACTCATATAGTTAATATACAGGGGGGTCATTATTCTATGGCATGGAAAAGCGACCCCCCTCACTCATATAGTTAATATACAGGGGGGTCATTATTCTATGGCATGGAAAAGTGACCCCCCTCACTCATATAGTTAATATACAGGGGGGTCATTATTCTATGGCATGGAAAAGTGACCCCCTTCACTCATATAGTTAATATACAGGGGGGTCATTATTCTATGGCATGGAAAAGTGACCCCCCTCACTCATATAGTTAATATACAGGGGGGTCATTATTCTATGGCATGGAAAAGCGACCCCCCTCACTCATATAGTTAATATACAGGGGGGTCATTATTCTATGGCATGGAAAAGTGACCCCCCTCACTCATATAGTTAATATACAGGGGGGTCATTATTCTATGGCATGGAAAAGCGACCCCCCTCACTCATATAGTTAATATACAGGGGGGTCATTATTCTATGGCATGGAAAAGTGACCCCCTTCACTCATACAGTTAATATACAGGGGGGTCATTATTCTATGGCATGGAAAAGCGACCCCCTCACTCATATAGTTAATATACAGGGGAGTCATTATTCTATGGCATGGAAAAGTGACCCCCTTACTCATATAGTTAATATACAGGGGGTCATTATTCTATGGCATGGAAAAGTGACCCCCCTCACTCATATAGTTAATATACAGGGGAGTCATTATTCTATGGCATGGAAAAGTGACCCCCCTCACTCATATAGTTAATATACAGGGGGGTCATTATTCTATGGCATGGAAAAGTGACCCCCTCACTCATATAGTTAATATACTGGGGGGTCATTATTCTATGGCATGGAAAAGCGACCCCCCTCACTCATATAGTTAATATACAGGGGGGTCATTATTCTATGGCATGGAAAAGTGACCCCCTTCACTCATATAGTTAATATACAGGGGGTCATTATTCTATGGCATGGAAAAGTGACCCCCCTCACTCATATAGTTAATATACAGGGAGGTCATTATTCTATGGCATGGAAAAGTGACCCCCTTCACTCATATAGTTAATATACAGGGGGTCATTATTCTATGGCATGGAAAAGCGACCCCCCTCACTCATATAGTTAATATACAGGGGGGTCATTATTCTATGGCATGGAAAAGTGACCCCCTTCACTCATATAGTTAATATACAGGGGGGTCATTATTCTATGGCATGGAAAAGTGACCCCCTCACTCATATAGTTAATATACAGGGGGGTCATTATTCTATGGCATGGAAAAGCGACCCCCCTCATTCATATAATTAATATACAGGGAGGTCATTATTCTATGGCATGGAAAAGTGATCCCCTCACTCAAATAGTTAATATACTGGGGGTTCATTATTCTATGGCATGGAAAAGTGACCCCCCTCACTCATATAATTAATATACAGGGAGGTCATTATTCTATGGCATGGAAAAGTGACCCCCTTCACTCATATAGTTAATATACAGGGAGGTCATTATTCTATGGCATGGAAAAGTGACCCCCTTCACTCATATAGTTAATATACAGGGGGGTCATTATTCTATGGCATGGAAAACGACCCCCCTTCACTCATACAGTTAATATACAGGGGGGTCATTATTCTATGGCATGGAAAAGCGACCCCCCTCACTCATATAGTTAATATACAGGGGGGTCATTATTCTATGGCATGGAAAAGTGACCCCCCCTCACTCATATAGTTATTATACAGGGGGGTCATTATTCTATGGCATGGAAAAGTGACCCCCTCACTCATATAGTTAATATACAGGGGGTCATTATTCTATGGCATGGAAAAGTGACCCCCCTCACTCATATAGTTAATATACAGGGGGGTCATTATTCTATGGCATGGAAAAGTGACCCCCCTCACTCATATAGTTAATATACAGGGGGGTCATTATTCTATGGCATGGAAAAGTGACCCCCCTCACTCATATAGTTAATATACAGGGGGGTCATTATTCTATGGCATGGAAAAGTGACCCCCCTCACTCATATAGTTAATATACAGGGGGGTCATTATTCTATGGCATGGAAAAGTGACCCCCCTCACTCATATAGTTAATATACAGGGGGGTCATTATTCTATGGCATGGAAAAGTGACCCCCCTCACTCATATAGTTAATATACAGGGGGGTCATTATTCTATGGCATGGAAAAGTGACCCCCTTCACTCATATAGTTAATATACAGGGGGGTCATTATTCTATGGCATGGAAAAGCGACCCCCCTCACTCATATAGTTAATATACAGGGGGGTCATTATTCTATGGCATGGAAAAGTGACCCCCTTCACTCATATAGTTAATATACAGGGGGGTCATTATTCTATGGCATGGAAAAGCGACCCCCCTCACTCATATAGTTAATATACAGGGGGGTCATTATTCTATGGCATGGAAAAGTGACCCCCTTCACTCATATAGTTAATATACAGGGGGGTCATTATTCTATGGCATGGAAAAGTGACCCCCTTCACTCATATAGTTAATATACAGGGGGGTCATTATTCTATGGCATGGAAAAGTGACCCCCCTCACTCATATAGTTAATATACAGGGGGGTCATTATTCTATGGCATGGAAAAGTGACCCCCTTCACTCATATAGTTAATATACAGGGGGGTCATTATTCTATGGCATGGAAAAGTGACCCCCTCACTCATATAGTTAATATACAGGGGGGTCATTATTCTATGGCATGGAAAAGTGACCCCCCTCACTCATATAGTTAATATACAGGGGGGTCATTATTCTATGGCATGGAAAAGTGACCCCCCCTCATATAGTTAATATACAGGGGGGTCATTATTCTATGGCATGGAAAAGTGACCCCCCTCACTCATATAGTTAATATACAGGGGGTCATTATTCTATGGCATGGAAAAGTGACCCCCTCACTCATATAGTTAATATACGGGGGGTCATTATTCTATGGCATGGAAAAGTGACCCCCTTCACTCATATAGTTAATATACAGGGGGGTCATTATTCTATGGCATGGAAAAGTGACCCCCTTCACTCATATAGTTAATATACAGGGGGGTCATTATTCTATGGCATGGAAAAGTGACCCCTTCACTCATATAGTTAATATACAGGGGGTCATTATTCTATGGCATGGAAAAGTGACCCCCTCACTCATATAGTTAATATACAGGGGGGTCATTATTCTATGGCATGGAAAAGTGACCCCCTCTCATATAGTTAATATACAGGGGGGTCATTATTCTATGGCATGGAAAAGTGACCCCCTCACTCATATAGTTAATATACAGGGGGTCATTATTCTATGGCATGGAAAAGTGACCCCCCTCACTCATATAGTTAATATACAGGGGGGTCATTATTCTATGGCATGGAAAAGTGACCCCCCTCACTCATATAGTTAATATACAGGGGGGTCATTATTCTATGGCATGGAAAAGTGACCCCCCTCACTCATATAGTTAATATACAGGGGGGTCATTATTCTATGGCATGGAAAAGTGACCCCCCTCACTCATATAGTTAATATACAGGGGGGTCATTATTCTATGGCATGGAAAAGTGACCCCCCTCACTCATATAGTTAATATACAGGGGGGTCATTATTCTATGGCATGGAAAAGCGACCCCCCTCACTCATATAGTTAATATACAGGGGGGTCATTATTCTATGGCATGGAAAAGTGACCCCCCTTCACTCATATAGTTAATATACAGGGGGGTCATTATTCTATGGCATGGAAAAGCGACCCCCCTCACTCATATAGTTAATATACTGGGGTGTCATTATTCTATGGCATGGAAAAGTGACCCCCTTCACTCATATAGTTAATATACAGGGGGGTCATTATTCTATGGCATGGAAAAGCGACCCCCTTCACTCATATAGTTAATATACAGGGGGTCATTATTCTATGGCATGGAAAAGCGACCCCCCTCACTCATATAGTTAATATACAGGGGGGTCATTATTCTATGGCATGGAAAAGCGACCCCCCTCACTCATATAGTTAATATACAGGGGGGTCATTATTCTATGGCATGGAAAAGTGACCCCCTTCACTCATATAGTTAATATACAGGGGGGTCATTATTCTATGGCATGGAAAAGTGACCCCCTTCACTCATATAGTTAATATACAGGGGGGTCATTATTCTATGGCATGGAAAAGCGACCCCCCTCACTCATATAGTTAATATACAGGGGGGTCATTATTCTATGGCATGGAAAAGTGACCCCCCTCACTCATATAGTTAATATACAGGGGGGTCATTATTCTATGGCATGGAAAAGTGACCCCCCTCACTCATATAGTTAATATACAGGGGGGTCATTATTCTATGGCATGGAAAAGTGACCCCCCTCACTCATATAGTTAATATACAGGGGGGTCATTATTCTATGGCATGGAAAAGCGACCCCCCTCACTCATATAATTAATATACAGGGGGGTCATTATTCTATGGCATGGAAAAGTGACCCCCCTCACTCATATAGTTAATATACAGGGGGTCATTATTCTATGGCATGGAAAAGTGACCCCCTCACTCATAGTTAATATACAGGGGGGTCATTATTCTATGGCATGGAAAAGTGACCCCCTCACTCATATAGTTAATATACAGGGGGTCATTATTCTATGGCATGGAAAAGCGACCCCCCTCACTCATATAGTTAATATACAGGGGGGGTCATTATTCTATGGCATGGAAAAGTGACCCCCCTCACTCATATAGTTAATATACTGGGGGTCATTATTCTATGGCATGGACAAGGGACCCCCCTCACTCATAGAGTTAATATACAGGGGGTCATTATTCTATGGCATGGAAAAGTGACCCCCCTCACTCATAGTTAATATACTGGAGGGTCATTATTCTATGGCATGGAAAAGTGACCCCCATCACTCATATAGTTAATATACAGGGGTGTCATTATTCTATGGCATGGAAAAGCGACCCCCTCACTCATAGTTAATAGAGTGGGGGGTCATTATTCTATGGCATGGAAAAGTGACCCCCCTCACTCATATAGTTAATATACAGGGAGGTCATTATTCTATGGCATGGAAAAGTGACCCCCTTCACTCATATAGTTAATATACAGGGGGGTCATTATTCTATGGCATGGAAAAGCGACCCCCCTCATTCATATAATTAATATACAGGGGGTCATTATTCTATGGCATGGAAAAGCGACCCCCCTCACTCATATAGTTAATATACAGGGGGGTCATTATTCTATGGCATGGAAAAGTGACCCCCTCACTCAAATAGTTAATATACTGGGGGGCTATTATTCTATGGCATGGAAAAGTGACCCCCTTCACTCATATAGTTAATATACAGGGGGGTCATTATTCTATGGCATGGAAAAGCGACCCCCCTCACTCATATAGTTAATACACAGGGGGGTCATTATTCTATGGCATTGAAAAGCGACCCCCTCACTCATATAATTAATATACAGGGGGGTCATTATTCTATGGCATGGAAAAGTGACCCCCCTCACTCATATAGTTAATATACAGGGGGGTCATTATTCTATGGCATGGAAAAGTGACCCCCCTCACTCATATAGTTAATATACAGGGGGGTCATTATTCTATGGCATGGAAAAGCGACCCCCCTCACTCATATAGTTAATATACAGGGGGGTCATTATTCTATGGCATGGAAAAGTGACCCCCTTCACTCATATAGTTAATATACAGGGGGGTCATTATTCTATGGCATGGAAAAGCGACCCCCCTCACTCATATAGTTAATATACAGGGGGGTCATTATTCTATGGCATGGAAAAGTGACCCCCCTCACTCATATAGTTAATATACAGGGGGGTCATTATTCTATGGCATGGAAAAGTGACCCCCTTCACTCATATAGTTAATATACAGGGGGGTCATTATTCTATGGCATGGAAAAGCGACCCCCCTCACTCATATAGTTAATATACAGGGGGGTCATTATTCTATGGCATGGAAAAGTGACCCCCCTCACTCATATAGTTAATATACAGGGGGGTCATTATTCTATGGCATGGAAAAGTGACCCCCTTCACTCATATAGTTAATATACAGGGGGGTCATTATTCTATGGCATGGAAAAGTGACCCCCCTCACTCATATAGTTAATATACAGGGGGTCATTATTCTATGGCATGGAAAAGTGACCCCCCTCACTCATATAGTTAATATACAGGGGGGTCATTATTCTATGGCATGGAAAAGTGACCCCCCTCACTCATATAGTTAATATACAGGGGGGTCATTATTCTATGGCATGGAAAAGCGACCCCCCTCACTCATATAGTTAATATACAGGGGGGTCATTATTCTATGGCATGGAAAAGTGACCCCCCTCACTCATATAGTTAATATACAGGGGGTCATTATTCTATGGCATGGAAAAGTGACCCCCCTCACTCATATAGTTAATATACAGGGGGGTCATTATTCTATGGCATGGAAAAGTGACCCCCCTCACTCATATAGTTAATATACAGGGGGGTCATTATTCTATGGCATGGAAAAGTGACCCCCCTCACTCATATAGTTAATATACAGGGGGGTCATTATTCTATGGCATGGAAAAGTGACCCCCCTCACTCATATAGTTAATATACAGGGGGGTCATTATTCTATGGCATGGAAAAGTGACCCCCCTCACTCATATAGTTAATATACAGGGGGGTCATTATTCTATGGCATGGAAAAGTGACCCCCCTCACTCATATAGTTAATATACAGGGGGTCATTATTCTATGGCATGGAAAAGTGACCCCCCTCACTCATATAGTTAATATACAGGGGGGTCATTATTCTATGGCATGGAAAAGTGACCCCCTTCACTCATATAGTTAATATACAGGGGGGTCATTATTCTATGGCATGGAAAAGCGACCCCCCTCACTCATATAGTTAATATACAGGGGGGTCATTATTCTATGGCATGGAAAAGCGACCCCCCTCACTCATATAATTAATATACAGGGGGGTCATTATTCTATGGCATGGAAAAGTGACCCCCCTCACTCATATAGTTAATATACAGGGGGGTCATTATTCTATGGCATGGAAAAGTGACCCCTCACTCATATAGTTAATATACAGGGGGGTCATTATTCTATGGCATGGAAAAGTGACCCCCTTCACTCATATAGTTAATATACAGGGGGGTCATTATTCTATGGCATGGAAAAGCGACCCCCCTCACTCATATAGTTAATATACAGGGAGGTCATTATTCTATGGCATGGAAAAGTGACCCCCTTCACTCATATAGTTAATATACAGGGAGGTCATTATTCTATGGCATGGAAAAGCGACCCCCTTCACTCATATAGTTAATATACAGGGGGTCATTATTCTATGGCATGGAAAAGTGACCCCCCTCACTCATATAGTTAATATACAGGGAGGTCATTATTCTATGGCATGGAAAAGCGACCCCCTCACTCATATAGTTAATATACAGGGGGGGTCATTATTCTATGGCATGGAAAAGTGACCCCCTCACTCATATAGTTAATATACTGGGGGGTCATTATTCTATGGCATGGAAAAGCGACCCCCCTCACTCATATAGTTAATATACAGGGGAGTCATTATTCTATGGCATGGAAAAGTGACCCCCCTCACTCATATAGTTAATATACTGGGGAGTCATTATTCTATGGCATGGAAAAGTGACCCCCCTCACTCATAGAGTTAATATACTGGGGAGTCATTATTCTATGGTATGGAAAAGTTTCCACTGGGAGGCACACATTATGAAACATAATGTTATCTGTCCTTGCTCATACAATAATAAAATATTATGTATTATGAATGATATAAAACATGTAACACAGGAAGTGTCACAGTTGATTGTAGTGCTCCAACAATAAGGTTTTATTGCTTTATTATGGGGATATTCACGCCTGTGGCAAAATTAGTTAGCCACACCAGTCAGAATTATAATGGTTTATAACAGCATATTATATAGTTGTACATATATTCTGGAAATTTAAGAGAACATGCATGAATATGATAAGAATGGTTAGTACTGTGCTATTTTATGGTATTTATTTTGAGCTGCATGGTTTCAAATACCAATTAAGTTGAGTGTATGTCTTTTTTCATACATAAATTCAATATAATTGTATTGATAATTGTTAATTTTATAGCTTATGCAATTATTAATAAAATATATTGATAACATTGTTTTTGTAGGCTTTGGGGGTCATTATTCTATAAGGGGGGTCATTATTCTATAATAGAATATGGACCCGCGGGTCACTTTTTCCTATAGAATAATGACCCGCGGGTCATTATTTTGGCGGGTCAATATTCTATATGACACCGGTACAAATAGTCAAAAATACTGATAAGATCTTATCTTGGTGGCCATTTTGCTTGGCAAGTTTTACAAACGGAATTTTCAGGATTTTACTAGTAATTCTTTAATTGCAATAACTTAATTAATTATGGTTTCTTAATATAAAATTTGGTATGATTTTAAAGGTATTGAAATGCACTTTTTAAATATTAATTTATATTTTGACAATGCTGTATGGATTATAAATGATAAGAACTTGACTTGCACCTATTTTTGAAAGTCATATTTTCACAGTTGACATATTAATATACAGGTAAATTATTATTTATTTGTTATTGATACGAAATTATGAATTGATACAAAAAATATGTCCATTGAGAGCTTTCCAACAACGTATGAACCATGGTGATGGGATGAAAAATAAATAGTTTATGAAGAAAAGAAAATTACGATACTATATATTATATATAATATCTAATCAATTTTATATGTCAACTAAAAATATGCCAATAAAAATGGCAGCCACAGTAGGAATGATGACATATGTGCAGAACGAATGGCTGGAAAACATAGATGGTGTTATTCCGGTACATTTGTTATTGAATGTGTTGGCAAATGTATTTTTACCATTCCTATAGTAACAGTAATATTCTGCTGTGTTATAGTGACAGTAATATTGTGCCACGTTATAGTGACATTAATATTGTGCCATGTTATAGTGACAGTAATATTGTGCCATGTTATAGTAACAGTAATATTGTGACGTGTTATAGTGACAGTAATATTGTGCCATGTTATAGTGACAGTAATATTGTGCCATGCTATAGTGACATTAATATTGTGCCACATTATAGTGACAATAATATTGTGCTGTGTTATAGCGACAGTAATATTGTGCCATGTTATAGTGACAGTAATATTGTGCCATGTTATAGTGACATTAATATTGTGCCATCTTATAGTGACAGTAATATTGTGCCATGTTATAGTGACATTAATATTGTGCTGTGTTATAGTGACAGTAATATAGTAATATTGTGCCGTGTTATAGTGACATTAATATTGTGCCATGTTATAGTGACAGTAATATTGTGCTGTGTTATAGTGACAGTAATATTGTGCCATGTTATAGTGACAGTAATATTGTGCCATGTTATAGTGATAGTAATATTGTGCCATGCTATAGTGATAGTAATATTGTGCCATGCTATAGTGACAGTAATATTGTGCTGTGTTATAGTGACAGTAATATTGTGCAGTGTTATAGTGACAGTAATATTGTGCCATGTTATAGTGATAGATAGTGTGCCATGTTATAGTGACAGTAATATTGTGCCATGTTATAGTGATAGTAATATTGTGCCATGCTATAGTGATAGTAATATTGTGCCATGTTATAGTGACAGTAATATTGTGCCATGTTATAGTGACAGTAATATTGTGCCATGCTATAGTGACATTAATATTGTGCCATGTTATAGTGACATTAATATTGTGCTGTGTTATAGTGACAGTAATATTGTGCCATGTTATAGTGACAGTAATATTGTGCCATGTTATAGTGACAGTAATATTGTGCTGTGTTATAGTGACAGTAATATTGTGCAGTGTTATAGTGACAGTAATATTGTGCCATGTTATAGTGATAGTAATAGTGTGCCATGTTATAGTGACAGTAATATTGTGCCATGTTATAGTGACAGTAATATTGTGCTGTGTTATAGTGACAGTAATATTGTGCCATGTTATAGTGACAGTAATATTGTGCCATGTTATAGTGACAGTAATATTGTGCGTGTTATAGTGACAGTAATATTGTGCCATGTTATAGTGACAGTAATATTGTGCCATGTTATAGTGATAATAATATTGTGCCATGTTATAGTGACAGTAATATTGTGCGTGTTATAGTGACATTAATATTGTGCTGTGTTATAGTGATAGTAATATTGTGCCATGTTATAGTGACAGTAATATTGTGCTGTGTTATAGTGACAGTAATATTGTGCCACGTTATAGTGACAGTAATATTGTGCCATGCTATAGTGACATTAATATTGTGCCACATTATAGTGACAATAATATTGTGCTGTGTTATAGTGACAGTAATATTGTGCAGTGTTATAGTGACAGTAATATTGTGCCATGTTATAGTGATAGTAATAGTGTGCCATGTTATAGTGACAGTAATATTGTGCCATGTTATAGTGATAGTAATATTGTGCCATGCTATAGTGATAGTAATATTGTGCCATGTTATAGTGACAGTAATATTGTGCCATGTTATAGTGACAGTAATATTGTGCCATGCTATAGTGACATTACTATTGTGCCATGTTATAGTGACATTAATATTGTGCTGTGTTATAGTGACAGTAATATTGTGCCATGTTATAGTGACAGTAATATTGTGCCATGTTATAGTGACAGTAATATTGTGCTGTGTTATAGTGACAGTAATATTGTGCAGTGTTATAGTGACAGTAATATTGTGCCATGTTATAGTGATAGTAATAGTGTGCCATGTTATAGTGACAGTAATATTGTGCCATGTTATAGTGACAGTAATATTGTGCTGTGTTATAGTGACAGTAATATTGTGCCATGTTATAGTGACAGTAATATTGTGCCATGTTATAGTGACAGTAATATTGTGCTGTGTTATAGTGACAGTAATATTGTGCAGTGTTATAGTGACAGTAATATTGTGCCATGTTATAGTGATAATAATATTGTGCCATGTTATAGTGACAGTAATATTGTGCGTGTTATAGTGACATTAATATTGTGCTGTGTTATAGTGATAGTAATATTGTGCCATGTTATAGTGACAGTAATATTGTGCTGTGTTATAGTGACAGTAATATTGTGCCACGTTATAGTGACAGTAATATTGTGCCATGCTATAGTGACATTAATATTGTGCCACATTATAGTGACAATAATATTGTGCTGTGTTATAGCGACAGTAATATTGTGCCATGTTATAGTGACAGTAATATTGTGCCATGTTATAGTGACATTAATATTGTGCCATCTTATAGTGACAGTAATATTGTGCCATGTTATAGTGACATTAATATTGTGCTGTGTTATAGTGACAGTAATATAGTAATATTGTGCCGTGTTATAGTGACATTAATATTGTGCCATGTTATAGTGACAGTAATATTGTGCTGTGTTATAGTGACAGTAATATTGTGCCATGTTATAGTGACAGTAATATTGTGCCATGTTATAGTGATAGTAATATTGTGCCATGCTATAGTGATAGTAATATTGTGCCATGCTATAGTGACAGTAATATTGTGCTGTGTTATAGTGACAGTAATATTGTGCAGTGTTATAGTGACAGTAATATTGTGCCATGTTATAGTGATAGTAATAGTGTGCCATGTTATAGTGACAGTAATATTGTGCCATGTTATAGTGATAGTAATAGTGTGCCATGTTATAGTGACAGTAATATTGTGCCATGTTATAGTGATAGTAATATTGTGCCATGCTATAGTGATAGTAATATTGTGCCATGTTATAGTGACAGTAATATTGTGCCATGTTATAGTGACAGTAATATTGTGCCATGCTATAGTGACATTAATAGTGTGCCATGTTATAGTGACATTAATATTGTGCTGTGTTATAGTGACAGTAATATTGTGCCATGTTATAGTGACAGTAATATTGTGCCATGTTATAGTGACAGTAATATTGTGCTGTGTTATAGTGACAGTAATATTGTGCAGTGTTATAGTGACAGTAATATTGTGCCATGTTATAGTGATAGTAATAGTGTGCCATGTTATAGTGACAGTAATATTGTGCCATGTTATAGTGACAGTAATATTGTGCTGTGTTATAGTGACAGTAATATTGTGCCATGTTATAGTGACAGTAATATTGTGCCATGTTATAGTGACAGTAATATTGTGCCATGTTATAGTGACAGTAATATTGTGCTGTGTTATAGTGACAGTAATATTGTGCAGTGTTATAGTGACAGTAATATTGTGCCATGTTATAGTGATAGTAATATTGTGCCATGTTATAGTGACATTAATATTGTGCGTGTTATAGTGACATTAATATTGTGCTGTGTTATAGTGATAGTAATATTGTGCCATGTTATAGTGACAGTAATATTGTGCTGTGTTATAGTGACATTAATATTGTGCCATGTTATAGTGACAGTAATATTGTGCCATGTTATAGTGACAGTAATATTGTGCCATGTTATAGTGACAGTAATATTGTGCCATGTTATAGTGACATTAATATTGTGCAGTGTTATAGTGACAGTAATATTGTGCCATGTTATAGTGACAGTAATATTGTGCTGTGTTATAGTGACAGTAATATTGTGCAGTGTTATAGTGACAGTAATATTGTGCCATGTTATAGTGATAGTAATATTGTGCCATGTTATAGTGACATTAATATTGTGCCATGTTATAGTGACAGTAATATTGTGCTGTGTTATAGTGACAGTAATATTGTGCCATGTTATAGTGACAGTAATATTGTGCTGTGTTATAGTGACAGTAATATTGTGCAGTGTTATAGTGACAGTAATATTGTGCCATGTTATAGTGATAGTAATATTGTGCCATGTTATAGTGACAGTAATATTGTGCGTGTTATAGTGACATTAATATTGTGCTGTGTTATAGTGATAGTAATATTGTGCCATGTTATAGTGACAGTAATATTGTGCTGTGTTATAGTGACAGTAATATTGTGCCACGTTATAGTGACATTAATATTGTGCCATGTTATAGTGACAGTAATATTGTGCCATGTTATAGTGACAGTAATATTGTGCCATGTTATAGTGACATTAATATTGTGCAGTGTTATAGTGACATTAATATTGTGCCATGTTATAGTGACAGTAATATTGTGCCATGTTATAGTGACAGTAATATTGTGCTGTGTTATAGTGACAGTAATATTGTGCAGTGTTATAGTGACAGTAATATTGTGCCATGTTATAGTGATAGTAATATTGTGCCATGTTATAGTGACATTAATATTGTGCCATGTTATAATGACAGTAATATTGTGCTGTGTTATAGTGACAGTAATATTGTGCCATGTTATAGTGACAGTAATATTGTGCTGTGTTATAGTGACAGTAATATTGTGCTGTGTTATAGTGACAGTAATATTGTGCCATGTTATAGTGATAGTAATATTGTGCCATGTTATAGTGACAGTAATATTGTGTGTGTTATAGTGACATTAATATTGTGCCATGTTATAGTGACAGTAATATTGTGCCATGTTATAGTGACAGTAATATTGTGCCATGTTATAGTGACAGTAATATTGTGCCATGTTATAGTGACAGTAATATTGTGCCATGTTATAGTGACAGTAATATTGTGCCATGTTATAGTGACAGTAATATAGTGCCATGTTATAGTGACAGTAATATAGTGCCGTGTTATAGTGACATTAATATTGTGTCGTGTTATAATGACATTAATATTGTGCCATGTTATAGTGACAGTAATATAGTGCCATGTTATAGTGACAGTAATATTGTGCCATGTTATAGTGACAGTAATATTGTGCCATGTTATAGTGACATTAATATTGTGCCATGCTATAGTGACATTAATATTGTGCCATGTTATAGTGACAGTAATATTGTGCTGTGTTATAGTGACAGTAATATAGTGCCATGTTATAGTGACAGTAATATAGTGCCGTGTTATAGTGACATTAATATTGTGTCGTGTTATAATGACATTAATATTGTGCCATGTTATAGTGACAGTAATATAGTGCCATGTTATAGTGACAGTAATATTGTGCCATGTTATAGTGACAGTAATATTGTGCCATGTTATAGTGACATTAATATTGTGCCATGCTATAGTGACATTAATATTGTGCCATGCTATAGTGACATTAATATTGTGCCATGTTATAGTGACAGTAATATTGTGCTGTGTTATAGTGACAGTAATATAGTGCCGTGTTATAGTGACAGTAATATTGTGCCGTGTTATAGTGACATTAATATTGTGCCATGTTATAGTGACAGTAATATAGTGCCATGTTATAGTGACATTAATATTGTTGCATGTTATAGTGACAGTAATATTGTGCCATGCTATAGTGACAGTAATATTGTGATATAGAATGGAACATACACCCCCTGGTGTGATATAGAATGGAACATACACCCCCCTGGTGTGATATAGAAGGAACATACACCCCCCTGGTGTGATATAGAAGGAACATACACCCCCCCTGGTGTGATATAGAATGGAACATACACCCCCCTGGTGTGATATAGAAGGAACATACACCCCCCTGGTGTGATATAGAAGGAACATACACCCCCTGGTGTGATATAGAATGGAACATACACCCCCCTGGTGTGATATAGAATGGAACATACACCCCCCTGGTGTGATATAGAAGGAACATACACCCCCCTGGTGTGATATAGAAGGAACATACATCCCCCTGGTGTGATATAGAAGGAGCATACACCCCCCTGGTGTGATATAGAAGGAACATACACCCCCCTGGTGTGATATAGAAGGAACATACACCCCCCTGGTGTGATATAGAAGGAACATACACCCCCCTGGTGTGATATAGAAGGAACATACACCCCCTGGTGTGATATAGAAGGAACACACACCCCCCTGGTGTGATATAGAAGGAACATACATCCACCTGGTGTGATATAGAAGAAACATACCCCCCCCTGGTGTGATATAGAAGGAACATACACCCCCCCCCCTTGTGTGATATAGAAGGAACATACACCCCCCTGGTGTGATATAGAAGGAACATACACCCCCCTGGTGTGATATAGAAGGAGCATACACCCCCCTGGTGTGATATAGAAGGAACATACACCCCCCTGGTGTGATATAGAAGGAACATACACCCCCTGGTGTGATATAGAAGGAACATACATCCACCTGGTGTGATATAGAAGGAACATACATCCACCTGGTGTGATATAGAAGAAACATACCCCCCTGGTGTGATATAGAAGAAACATATCCCCCCTGGTGTGATATAGAATGGAACATACACCCCCCTGGTGTGATATAGAAGGAACATACATCCCCCTGGTGTGATATAGAATGGAACATACACCCCCTGGTGTGAAATAGAATGGAACATACATCCCCCCCGGTGTGATATAGAAGGAACATACATCCCCCCGGTGTGATATAGAAGGAACATACATCCCCCCCGGTGTGATATAGAAGGAACATACATCCCCCCGGTGTGATATAGAAGGAACATACATCCCCCCGGTGTGATATAGAAGGAACATACATCCCCCTGGTGTGATATAGAAGGAACATACACCCCCCTGGTGTGATATAGAAGGAACATACACCCCCCTGGTGTGATATAGAAGGAACATACACCCCCCTGGTGTGATATAGAAGGAACATACACCCCCTGGTGTGATATAGAAGGAACATACACCCCCCTGGTGTGATATAGAAGGAACATACATCCCCCTGGTGTGATATAGAAGGAACATACACCCCCCTGGTGTGATATAGAAGGAACATACACCCCCCTGGTGTGATATAGAAGGAACATACACCCCCCTGGTGTGATATAGAAGGAACATACACCCCCTGGTGTGATATAGAAGGAACATACACCCCCCTGGTGTGATATAGAAGGAACATACACCCCCCTGGTGTGATATAGAATGGAACATACACCCCCCTGGTGTGATATAGAAGGAACATACACCCACCTGGTGTGATATAGAAGGAACATACCCCCCCTGGTGTGATATAGAAGGAACATACACCCCCTGGTGTGATATAGAAGGAACATACCCCCCTGGTGTGATATAGAAGGAACACACACCCCCTGGTGTGATATAGAAGGAACATACCCCCCCTGGTGTGATATAGAAGGAACACACACCCCCTGGTGTGATATAGAAGGAACATACCCCCCCTGGTGTGATATAGAAGGAACATACACCCCCCTGGTGTGATATAGAAGGAACATACATCCCCTGGTGTGATATAGAAGGAACATACATCCCCCGGTGTGATATAGAAGGAACATACACCCCCCTGGTGTGATATAGAAGGAACATACACCCCCCTGGTGTGATATAGAAGGAACATACACCCCCCTGGTGTGATATAGAAGGAACATACCCCCCCTGGTGTGATATAGAATGGAACATACACCCACCTGGTGTGATATAGAAGGAACATACACCCACCTGGTGTGATATAGAAGGAACATACACCCACCTGGTGTGATATAGAAGGAACATACACCCCCCCGGTGTGATATAGAAGGAACATACACCCCCCTGGTGTGATATAGAATGGAACATACACCCCCCTGGTGTGATATAGAAGGAACATACCCCCCCTGGTGTGATATAGAATGGAACATACACCCACCTGGTGTGATATAGAAGGAACATACACCCCCTGGTGTGATATAGAAGGAACATACCCCCCCTGGTGTGATATAGAATGGAACATACACCCACCTGGTGTGATATAGAAGGAACATACACCCCCCTGGTGTGATATAGAAGGAACATACACCCCCTGGTGTGATAATAGAAGGAACATACACCCCCCCCCTCCGGTGTGATATAGAAGGAACATACATCCCCCTGGTGTGATATAGAATGGAACATACACCCCCTGGTGTGATATAGAATGGAACAGACTGGTAATCCAGGGATTGCAAGTTCAATCCCCCCATCTGACCCTAATAAAATGAACAGTCTTTCAGATGGGACTTTAAACTGAGGTCTCGTGTCGGTGCTTTACACTGTGCACGTAAAAGAACCAGAGGAGACTCTGGAATGGATCTCTGTCTGTATCATTGCACTATCCTCCAAGAATCTAAAATGACTAATCTCTTCAGGAAACGTCGCTCATATAGGCAACCGGTAGCGACGATAAATAAACATAAAACACAGAGTGTCAGTACCAATATGTTTCATACTTGTGTTTATGTTACAGAGAATTGTTCAGGGCAGGATGTCAGTAAGCTGTTGATGCCAGTGTGAACAATGAAGCATGTTACCTAGGAAACTCATCTATGTGTATTTTATTGGAACTGCTCTTGCCCTGATTTGGATATTTGTAAATTTTGGTAGGTATATTAGTTAATAGTTATGAAGCACAGTTAAATGGTACATGAGGTAGCTAGCAGTTTGGAAGTCAAGTACGTTATGCTTAGGCCAGTGCAATTGGAATGTTATGTCAGAGTTTTTTATTCCTCGGATTCTGTCAGTAAATATGTCCGTAGAAGGAGTTTTTTATTTCTCGGATTCTGTCAGTAAATATGTCTGTAGAAGGATGCAAACAAACAAAAATCTTGTCAATGGAGAAAAAACTATTGACAATATAGATTTATGAAAAAACATTCAATTTGTAAATACAAAATTGTACCATCTCCAAAGGGAGGACAATATCAAAATATTTGGCCCCATGGCCTTCGTCGCGATGCAAAGCATTTCTGTGTGTTTTCCTATAAAATTACAATGTTTATAATATGAATGACATCATGTACGTCAAAAATCGCGGGACATACGACATTACTCATTAGCTGTGCACTCACATAACCAATACTATTGTGGAAGTGAGGGTTCCAGCAGGACACAACCCCAGCAAACACTTTTAATATTGCAGTCGTGTGGCAACCCTGGAGCCAACTGTCTAATACACTGGGCTTCTATCAACTGTCTGTACGGCCCTCTCGACTGATTTATTATAATATACAAGTAGTGACGTCGTTCTGGTAGTGTCCGACAAAATGCCTTATTATAGGTTTCTCTGCTTGTTGTCGGACATCCTTGATACGCTGAACTATACTCTTGTTTTGGGTATGTTCTGTTTCGCCTACATATACAGTGTTATTGCATCGGCTACACGATAATCCGTAGATTAGGTTCCTGTTTGAACCCATTGGATTAAACACCGTCTTAAAAGATTCAACGCCATATGTGTCCGAAATGTTACAACTCAAAAACAATCTGCATATATGGCAAACCCAATTATTACTCTTGTGCCGTATAACTCTACTTGTCTTGGAGTGTACAAGCGTGTCACATTGTCTCACCTAAATGCAAGGAGAGTTGGTGCCTTGAAAACATCTTGCATACCATCTGTTGTAGTTTAAACATCTCACTGTTGGGTACATACTTTGGCTCCAGTTCTATCCGGATAATGTTTATCAATGTTTTTCAATGTAAATGACATCGAGTAAACTCTCAGTTACGTAGCCTGAAGATAAGTATATAAATGGTTATATTACCTTTTCACATGCTCCGTTGTTGAATAATCATTTTTAGTGACAGGGTGGAATAGTTTATATTGAATTTTATAGCAGAATGAAGTATTTGACGTGGCCAAACTAGGTATATCATCAATTCAGCTGACCAAGATATTAAACTTTCTCACAAACCTCTCTTTAGTGCATGCATACAATAATGGATGATGCGCCCAGCCCCAGCCCCCACTGTCAAAATGCAAACAAGTATATGAAGGTGATTATTTTCGTAACTAGACACATTTTGTTAGTCGAGAAAGAGCTACCAGGCACTAGTGCAGTGTTCATACGTTCATGTGTTCATACGTTCATGTGTTCATACGTTCATGTGTTCATACGTTCATGTGTTCATACGCTCATGTGTTCATACGGGTCGATACACAAATAAGAATAAACACAAAGTAGCCTGTGTACAGAGACTGCTCCTGTGCAACTACTGCTTGCATGCCGGTGTACGGAGACTGCTCCTGTGCAACTACTGCTTGCATGCCGGTGTACGGAGACTGCTCCTGTGCAACTACTGCTTGCATGAGACTGCTCCTGTGCAACTACTGCTTGCATGCCGGTGTACGGAGACTGCTCCTGTGCAACTACTGCTTGCATGCCGGTGTACGGAGACTGCTCCTGTGCAACTACTGCTTGCATGCCGGTGTACGGAGACTGCTCCTGTGCAACTACTGCTTGCATGCCGGTGTACGGAGACTGCTCCTGTGCAACTACTGCTTGCATGCCGGTGTACGGAGACTGCTCCTGTGCAACTACTGCTTGCATGCCGGTGTACAGAGACTGCTCCTGTGAAACTACTGCTTGCATGCCGGTGTACGGAGACTGCTCCTGTGCAACTACTGCTTGCATGCCGGTGTACGGAGACTGCTCTTGTTTTAATGTTGAGGGAGACACTGTGCTAATGTTGCAATGTTGCGGAAGACACTGTGCTAATGTTGCAATGTTGTGGGAGACACTGTGCTAATGTTCTAATGTTGCGGGAGACACTGTACTAATGTTCTAATGTTGAGGGAGACACTGTGAATGTTCTAATGTTGCGGAAGACACTGTTCTAATGTTGCGGGAGACACTGTGCTAATGTTGCAATGTTGTGGGATACACTGTGCTAATGTTGCAATGTTGCGGGAGACACTGCTAATGTTCTAATGTTGCGGGAGACACTGTGCTAATGTTGCAATGTTGCGGGAGACACTGTGCTAATGTAGCAATGTTGTGGAGACACTGTGCTAATGTTGCAATGATGTGGGAGACACTGTGCTAATGTAGCAATGTTGTGGGAGACACTGTGCTAATGTTCTAATGTTGCAGGAGACACTGTGCTAATGTTGCAATGTAGCGAGAGACACTGTGCTAATGTTGCGGGAGACACTGTGCTAATGTTGAGGGAGACACTGTGCTAATGTAGCAATGTTGTGGGAGACAATGTGCTAATGTGGCAATGTTGTGGGAGACACTGTGCTAATGTAGCAATGTTGCGGGAGACACTGTGCTAATGTTGTGGGAGACACTGTACTAATGTTGCAATGTTGCAGGAGACACTGTGCTAATGTTGCAGGAGACACTGTGCTAATGTAGCAATGTTGCGGGAGACACTGTGCTAATGTTGTGGGAGACACTGTACTAATGTAGCAATGTTGCGGGAGACACTGCTAATGTTGCAATGTTGCGGGAGACACTGTACTAATGTTACATTATGTAGCAATGTTGTGGGAGACACTGTGCTAATGTAGCAATGTTGTGGGAGACACTGTGCTAATGTAGCAATGTTGTGGGAGACACTGTGCTAATGTAGCAATGTTGCGGGAGACACTGTGCTAATGTTGTGGGAGACACTGTGCTAATGTAGCAATGTTGTGGGAGACACTGTGCTAATGTAGCAATGTTGTGGGAGACACTGTGCTAATGTAGCAATGTTGTGGTAGACACTGTGCTAATGTTGCGGGAGACACTGCTAATGTTGCAATGTTGCGGGAGACACTGTACTAATGTTCTAATGTTGAGAGAGACACTGTACTAATGTTCTAATGTTGCGGGGAGACACTGTGTTAATGTTCTAATGTTGAGGGAGACACTGTGCTAATGTAGCAATGTTGTGGGAGACACTGTGCTAATGTTGCAATGTTGCGGGAGACACTGCTAATGTTGCAATGTTGCGGGAGACACTGTGCTAATGTTGCAATGTTGCGGGAGACACTGTGCTAATGTTGCAGGAGACACTGTGCTAATGTAGCAATGTTGTGGGAGACACTGTACTAATGTAGCAATGTTGCGGGAGACACTGCTAATGTTGCAATGTTGCGGGAGACACTGTACTAATGTAGCAATGTTGTGGGAGACACTGTGCTAATGTAGCAATGTTGTGGGAGACACTGTGCTAATGTAGCAATGTTGCGGGAGACACTGTGCTAATGTTGTGGGAGACACTGTACTAATGTTGCAATGTTGTGGGAGACACTGTGCTAATGTTGCAGGAGACACTGTGCTAATGTAGCAATGTTGCGGGAGACACTGTGCTAATGTTGTGGGAGACACTGTGCTAATGTAGCAATGTTGTGGGAGACACTGTGCTAATGTAGCAATGTTGTGGGAGACACTGTGCTAATGTAGCAATGTTGTGGGAGACACTGTGCTAATGTAGCAATGTTGTGGGAGACACTGTGCTAATGTTGTGGGAGACACTGTGCTAATGTAGCAATGTTGTGGGAGACACTGTGCTAATGTAGCAATGTTGTGGGAGACACTGTGCTAATGTAGCAATGTTGCGGGAGACACTGTGCTAATGTTGCAATGTTGTGGGAGACACTGTACTAATGTTCTAATGTTGAGAGAGACACTGTACTAATGTTCTAATGTTGCGGGAGACACTGCGCTGATGTTCTAATGTTGAGGGAGACACTGTGCTAATGTAGCAATGTTGTGGGAGACACTGCTAATGTTGCAATGTTGCGGGAGACACTGCTAATGTTGCAATGTTGCGGGAGACACTGTGCTAATGTTGCAATGTTGCGGGAGACACTGTGCTAATGTTGCAATGTTGCAGGAGACACTGTGCTAATGTAGCAATGTTGTGGGAGACACTGTACTAATGTATCAATGTTGCGGGAGACACTGCTAATGTTGCAATGTTGCTGGAGACACTGTACTAATGTAGCAATGTTGCGGGAGACACTGCTAATGTTGCAATGTTGCAGGAGACACTGTGCTAATGTTGCAATGTTGTGGGAGACACTGTACTAATGTAGCAATGTTGCGGGAGACACTGCTAATGTTGCAATGTTGCAGGAGACACTGTGCTAATGTAGCAATGTTGCGGGAGACACTGCTAATGTTGCAATGTTGCAGGAGACACTGTGCTAATGTTGCAATGTTGTGGGAGACACTGTGCTAATGTTGCAATGTTGTGGGAGACACTGTGCTAATGTTGCAATGTTGCGGGAGACACTGTGCTAATGTTGCAATGTTGTGGGAGACACTGTGCTAATGTTACAATGTATATTATTATATATTAGTTAGGTGAAAAACAGTTAATTTATTTTCATGACTTGGGTAAGTAACCCAAGCCTCTGTTAATGCATGTAGTCACAATACTGTCAACTTATAAGGTAATAAATAAGCATTTGATTAACGAATTCCAACCCCTTTCAGCTACTTGGTGTCCGGATAATGACGATGAATTTGAACTGGAAAAAAAGAAAGTTCAAATCTTCCAACAAAAACACGAGTCACAGAAAAGTGAAATTGACGTGTTGAAGCGACGCATTGATGAATTAGCGTCGGAGCTGAAGAAAGCAGAAACCAGACTCTCTCACATGACAAACGATCATTCCGGTCTGCCAAAGATATATCTCATTACACCGACTTATGCACGACCAGAACAGAAAGCAGAATTAACGAGACTGTCGTACACTTTGAGACACGTGCCAAACATTCATTGGATTATTGTAGAGGACTCGCAGAACAAGGCAGTCCTTGTTAGTAAATTGTTGGCAAAATGTAAAATACCATACACACACTTGAATGCTGCCACACCGGAAATATATAAGCTACAGGTAAGGACAATACTGGGTTACTATGTCTGTCTCCTGACCGCATGCATTCACGTTAGGGTACTAGGTAGTAGGGGGTGTGGCCTAAAGCAATACAATTCAATTGATTGTGTTGATGAAGCACTGAAGACTTTCTATTCCATGAGTCGTCTTACTTGTGTTTGAGAACAAAGAAAAGACAGGGTAAAGTATTGTTTCTGGGTATTTAGTTGTCTGGAGAACAATGTAGAGAATGTGATATCATTCATAATCTTGGTCAATAGAACGCTATATAGAACCCTATATAGAACCGAGGCCAGTAGATCATTATTAGTGTATACAAATATATATATTATTACAGGGTCCTCAAAACATTTCAATTTAATAACTTTTCAACCATTAGATGTACTTTACAATCTTCAACCATTAGATGTACTGTACAATCTTCAACCATTAGATGTACTGTACAATCTTCAACCATTAGATGTACTGTACAATCATCAACCATTAGATGTACTGTACAATCTTCAACCATTAGATGTACTGTACAATCTTCAACCATTAGATGTACTGTACAATCTTCAACCATTAGATGTACTGTACAATCATCAACCATTAGATGTACTGTACAATCTTCAACCATTAGATGTACTGTACAATCTTCAAACATTAGATGTACTGTACAATCTTCAACCATTAGATGTACTGTACAATCTTCAACCATTAGATGTACTGTACAATCATCAACCATTAGATGTACTGTACAATCTTCAACCATTAGATGTACTGTACAATCTTCAACCATTAGATGTACTGTACAATCTTCAAACATTAGATGTACTGTACAATCTTCAAACATTAGATGTACTGTACAATCTTCAAACATTAGATGTACTGTACAATCTTCAACCATTAGATGTACTTTACAATCTTCAACCATTAGATGTACTGTACAATCTTCAACCATTAGATGTGCTGTACAATCTTCAACCATTAGATGTACTGTACAATCTTCAACCATTAGATGTACTTTACAATCTTCAAACATTAGATGTACTGTACAATCTTCAACCATTAGATGTACTGTACAATCTTCAACCATTAGATGTACTGTACAATCATCAACCATTAGATGTACTGTACAATCTTCAACCATTAGATGTACTGTACAATCTTCAACCATTAGATGTACTGTACAATCTTCAAACATTAGATGTACTGTACAATCTTCAAACATTAGATGTACTGTACAATCTTCAAACATTAGATGTACTGTACAATCTTCAACATTAGATGTACTTACAATCTTCAACCATTAGATGTACTGTACAATCTTCAACCATTAGATGTACTGTACAATCTTCAACATTAGATGTACTGTACAATCTTCAACCATTAGATGTACTGTACAATCTTCAACCATTAGATGTACTGTACAATCTTCAAACATTAGATGTACTGTACAATCTTCAACCATTAGATGTACTGTACAATCTTCAACCATTAGATGTACTGTACAATCTTCAACCATTAGATGTACTGTACAATCTTCAAACATTAGATGTACTGTACAATCTTCAACCATTAGATGTACTGTACAATCTTCAACCATTAGATGTACTGTACAATCTTCAACCATTAGATGTACTGTACAATCTTCAAACATTAGATGTACTGTACAATCTTCAACCATTAGATGTACTTTACAATCTTCAACCATTAGATGTACTGTACAATCTTCAACCATTAGATGTACTGTACAATCTTCAAACATTAGATGTACTGTACAATCTTCAACCATTAGATGTACTGTACAATCTTCAACCATTAGATGTACTGTACAATCTTCAAACAAATACTGTACAATTTAAACATTAGATGTACTGTACAATCTTCAACCATTAGATGTACTGTACAATCTTCAACCATTAGATGTACTGTACAATCTTCAACCATTAGATGTACTGTACAATCTTCAACCATTAGATGTACTGTACAATCTTCAACCATTAGATGTACTGTACAATCTTCAACCATTAGATGTACTGTACAATCTTCAACCATTAGATGTACTGTACAATCTTCAAACATTAGATGTACTGTACAATCTTCAACCATTAGATGTACTGTACAATCTTCAACCATTAGATGTACTGTACAATCTTCAACCATTAGATGACTGTACATCTTCAACATTAGATGTACTGTACAATCTTCAAACATTAGATGTACTGTACAATCTTCAACCATTAGATGTACTGTACAATCTTCAAACATTAGATGTACTGTACAATCTTCAACCATTAGATGTACTGTACAATCTTCAACCATTAGATGTACTGTACAATCTTCAACCATTAGATGTACTGTACAATCTTCAACCATTAGATGTACTGTACAATCTTCAACCATTAGATGTACTGTACAATCTTCAACCATTAGATGTACTGTACAATCTTCAACCATTAGATGTACTGTACAATCTTCAACCATTAGATGTACTGTACAATCTTCAACCATTAGATGTACTGTACAATCTTCAACCATTAGATGTACTGTACAATCTTCAACCATTAGATGTACTGTACAATCTTCAACCATTAGATGTACTGTACAATCTTCAACCATTAGATGTACTGTACAATCTTCAAACATTAGATGTACTGTACAATCTTCAAACATTAGATGTACTGTACAATCTTCAAACATTAGATGTACACACCAACAACCAACCATTAGATGTACTGTACAATCTTCAACCATTAGATGTACTGTACAATCTTCAACCATTAGATGTACTGTACAATCTTCAACCATTAGATGTACTGTACAATCTTCAAACATTAGATGTACTGTACAATCTTCAACCATTAGATGTACTGTACAATCTTCAACCATTAGATGTACTGTACAATCTTCAACCATTAGATGTACTGTACAATCTTCAACCATTAGATGTACTGTACAATCTTCAACCATTAGATGTACTCATTAGATGTACTGTACAATCTTCAACCATTAGATGTACTGTACAATCTTCAACCATTAGATGTACTGTACAATCTTCAACCATTAGATGTACTGTACAATCTTCAACCATTAGATGTACTGTACAATCTTCAACCATTAGATGTACTGTACAATCTTCAACCATTAGATGTACTGTACAATCTTCAACCATTAGATGTACTGTACAATCTTCAACCATTAGATGTACTGTACAATCTTCAAACATTAGATGTACTGTACAATCTTCAACCATTAGATGTACTGTACAATCTTCAAACATTAGATGTACTGTACAATCTTCAACCATTAGATGTACTTTACAATCTTCAAACATTAGATGTACTGTACAATCTTCAACCATTAGATGTACTGTACAATCTTCAAACATTAGATGTACTGTACAATCTTCAAACATTAGATGTACTGTACAATCTTCAACCATTAGATGTACTGTACAATCTTCAACCATTAGATGTACTGTACAATCTTCAACCATTAGATGTACTGTACAATCTTCAAACATTAGATGTACTGTACAATCTTCAACCATTAGATGTACTGTACAATCTTCAACCATTAGATGTACTGTACAATCGTCAACCATTAGATGTACTGTACAATCTTCAACCATTAGATGTACTGTACAATCTTCAAACATTAGATGTACTGTACAATCTTCAACCATTAGATGTACTGTACAATCTTCAAACATTAGATGTACTGTACAATCTTCAACCATTAGATGTACTGTACAATCTTCAACCATTAGATGTACTGTACAATCTTCAACCATTAGATGTACTGTACAATCTTCAACCATTAGATGTACTGTACAATCTTCAACCATTAGATGAATCGAAACATTGATCATGGTCAGCTGGTGATCTATTAGCTTGTTATAGAAGCATTGATCATGGTCAGTAGATGCCTGCTGGCTTGTTATAGATACATTAATCATGGTCAGTAGATGACTGCTGGCTTGTTATAGATACATTAATCGTGGTAAGTAGATGACTGCTGGCTTGTTATAGATACATTAATCGTGGTCAGTAGATGACTGCTGGCTTGTTATAGATACATTAATCATGGTCAGTAGATGACTGCTGGCTTGTTATAGATACATTAATCATGGTCAGTAGATGACTGCTGGCTTGTTATAGATACATTAATCATGGTCAGTAGATGACTGCTGGCTTGTTATAGATACATTAAATTCATTAATCGTGGTCAGTAGATGACTGCTGGCTTGTTATAGATACATTAATCGTGGTCAGTAGATGACTGCTGGCTTGTTATAGATACATTAATCGTGGTAAGTAGATGACTGCTGGCTTGTTATAGATACATTAATCATGGTCAGTAGATGACTGCTGGCTTGTTATAGATACATTAATCGTGGTAAGTAGATGACTGCTGGCTTGTTATAGATACATTAATCGTGGTCAGTAGATGACTGCTGGCTTGTTATAGATACATTAATCATGGTCAGTAGATGACTGCTGGCTTGTTATAGATACATTAATCATGGTCAGTAGATGACTGCTGGCTTGTTATAGATACATTAATCATGGTCAGTAGATGACTGCTGGCTTGTTATAGATACATTAAATTCATTAATCGTGGTCAGTAGATGACTGCTGGCTTGTTATAGATACATTAATCGTGGTCAGTAGATGACTGCTGGCTTGTTATAGATACATTAATCGTGGTCAGTAGATGACTGCTGGCTTGTTATAGATACGTTAATCGTAGTCAGTAGATGACTGCTGGCTTGTTATAGATACATTAATCGTGGTCAGTAGATGACTGCTGGCTTGTTATAGATACATTAATCGTGGTCAGTAGATGACTGCTGGCTTGTTATAGATACATTAATTATGGTCAGTAGATGACTGCTGGCTTGTTATAGATACATTAATCGTGGTCAGTAGATGACTGCTGGCTTGTTATAGATACATTGATCGTGGTCAGTAGATGACTGCTGGCTTGTTATAGATACATTAATCATGGTCAGTAGATGACTGCTGGCTTGTTATAGATACATTGATCATGGTCAGTAGATGACTGCTGGCTTGTTATAGATACATTAATCATGGTCAGTAGATGACTGCTGGCTTGTTATAGATACATTAATCGTGGTCAGTAGATGACTGCTGGCTTGTTATAGATACATTAATCGTGGTCAGTAGATGACTGCTGGCTTGTTACAGCGTTGGACACTCGCCAACTCGCCATGGCGATAACGTTTTTAGACTGGCGAGAAACTTTTACTACGCACTCGACATCGTGGCGAGATGTCTTATTTTTTTTATTTTTTTTTAAATTTTTTATTAATTTTTAAATTTTTTTATACTTTATTTATTTTACAACGATTGTGAAGTTTGAACAACTTATATTAATCACTCTCGTTGGCTCGGTACCCAGAGAAAACCCACCTGTCCGATCTGGCGACCATCATACCATCTCATCTCATAGTATGTGAGATGGTACGATGTCTTATTTGATAGCCCTTGGCGAGTTTGTTGAAGTTCATACTCGCCTGAACCAGGACACACAGTATCTTCGCCATTTTAGGCGCTTTTTCTCATCGAATTAACAAAATATCAAATATTTGTGTCTACTTAAAACAAATTTTGCCCCCGGACCCCCCTAGCATGGCAATTGCCTGCGGCACATGCATCAGACAGAACCACATTCACTGGCCTGTACCATTTATTTTTGGCCGGAACTAATTCTTAAGTACAGGCCAAAAATTGGCCTGTACAATTTGGCCGGAACATATTGAAACGAGTGTCCAACACTGTTGTTATAGAAGCATTGATCATATTCCTTTCCAATGTATGACCATTCGAGTTCCAATGTATGACCATTCAAGTTCCAATGTATGATCAATCAAGTTCCAATGTATGATCATTCCTGTTTCCAATGTATGATCATTCCAATTCCAATGTATGATCATTCCTGTTTCTAATGTATGATCATTCCTGTGTCTAATGTATGATCATTCCTGTTTCCAATGTATGATAATTCCAGTTCCAATGTATGATCATTCCAATGTATGACCATTCCAGATTCAACGTATGATCATTCCTGTTTCCAATGTATGATCATTCGAGTTCCAATGTATGATCATTCAAGTTCCAATGTATGATCATTCCTGTTCCAATGTATGATCATTCCTGTTCCAATGTATGATCATTCGAGTTCCAATGTATGATCATTCAAGTTCCAATGTATGATCATTCCTGTTCCAATGTATGATCATTCCTGTTCCAATGTATGATCATTCCTGTTCCAATGTATGATCATTCCAGTTCCAATGTATGATCATTCGAGTTCCAATGTATGATCATTCCTGTTCCAATGTATGATCATTCCAGTTCCAATGTATGATCATTCGAGTTCCAATGTATGATCATTCCTGTTCCAATGTATGATCATTCCAATTCCAATGTATGATCATTCCAGTTCCAATGTATGATCATTCCAGTTCCAATGTATGATCATTCCAGTTCCAATGTATGATCATTCCAGTTCCAATGTATGATCATTCCAGTTCCAATGTATGATCATTCGAGTTCCAATGTATGATCATTCGAGTTCCCATGTATGATCATTCCTGTTTCCAATGTATGATCATTCCTGTTCCATTGTATGATCATTCCAGATCCAATGTATGATCATTCCAGTTCCAATGTATATATATATATATAACCAGTTCCAATGTATGATCATTCCAGTTCCAATGTATGATCATTTGAGTTCCAATGTACGAGCATTCCAGTTCCAATGTATGATCATTCGAGTTCCAATGTATGATCATTCCTGTTTCCAATGTATGATCATTCCTGTTTCCAATGTATGACCATTCAAGTTCCAATGTATGATCAATCGAGTTCCAATGTATGATCATTCCTGTTCCCAATGTATGATCATTCAAGTTCCAATGTATGATCATTTGAGTTCCAATGTATGATAATTCCTGTTTCCAATGTATGGTCATTCCAGTTCCAATGTATGATAATTCCAGTTCCAATGCATGATCATTTGAGTTCCAATGTATGATAATTCCTGTTTCCAATGTATGATAATTCCTGTTTCCAATGTATGGTCATTCCAGTTCCAATGTATGAACATTCCAGTTCCAATGTATGATAATCCAGTTCCAATGTATGATCATTCCAGTTCCAATGTATGATCATTCCTGTTTCAATGTATGATCATTCTAGTTCCAATGTATGATCATTCCTGTTTCAATGTATGATCATTCTAGTTCCAATGTATGATCATTCAAGTTCCAATGTATGATCATTCGAGTTCCAATGTATGATCATTCCAGTTCCAATGTATGATCATTCCTGTTCCAATGTATGATCATTCCAGTTCCAATGTATGATCATTCCTGTTCCAATGTATGATCATTCCTGTTTCCAATGTATGATCATTCCAGTTCCAATGTATGATCATTCAAGTTCCAATGTATGATTATTCCAGTTCCAATGTATGATCATTCCAGTTCCAATGTATGATCATTCCTGTTCCCAATGTATGATCATTCAAGTTCCAATGTATGATCATTTGAGTTCCAATGTATGATAATTCCTGTTTCCAATGTATGGTCATTCCAGTTCCAATGTATGATAATTCCAGTTCCAATGCATAATCATTTGAGTTCCAATGTATGATAATTCCTGTTTCCAATGTATGATAATTCCTGTTTCCAATGTATGGTCATTCCAGTTCCAATGTATGAACATTCCAGTTCCAATGTATGATAATCCAGTTCCAATGTATGATCATTCCAGTTCCAATGTATGATCATTCCTGTTTCAATGTATGATCATTCTAGTTCCAATGTATGATCATTCAAGTTCCAATGTATGATCATTCCAGTTCCAATGTATGATCATTCCAGTTCCAATGTATGATCATTCCAGATCCAATGTATGATCATTCCAGTTCCAATGTATATATATATATATAACCAGTTCCAATGTATGATCATTCCAGTTTCAATGTATGATCATTCTAGTTCCAATGTATGATCATTCCTGTTCCAATGTATGATCATTCCAGTTCCAATGTATGATCATTCCAGTTCCAATGTATGATCATTCCAGTTCAATCGAGTTCCAATGTATGATCATTCCAGTTCCAATGTATAATCATTCCTGTTCCAATGTATGATCATTCCTGTTCCAATGTATGATCATTCCAGTTCCAATGTATGATCATTCGAGTTCCAATGTATGATCATTCCTGTTCCAATGTATGATCATTCCTGTTCCAATGTATAATCATTCCTGTTTCCAATGTATGATAATTCCAGTTCCAATGTATGGTCATTCCTGTTTCCAATGTATGATCATTCCTGTTCCAATGTATGATCATTCCTGTTTCCAATGTATGATCATTCCTGTTCCAATGTATGATCATTCCTGTTTCCAATGTATGATCATTCCAGTTCCAATGTATGATCATTCCAGTTCCAATGTATGATCATTCATGTTCCAATGTATGATTATTCCAGTTCCAATGTATGATCATTCCAGTTCCAATGTATGATCATTCCTGTTCCCAATGTATGATCATTCAAGTTCCAATGTATGATCATTTGAGTTCCAATGTATGATCATTCGAGTTCCCATGTATGATCATTCCTGTTTCCAATGTATGATCATTCCTGTTCCATTGTATGATCATTCCAGATCCAATGTATGATCATTCCAGTTCCAATGTATATATATATATATAACCAGTTCCAATGTATGATCATTCCAGTTCCAATGTATGATCATTTGAGTTCCAATGTACGAGCATTCCAGTTCCAATGTATGATCATTCGAGTTCCAATGTATGATCATTCCTGTTTCCAATGTATGATCATTCCTGTTTCCAATGTATGACCATTCAAGTTCCAATGTATGATCAATTGAGTTCCAATGTATGATCATTCCTGTTCCCAATGTATGATCATTCAAGTTCCAATGTATGATCATTTGAGTTCCAATGTATGATAATTCCTGTTTCCAATGTATGGTCATTCCAGTTCCAATGTATGATAATTCCAGTTCCAATGCATGATCATTTGAGTTCCAATGTATGATAATTCCTGTTTCCAATGTATGATAATTCCTGTTTCCAATGTACGGTCATTCCAGTTCCAATGTATGAACATTCCAGTTCCAATGTATGATAATCCAGTTCCAATGTATGATCATTCCAGTTCCAATGTATGATCATTCCTGTTTCAATGTATGATCATTCTAGTTCCAATGTATGATCATTCAAGTTCCAATGTATGATCATTCGAGTTCCAATGTATGATCATTCCAGTTCCAATGTATGATCATTCCTGTTCCAATGTATGATCATTCCAGTTCCAATGTATGATCATTCCTGTTTCAATGTATGATCATTCTAGTTCCAATGTATGATCATTCAAGTTCCAATGTATGATCATTCGAGTTCCAATGTATGATCATTCCAGTTCCAATGTATGATCATTCCTGTTCCAATGTATGATCATTCCAGTTCCAATGTATGATCATTCCTGTTTCAATGTATGATCATTCTAGTTCCAATGTATGATCATTCAAGTTCCAATGTATGATCATTCGAGTTCCAATGTATGATCATTCCAGTTCCAATGTATGATCATTCCTGTTCCAATGTATGATCATTCCAGTTCCAATGTATGATCATTCCTGTTTCAATGTATGATCATTCTAGTTCCAATGTATGATCATTCAAGTTCCAATGTATGATCATTCGAGTTCCAATGTATGATCATTCCAGTTCCAATGTATGATCATTCCTGTTCCAATGTATGATCATTCCCCATGTCATCCAATGTATGATCATTCCAGTTCCAATGTATGATCATTCCTGTTCCAATGTATGATCATTCCAGTTCCAATGTATGTCCAATGTATATAATCCGTTCCAATTATGCATCCAGTTCCAATGTATGATCATTCCAGTTCCAATGTATGATCATATGTTTCATTCCAATGTATGAAAGTTCCAATGTATCATTGCAAGTATGATCACTCCAGTTGTCAATGTATGATCATTCAGTTCCAATGTATGATCATTTTCCAATGTATGATATCCGTTCCAATGTATGATCATTCCAGTTCCAATGTATGATCATTCCGTTCAATGTATGATCATTCGTTCCAATGTATGATCATTCCTGTTTCAATGTATGATCATTCTAGTTCCAATGTATGATCATTCAGTTCCAATGTATGATCATTCTTCCAATGTATGATCATTCCAGTTCCAATGTATGATCATTCCGTTCCAAGTTTCCGTTCAATGTATGATCATTCCTGTTCCAATGAATCATTCCGTGTCCAATGTATGATCATTCCAGTTCCAATGTATATATCTCCAATGTATGATATTCCGTTCCTTCATCAAGTATGATCATTCCAGTTCCAATGTATGATCATTTGAGTTCCAATGTATGATCATTCCAGTTCCAATGTATGATCATTCATCATGTATGATCACCGTTCCAATGTATGATATTCCAGTTCCAATGTATGATCATTGAGTTCCAATGTATGATCATTCCAGTTCCAATGTATGATCATTCCAGTTCCAATGTATGATCATTCCAGTTCCAATGTATGATCATTCCATTCCAATGTATGATCAATCCATGTATTCACAATGTATGATCATTCCGTTCCAATGTATGATCATTCCAGTTCCAATGTATGATCATTCCTGTTCAATGTATACTTCCAATGTATGATCCATCCAATGTATGATCATTCCACCAATGTATGATCATTCATTCCAATGTATGATCATTCCTGTTCCAATGTATGATCATTCCAATGTATGATCATTCCTGTTCAATGTATGATCACACACCAAACACATTCCAAATGACATTCCATGTATGATCATTCCAGTTCCAATGTATCATCCCCAAGTACATTCCAGTTCCAATGTATGAATTCGAGTTCCAATGTATGATCATTCCTGTTCCAATGTATGATCATTCCAGTTCCAATGTATGATCATTCCAGTTCCAATGTATGATCATTCCTGAATGTATGATCATTCCTGTTCCAATGTATGATCATTCCAGTTCCAATGTATGATCATTCCAGTTCCAATGTATGATCATTCCAGTTCCAATGTATGATCATTCGTTCCAAAACACCCCCAATGTATGATCATTCCAGTTCCAATGTATGATCATTCCGTTCCAATGTATGATCATTCCAAATGTATGATCATTCCAGTTCCAATGTATGATCATTCCAGTTCCAATGTATGATCATTCCAGTTCCAATGTATGATCATTCCAGTTCCAATTTGTGATCATGCTTATTCTAATGTATGCTGCAGGAGAAAGACCCAAACTGGTTGAAGCCTCGGGGAGTGAAACAGAGAAATGTAGGCCTTAACTGGATCAGGAAACAGCCATCAAACATGGGTGTTGTGTACTTTGCTGATGATGACAATACATATGATCTACAATTATTTGAAGAGGTGAGCCAGTAACTACTAGTGGTTTGAGCAACAATTATGTAAATGCGAGGTTCTGTCCTAAAATCCACCTTATAGATAAAATAAAGAAATATATACTAGGTTTACCCCATTCCTGAGGTACTCACTTCATGTCTCATTTTTAGTTCGATAACTGTTTGTTTTCCATGCTGTTTTAGTAATTTTATTGACAAAACCTCTAATATATATGAACAAGTATACTAAAATATCAGCGTTATTTGTGGGACACCTTATGTCAGCTATGATTCACAGACAGAGTAAATGGGACAAATGATAGAGCAAATGGGAGAGATGATTGAGCAGAGGGGAGAGATGATAGAGCAAAGGGGAGAGATGATAGAGCAAAGGGGAGAGATGATAGGGCAAAGGGGAGACATGATAGGGCACAGGGGAGACATGATAACGTAGATGGGAGAGACAATAGAGCAGAAGGGAGATATGATTCAGTAGATGACTGAGACGACAGAGCAGAGGGGAGATATGATATGAGTAGAAGGGGAAAATGATATAGTAGTGGGAAGAAATATAGAGTAGAGGGTAGATGTGATACAACAATGGGGGGGAGGAGATAATAGAACATAGTCGATATATGAGAGAGCAAAGGGGAGAGATGATAGAGCAGAGGGGAGATAATATAGCAAAAGAGGAGAGCTGGTATAGCAGAGGGGGGAGATGATAGAGTACAGGAGAAAGATAATAGAGCAGAGAGGAGAGATATCAGAACAGAGTTGAGAGATGATTTAGTAAAGGGTGGACATTATTGAGCAGAGGGGACAGAGATAGAGCAATTGGGAGAGCAAAGGGGGGAGATGACAGAATAATGGGGGGGGGGGTAGAGCAAAATTGAGAGATGATAGAGCAAAGTGGAGAGATGAGAGAGCAGAGGGAAGAGATGATGGAGTAAAGGGGAGAAATGATGGAGCAACGAGCAGATATGATAGAACAAAGGGGAGATATGACAGGTCAGAGGGGAGAGATGATGAGCAAATGGGAGATATGATTGAGCAGAGGGGAGAGATGGTAGAGCAGATGGGAGAGATGATAGAGCAGATGGGAGAGATATCAGAACAGAGTTGAGAGATGATTTAGTAAAGGATGGAAATTATTGAGCAGAGGGGACAGAGATAGAGCAATTGACAGAGCAAAGGGGGGAGATGATAGAGCAGAGATGATAGACAAAGGGGGGAGATGACAGAATAATGGGGGGGGGGGTAGAGCAAAATTGAGAGATGATAGAGCAAAGTGGAGAGATGAGAGAGCAGAGGGAAGAGATGATGGAGTAAAGGGGAGAAATGATGGAGCAGAGCAGATATGATAGAACAGAGGGGAGAGATGGCAGATCACAGGGGAGAGATGATGAGCAAATAGGAGATAGGATTGAGCAGAGGGGAGAGATGATAGAGCAGATGGGAGAGATGCTAGGGCAGAGTGGAGAGATGATAGGGCAGAGTGGAGAGATGATAGTGCAAATGGGAGTGATGATAAAGCAAATGGGAGTGATGATAAAGCAGAGGCGAGAGCTTATAGAGTAGAGGAGAGCAAAAGGAGGCAGAGGTGAGGAGAGATGATATATCAGATAGGTGAGATGATAGAGCAAGGTGGGGGGGGATGATTGACTCCAAGATAATAGAGCAGAGATAGATGATTAGAGCAGAGGAATGTGTTAAAACGGCATACTGGCCCCTCACCTCTGTGGGTTCAAGCTTAATGGTGTGAGATTGTATCAAGTGAGGGAACTGGCTTGCAGAAGGTATATACAGCTAAATCATGTATTACTGAAAAGAGGACCAACATGTACCACTTGTTATATTAGACCTCAAGCACCAGACAGTGGGCCAAGCATTTACCTCTAGCTATACCATGACCGCAAGCACCAGACAGTGGGCCAAGCATTTACCTCTAGCTATACCATGACCGCAAGCACCAGACAGTGGGCCAAGCATTTACCTCTAGCTATACCATGACCGCAAGCACCAGACAGTGGGCCAAGCATTTACCTCTAGCTATACCATGACCGCAAGCACCAGACAGTGGGCCAAGCATTTACCTCTAGCTATACCATGACCGCAAGCACCAGACAGTGGGCCAAGCATTTACCTCTAGCTATACCATGACCGCAAGCACCAGACAGTGGGCCAAGCATTTACCTCTAGCTATACCATGACCGCAAGCACCTGACAGTAGGCAAAATGTACGTTTAGCTATATTAACAGTGGGCCAACATGTTCCTCTTGCTATATCAAGATTGTTGGAATGGAATGATATTGTAGAATTACTCTATGTTTGTATTGTTAATTAAATATTAATTACTATTCATTTGATGTTACTGCAGATGCGTTTCACTGAGAAAGTAACGGTATGGCCTGTAGGATTAGTTGGGTACCTATGGTACGAGTCGCCTGTCATCAAAAAGGGAAAGGTAAAAGTATATTGTCTGTATCCCTTTGAGGAACCTTTAAGATTTAACATGGGCATGTAAAGCTAGGAATATATGCGTTACATTTGCAGGCAATACACTACCTTTGTGATGTTGTGGCCATAAGATGTCTCTACATGATTAGAGTTAGTGTTGTATTTTAAATAAATGTTTGGGATGGTGTTAAGAGCATCATGGACATATGAACACAGTAATTATAGACCTACTCTTACTGTCATTATACACAGTACTGTCCGTCAAACTAATGTTATTTTTGTGTGTTTTACGTTTATTTATCGTCGCTACCGGTTGCCCATATGAGCGACACCTCCTGAAGAGATTAATCATTTTAGATTTTTGGAGGATAGTGCAATGATACAGACAGAGACCCATTCCAGAGTCTCCTCTGGTTCTTTTACGTGCACAGTGTAAAGCACCGACACGAGACCTCGGTTTAAAATCCCATCTGAAAGACTGTTAATTTCATTAGGGTCAGACGGGGGATCGAACCTGTGATCCCTGGATTACACTAATGTTATCTGTATTGAATCACCTATTAACCAAATGACCACTGGACTGGAGAAAAGGTTTGTTTGTTTGAGGGATCAGATTAGAGGACAGTTCTCGTGAGTGGGCAATTTAACTGTGCAATATTTAGAAAGAGGTTGTGACATGTTTATATCTTGGCAATAACTACATGTAGTACTGAACCAACCTGTTAAACTATGTATGGGAATGACAACATAATGTCATTGTTTGTAGATATAGCAGGTTAATATGCATACATCTTTGATTGATAATACAATGTAGGTGATATTAAGCATGTGTGTACTGTCTATGTACTTAAAGGTGATTGGTTGGTACACCTACTGGAAGCCACAGAGGAACTTTGCTCTGGACATGGCTGGCTTTGCTGTCAACTTGAAGGTTATCAAGGAACATCCCGCAGCAGTGTTCAACATGAGCGCTGGCCGGGGAAACATCGAGTCGAACCTTCTCATCCAGTTGGGGATCACACTTGATGATCTGGAACCTAAGGCTGACAAATGTACTAAGGTAACGAAAGACCTCTGTCTAGTGCTAATGCAGCTGTGTATTATAGGATTCCATTTGTCGACGTAGCCCAGCCGGTATTACATTTATTGAGGAGTTCTCTGTGGTGTTACCAAGGGATCAATATACAACAACTCCTGAAAGTGGTATAAATATCCTAGATATTTATTATAATTTATAATACCGAAAACAACGTAACTAGACGTTACAATGTCCAGATATCGAGTGCAACGAGGCATTGCACAAGATACACGAATATTAAAACAATATAAAACAGTATGCTTCATTATACTCCAGGCTGATTACATACATGTATACTATAGTGTCGCATGTACATATTCGACACTACGTTATTTAAAAGGTAATTAACACAAGGTTCATACAGAAATATTCTATAAACATTAACCATGATATGACAAAAATGTAACTAACCTGAAAGTGGTATAAATATCCTAGATATTTATTATAATTTATAATACCGAAAACAACGTAACTAGACGTTACAATGTCCAGATATCGAGTGCAACGAGGCATTGCACAAGATACACGAGCATCATAGGTTTAGCTACGGGTGACAGGTTAGTATTCAGTTAGTATAGATTAGCGTTGGAGGAATATAATAGGGTAAGTATATAACGGGATTATTTGGTCACGACAATAGGATGTCAGGTAAAATAAAGTCAAGTCAATTCACTGCAATTTAATACCACCATGTTTTCTGATATAATTATTTCAATAAATTCAAACGGCATTAAGTTCTGTCCTACGACACACTCCCCCTGCTCGGGGAAAAGTCTCCTGACTTTTCTGTACACCAGCCTGAAATATAGATTAAAGCAATAATATAAATTTAACAAAAAAAATGGAATATAATTGAAATAAATTCAACAGACATGCGCACAATATTGGCTACTGATTTAAATGTGTGCAGTACCTGAGGTATGTATTACTACGGTAAGTCTCTTCAGTTGTGTCTCACCAATACAATTAAGTATCAACAAGGAAACACGAAACTCTCACAACTGATTCAACAAATCAGGTAAGTATACTAGGTGTGTATAATATAAGCTTTTCCATTACTACTGTGTAACAACAAGTAAGTATATTAACAGCAGGTACATGTACGGTAAGTATGACATGAGTCATCAATTGTAAGTACACCATGTACTACTAATAAGGCTTATACACAATATATACATATTGAATGGCACAAGAAAATCTAGAACATCGTATATTAATACAAGCAACATACAATTAATACTAAGAAATTGTGCAAGAACGTGGCTGTCAAACAAAATAAACCGAAGGTTCAATTACTTCATAAACATATACAACGTTCCTACCTATCAAAACAAATCAACATACGCACACACTCGTTCATATAGCAATAAGCATTAAAATGGCATCCACTATTCGGCTTTAATGCTTGCTCTTGGTCATCTCAACTAAGACACGTTACTCCATTCCATTTCCAACTATCGCTATTCTCCAGTTCATACATAATCTCCAGTGAGCATCCAATTTGGCTGTCTCTTCTGTCGTTCCGGACGTTTCTGTGACGGCGGTAATAATCCAACTGCTCCTGGACTTCGCTTAGCTGGAATGACGTAGGTATTGGTCGCATCTGTATCGTCATCATTGTCTTCTTTATCGTTGTCCACATTATCATTTCCGATGACTCCATTGACACTGTGTTCATCGTTAGACCGATTGGCTTCATCATCTACTATGCCAACACTATCGTTGTCATCATTATCGGTACTTTCATTACCAGTGTTCCCACATGGCACTATTCCTCCGTCATCCACATCTCTGATTGTCATGAATGGGAGAAGTAAATTTCGGTGTAGAGTCCTTGACTTCTTATACCGTGACCCCTCTCGCTTGACTTCATAGACGGGAATGTCTTCAATGGGCTGACGTATGACTACGTAGGGATGATGTTCCCATTTGTCGGCTAACTTTTGTTTACCTCTGATGCTTATATTGCGGACCAGTACCCGATCACCTGCACGAAGTACGGAACTCCTTGCCTTCTCGTCGTATTTCGTGTTGTTGGCTGCAGACGTCCTTTCGGCAACTTGTCTAGCTTTAGTGTAGGCAGAATGAAGACGAGCTCTCAACCTAACCACATATTCGGTATGCTTACTACTGGATAAACTGTCTGTGGGAAGGCCAAGGAACGCATCAATAGCGAGTCTAGGATGTCTGCCAAACATCAAAAAATACGGAGAGAATCCCGTACTGCCATGATGTGTGGCATTATAAGCATGGACTAGACTCGGAACATGCGCTTTCCAATCAGTCTTAATCAGTCTTGTGGTGATCTTCAAGTGTCCCTAATATTTTCAGTAGGGTTTGATTGAACCTTTCAACCATTCCATTTCCCATCGCATGGTAGGGTGTCGTTCTTGTTTTCTCAGTGCCAGATATGCTACAGAGTTCCTTGATAAGGTTGGACTCAAAGTTCCATCCTTGGTCGCTATGGATTCTGGCAGGAAAGCCATAATGGACAACAAAGTTGTCAAACAATATTCTAGCGGTGGTCTTAGCGGTCTGATTACGTGTAGGGAACGCTTGAGCATACCTGCTAAAATGATCTGTTAGCACCAGGATATTCTTAAATCCGCCTTTCGACCGTTCAAGGGACAGAAAATCCACGCATATGGTTTCCATCGGTGCTGTCGATTCTATCGGTGTCAGCTCGGCTGTAGTGGCTCTCGATTTCCTTCGTATGCAACGACCACACTTTCGCACACTATCAGCAACATAACCATCCATGCCAGGCCAATAAAAACGTTCCTTGAAAAGTGATGTAGTACGATCACGTCCCTGGTGTCCAAGGTCGTCGTGTAGAGCCTTAAAAATGTCTGGTCTCAGAATATCAGGCAGCACAATCTGTAGGCGATCGTCACCTAACACCATAGTCTTCCTATACAAAACACCTTGTAAGATTACCAGATTGGACCATTCTCGAAGATATGTGGACATAGTACGCTCTATCGGCTGAGCCGGTTTAGTGCCGTTCTTTACGCAATCCACAATCCTTGAAATAATGGTGTCCTGACGCTGTGCCTTGACCCAATCTTTCGATGAAAGACTTTGGGCAAGCAATAGGTCATTCGGAATGTCCTCCGTAATGTCAACATCCGTTGAAGGAGTATCTGGGTCTTTTATGGTGTCAACTAGTGGAATCCCTTCAGTTGTTGCTGCTATTATGACAGCCTGTATGACATCTTTCGATATAACTCGACTGAGTCCATCTGCATCCGCGTTGCTCGATCCAGGTCGGTATATAGCCGTATAGTCGTAGTTGGCAAGAGTTGCTAACCATCGATGACTAGTGGCATCAAGCTTGGCAGTGGTGTTCACATATGTGAGTGGGTTATTATCCGTCACAACCTCGAACTTCGCGCCGTACAAGTAGTCGTGGAATTTTTCACTCACGGCCCACTTGAGAGCTAGAAATTCGAGTCTGTGAGCCGGGTAATTCCGCTCAGCTGGCTTCAAACTGCGACTCGCGTAGGCAATCACCCTGTCCTTGCCGTCTTGGTTCTGATAAAGGATAGCTCCAAGTCCTGTGCATGACGCGTCGGTGTGGACTTTAAAAGGCTTCGTGTAATCCGCGTATGCCAGAACGGGTGGGTTAATGAGCTGACTCTTGATTGCATCAAAGGCCTTCTGTTGTATGTCTTCCCACGTAAATGGTGTTCGCTTAACCTTCTTGTTTTGTTCCTTTCGTTTCTGCTTCTTTGTAGGGTGGCCTATAAGAAGATCGTTAAGAGGTCTTGCTATCGTGGCAAATCCCTTAATAAAGCGGCGATAATACCCAGCAAAGCCCAAGAACTGACGGATTTCCTTCACTGTCTTTGGTGTGGGCCAGTTCTTGACTGCTTCAATTTTCTTTGGGTCTGCCTTAATTCCTTCAGCAGAAACGACATTGCCCAAGTAGGTAGCTTCCTTCTGGAAAAACTCGCATTTACTCGGCTTGATCTTCAAATTATACTGTGAGAGTCATTCGAAAACAGCGTCTAGACGTTCGATATGACTGTCGATATCTTGACTAAAGATAATGATATCATCCAAGTATATCAGGCAGTCTTTCAGATTGAGGTCGCCCATGCAATGCTCCATTAAACGCTGAAACGTTGCCGGTGCGTTGCATAGGCCAAATGGCATACGGTTGCACTCAAAGAATCCAACGCCCCCAATCTGAAAGGCTGTCTTCTCTTTGTCATTCTCTTCTAGCTCCACCTGCCAATATCCAGACTTCAGATCTAATTTTGTAAAGTACTTGGCTCCAGATAACATGTGGAGTGTATCCTCGACCCGTGGTATAGCATAGGCATCTTTCTTTGTCCGCAGATTTAGCTTACGGAAATCTATGCAGAAACGTATCGTTCCGTCTTTCTTTCGTACTATGACCACGTTCGAAGACCACGGGCTTTTCGACTCTCGTATTGCCCCAATATCTAACATTTCCTGTAGATGGTGTCTTACTTCATTAAAGATAGCAGGTGGTATTCTGTGACAAGTGTCTTTGAAAGGAGACTCATCAGTCAGTTCTATCTTATGTTTGACGGTAGATGTATGCCCCAAATCCATTGGTGTTTTCGGAAATATCGAATACCACTTCTTGAATACTTGTAGGATGCGGCTCTTCTGTTCTGAGGACATGTCTGAAAAATTGAGATCAACTCCATATGTATCCTTGAAATGTTCAATTGTTTGTTCTTTGTTCTCTCCATCTTATACTAGGTGTATCCATCATATACTAGGTGTAATGGTGTATCCATCTTATACTTTGTGAATGATTTCATGTATATTGGCATCTATGTTTTCATTTACAGGTGCTGACTGTGAGTGAACAGGTGAATCTTCAATGATCGGTACATGGCGGATAACGTTCACTTCATTTAACTCACATATTTTGGATTTTGCAGATATCATGATTGTCTTAGCTGACATGTTGCAAATTCGCACTGGAACTCTAGCTGTTTTTCCTGGGTTGCTCAACGAAACAACGCGAGGACATACAGTAGCTTTATCAGGACCACTATCTTCCAATGGTTCAGTCACCGCAGACTCTGTGTTGTAGAGTTTACGGACGAATCCAGTAACAGTTCTAACCTCCATGGGTTGCAATGTGATAGATTTAGTAGCTTTCACAATTCCAACTCATGACTGCGCAATGACTTCGAAAGCCATTTTCCATTCCACTGGAATATCCCCCAGTTCACTGGTCTTGTAAGAATATTCCCTCAGGATATTCGTGCCTACTATTGCAGGAGTTTTTCTACTGTATTTAGTTGTTTTCACGACGAGCAGAGGAAGAACTATTTCAGCTAGGTTATTGAATGGCATATTTACTGCAGCTTCGATGTATCCTAAATATGGTATGTCTTGTCCATTTGCACCCTGTATATTTAGATTGAAATCTGTTATTGCTTTCAGTTCTGGTTTATCCTCCATAGAGTTGTAATATTCTTCAGATATTGTGCTGACCATTGAGCCTGAGTCAAGAAGTGCCTTCACTTCCGCTCCTTCTATGATTATGGACTGTTCATTTGCTTCCCCTATCAATCTCTGTTTCAAGTCTGTTGTAATTCTGGGACTTCTTACTGTTTTCCGGCTTCCATCGGGCCCCATGGTGGAAGCGGCTCCTGGTTTAAATCCTCCCTGGGATCTCTTACCTTTGTATCTCTGTTATATGCATTATCATATCTTCTTCCTTGGTAACCTCTTCTATAGCGTCCTCTATTACCTCCTGTGTATGGCCTATTCCATTTTAGCTTTTCAAGCTCCATACACTTTAATTTCTGTGTAAGCGATTGAATAGTGTCATTAGTTTGAGGATTTTGATGAGCAGCTATTTTTATGTTTCCAGAAATACCTTGGCTAGTTGCACTTGTTTCTCCTATCTCTTCTTCTTCTAGTCTAGCCTTCCTTCTCAACTGTTTGAATGTGTCGCCAGATTCATATGATACTCTGGTGACCATTTTTAGTTTCTCAGACCGTAATCCTCTCCAAAACCGTTCTTTCAATTTACGGTCTCTCTTAGTATCATCAATTTCACCTCTGTCTACAGCAAGATGGAACAGTGTCTCAACCCTTACACCCCATGCGGAACATAACTCTTTGTAAGTTTGCTTTGCTGAATAGAACTCATGGACTATTCTGTCTGATGATTTAACATTTCCATAAATATCTTTTAATTTCCTAATTAATTGTTCCGTTGTCGTACTCGGGTCGATAGTTAACAGGACCTTTCGTGTTTCACCCTGTAGGGAATTCCTGGCTGCCTGTACTATAGCATAATCTGGATAGAGGTTTGTTGTCAACAGACACACTACCTCTGCCTTCCACTGTTCGAAATCGTTGCCATCGAAATTTGGTATTTTTGGCATACCAAGTTTGAAACTTGAATGGTCAATTCTGCATTCTGATTTCGATTTCACCTCTTCCTGTCTTAACTTTCTATGATACTGTTCATCTTTTGCATACTGTCTCCTTTCCAATAGCTGTTTCTCTTTCCGCTGAAGTAATTCCATTCTCTTATCAATTACATGGCTTCGTTCAATTTCAGCAAGCATTTCTCTTTCTAACTTATCATTCTCATTTCTCTGTCTATTTAACTCTGCCTGTTGTCTTTCAAATATATTAATCCTTTCCATAAGCTCCTTCTCATTTTGATGTCTACTTCTTCAAGATATCTAGATCTATTTTCTACCATCAATTTCTTTCTCTTATCTTCCTCTAACTGTAACTTCCGTAGCTTCAAACTCTCTGTTTCATATATACTACATCGACTACTAATATCCTCTTGTTCACGTTTGATACTGTCTATGTTATATTCTGCAGACCTACTATCATCTAAATCCTTTATTCCATAAGTATGCACGTCTGTGTACACATTTCTTACACTACACGGTGTATCATGTTCTCTGTATAAGCTATTCTCATTAATTGGGTGTGTTTTCCTGGCGTTATATATCTCAGCTCTCTTTTTACCAAGTTCACGCTCAATACAATAATTATACTGTTCACACACTCTTCAGCTTTATGTCTTTCTTTTTCATCCAGAATATATTTCGCACTCCTTTCATGAAAGAATTCATCAATCGTATTCAGATCCGACAGTTCACTGTATCGATCTATGTCTCCTTCATTTCCATTATCCAGCATATACAATTCATCCGCGCGTTTGCTGTGTATACTTCGTTCAATTTCGTTATCCATTATATGTATTTCATCTGCCTGTTTGCTCATTCTACTTCTTTCAAGTTCATGCATTTGTCTTTCTTCGCACATTCTGAATAATTCACGTTCTGCTTTTTGTATTTCTTTCCGTTCTTGCTCATCTCTTAATTGACTATCTCTTGTTCTAGTTCTTACAATCCTTCTTAAATCTTGCGCCTCTGCCATTTTACAAAAATTATGCAGTCAAAACAAAATAAATATTACCCTTGAGAAAAATGAACAAAATAAATGTGTAAAAAATCAAAAAGTTAAACACACAAAAAATATTTTTATAAAAATAATATGTCCACAGTTGGGTTTGAACCAACGTAGACGGCAATCACATCCACTGTACTACCTAGTCCACAAGTAACTCGTGCTTCAAACTATCTGATGTACAAAATAATCGCGCCTGCAGGTTTAAATACTCGATATTATATTGATGTTCGAATTATCAATTCGCGTAAAACCAAAGTCTTACCTTACAATGGTACCTTTACAAGTTTCACAGATAATTTATTTATCTATAAACTTTTACAAAATATCGCGCGATAATCCGTCTGCAAATATTCCGCAACACAAAACAAAGCTACCCTGCAAGATTTTGTTATCACCTTTTATATTCTTCCCGTATCAATTACGAAAAGAATATCCACACACACAGATTATTCTTATAATTATGTTTCGTTATGCAAGGAATGCACAATGAAGCAAAATTACTTATTTACGTACGTACGTTGTTGTTTGAAATATCTCTATGTATATTCCAATGAACATACAAAAATAATTTCAATATAATAATGAAAAAAATTATACGGAGACACTGAGTTTCGAACCAACCACATTCAGAATATTATATATATAAATTGACAATCCACTGCGCTACCGACTGCGCTATCGAGGAAACATGTCTGTATGGCTAAGAAATTAGTATATAACAGATGCAATTGGGCTATAGGGTTTCATCAATAGGATGTTATTAGTATTTTAATTCGTGCATGTGATCTTATATATCCTAATTTGTTTCCGAACTCTAGTTCAAAAATATCTTGTCAAATACTCTCTATACAATATAACTAGCGATAAATATAAACCTAGCACATTAAACACTTTTGTATGAGAATATTCAAAATGTAAACAAATCACACATCTACAAATTAATTTATGATTAGCACTAACTAAATGTCAAATAATCAAAATACTAACATAAGCAAACAAAACTCTTACCAGCTATCAAAGTTATCCAACTACACAAATAATCCAGTGTTCACAATAATCCAATGTTCACATATTAATCCAAGTACACAAACACACTATCTTACTAAACAACTGTCAAGAGTGTCACACCACTCAATATACGGAAATCACTAGAAATGAAATTTCACACAAAGTCTCCGTGGCACAAATCCATCTGCGAAAAGCGATCCATCGGCGAAGAATAATCCAACTACGAGGCTAGCCTTTCCAAAGAAGATAACTCGACGTCTCGAGTATAGGGTAAAGTTCCATGCATGGTATTCGTATGGGCCCTTATAGGTTTTGAACGCACGTGGCAATGTTTACAAACAATAACGATCAAGCAATGAAGAAGCTTGACGTCAGAAGTTCCATCAGTCACATGACTAAAGCCGCACCGGTTTCAATCCAATGAAATCAATCCTGGCTGTGGCGGGAAAGATCGTATAGGTATCTTTCACTGTGACGTATCCAAATATATGAATATTCATATCATAAATACTCTGGAATGTCCAGGTCAACACAGGTGATAAATCCATGTCGTGTATTCAGGTACGTGTAATACGAAGAATGTTGACTATCCAATGGCAACTTTCAACTTCAGTCCTGTAGACTTTCTGCTGCTCACAGATCCGAACGTAGGGGCGCCAATGTCGACGTAGCCCAGCCGGCATACATTTATTGAGGAGTTCTCTGTGGTGTTACCAAGGGATCAATAGACAACAACTCCTGAAAGTGGTATAAATATCCTAGATATTTATTACAATTTATAATACCAATAAATATCGTAACTAGACGTTACAATGTCCAGATATCGAGTGCAACGAGACATTGCACAAGATACACGAATATTAAAACAATATAAAACAGTATGCTTCATTATACTCCAGGCTGATTATATACATGTATATTATAGTGTCGCATGTACATATTCGACACTACGTTATTTAAAAGGTAATTAACACAAGGTTCTTACAGAAATATTCTATAAACATTAACCATGATATGACAAAAATGTAACTAACCTGAAAGTGGTATAAATATCCTAGATATTTATTACAATTTATAATACCAATAAATATCGTAACTAGACGTTACAATGTCCAGATATCGAGTGCAACGAGGCATTGCACAAGATACACGAGCATCATAGGTTTAGATACGGGTGACAGGTTAGTATTCAGTTAGTATAGATTAGCGTTGGAGAAATATAATAGGGTAAGTATATAACGGGATTATTTGGTCACGACAATAGGATGTCAGGTAAAATAAAGTCAAGTCAATTCACTGCAATTTAATACCACCATGTTTTCCGATATAATTATTTCAATAAATTCAAACGTCATTAAGTTCTGTCCTACGACACATTGATATATTGTTTATCTACCATACTATAATAGATGCCAGACTTGAAGTGTTTATCTACCATACTATAATAGATGCCAGAAATGAAGTGTTTATCTACCTTACTATAATAGATGCCAGACATGAAGTGTTTATCTACTTATCGACTTCCAAAACAGTTAGAATGTTTTGGAATAATTGGGAGAAGTGATGTAACACAGTCAAGTGTCCTCTATGTATTCGGTCTGATAGCATTTCTACCACAGTTAACTATAGGGAGAAGTGTGGCTGTTCAGGAAGACTATCTTATACTAGGTGTATTCATCATCTACTAGGTGTATCCATCATCTACTAGGTGTATCCATCTTATACTAGGTGTATCCATCATATACTAGGTGTATCCATCTTATACTAGGTGTATCCATCATATACTAGGTGTATCCATCATATACTAGGTGTATCGATCTTATACTAGGTGTATCCATCATATACTAGGTGTATCCATCATATACTAGGTGTATCCATCTTATACTAGGTGTATCCATCTTATACTAGGTGTATCCATCATCTACTAGGTGTATCCATCATATACTAGGTGTATCCATCATCTACTAGGTGTATCCATCTTATACTAGGTGTATCCACCATCTACTAGGTGTATCCATCATATACTAGGTGTATCCATCATATACTAGGTGTATCCATCATATACTAGGTGTATCGATCTTATACTAGGTGTATCCATCATCTACTAGGTGTATCCATCTTATACTAGGTGTATCCATCATATACTAGGTGTATCGATCTTATACTAGGTGTATCGATCTTATACTAGGTGTATCCATCATCTACTAGGTGTATCCATCATATACTAGGTGTATCCATCATATACTAGGTGTATCCATCTTATACTAGATGTATCCATCATCTACTAGGTGTATCCATCATATACTAGGTGTATCCATCATATACTAGGTGTATCCATCTTATACTAGGTGTATCCATCATCTACTAGGTGTATCCATCATATACTAGGTGTATCCATCTTATACTAGGTGTATCCATCATATACTAGGTGTATCGATCTTATACTAGGTGTATCCATCATCTACTAGGTGTATCCATCTTATACTAGGTGTATCCATCTTATACTAGGTGTATCCATCATATACTAGGTGTATCCATCTTATACTAGGTGTATCCATCTTATACTAGGTGTATCCATCATCTACTAGGTGTATCCATCTTATACTAGGTGTATCCATCATCTACTACGTGTATCCATCATATACTAGGTGTATCCATCTTATACTAGGTGTATCCATCATATACTAGGTGTATCCATCATCTACTATGTGTATCCATCTTATACTAGGTGTATCCATCTTATACTACGTGTATCCGCCTTATTTTTGTGTGTTCTGTCACAGTTGACAACAAAATTGCAGAATTTATTTCTTTGTTCAATCCTTGATATTTTCAGGTCTTTGTTTGGCATACAAGAACAGAAAAGTCATCTCTGAAAAATGAAGAAAAAATGATGAAACGCCACGGTTATAATTCTGATAGATATATTGAAGTATGATTGAAAGTTATAATTCTGGCAGACATATTGAAGTATGATTGAAAGTTATAATTCTGACAGATATATTGAAGTATGATTGAAAGCTAGTTATAATTCTGACAGACATATTGAAATGTGATTGACAGTTATAATTCTGACAGACATATTGAAATGTTATTGAAAGTTATAATTCTGACAGATATATTGAAATGTGATTGACAGTTATAATTCTGACAGACATATTGAAATGTGATTGACAGTTATAATTCTGACAGACATATTGAAATGTTATTGAAAGTTATAATTCTGACAGATATATTGAAATGTGATGGGAATATTAGATATAATTCTGACAGATATATTGCAATGTGATATTGGTGATGTATTACAATTTCATCTTTGATTATTGCTTTTCGTCTTATGTTTATTTCTGGGAAATGTAAATATTTCTTGGAAATAAAAATAAATTGAATTGAATATTAAATTGTTATTAATTAAATAATTGAACATATTGAGTTAGTTCTATGGCAAATATTTGAACATGGTGAATAGGCCAGTATTAGGACATGGTGATTTGTTCAGCATTTGGACACAGTAAATAGTTCAATATTTGGGCATGGTGAATAGTTCAGTACTTGGGGAAAGTGAATAGTCCATTATTTGGACATGGTGGATAGTAAAAAATTCAGTATTTGGATACGGCAAATAGTTCAGTATTTGGACATGTGGAATAATTCAGTATTTGGACAAGGTGAAATAGTTCAGTAATTGGATGTGGTGAATAGTTCAGTATTTGGATGTGAATATTTCAGTATTTCGACATGGTAAATAGTTTATAGTTCAGTATTGTGAATAATGGTGAATAGTTCAGTATTGGGAAGAATGGTGAATAGTTCAGTATTGGGAAGAATGGTGAATAGTTCAGTATTGGGAAGAATGGTGAATAGTTCAGTATTGGGAATGATGAATAGTTCAGTATTGGTATTTGTGAATAGTTCAGTATTGGTATTTGTGAATAGTTCAGTATTGGGACTGGTGAATAGTTCAGTTTTGGGAATGGTGAATAGTTCAGTATTTGGGAAAGGTGAATAGTTAAGTATTTGGGGAAGGTTAATAGTTCAGTATTTATATATGGTGAATAGTTCAGTATTGGGAATGGTGAATAGTTCAGTATTTAGGAAAGGTGAATAGTCCAGTATTTGGACAAGATGAACTAGTTCAGTATTTGGATGTGGTGAATATTTCTATATTTGAATATGGTTAATAGTTCAGTATTATTGTTAATGTGAATAGTTTAGTAATTGGACATGATGAATAGTTCAGTATTGGGAAAGGTGAATAGTTCAGTATTGGGAAAGGTGAATAGTTCAGTATTTGGACATGGTGAATAGTTCAGTAAACTGTATTTTGACATAGTGAATAGTTCAGTGGTGAATAGTTCCTTATTTTGATTAGGTGAATAGTCCAATATTTGGATGCTATGACAAATTATTGAACATGCGTAGCATAGAATATAATGAAACAAAAAATATTGGAGTGGGTGTTGCGCATTTATTTTGGTTGCTACCGATTGTCCACATGAGGACTATTGAATAGATTAATCATGTAAAGGTTTGGAGGATAGTGTAATACTAGCCCACATGAGGACTATTGAATAGATTAATCGTGTAAAGGTTTGGAGCATAGTGTAATACTAGCCCACATGAGGACTAGTGAATAGATTAATCGTGTAAAGGTTTGGAGGATAGTGTAATACTAGCCCACATGAGGACTATTGAATAGATTAATTGTGTAAAGGTTTGGAGCATAGTGTAATACTAGCCCACATGAGGACTATTGAATAGATTAATCGTGTAACGGTTTGGAGGATAGTGTAATACTAGCCCACATGAGGACTATTGAATAGATTAATCGTGTAACAGTTTGGAGGATAGTGTAATACTAGACATAACCTCGTTACCTAAGCTCCTGGTTCTAGTACATGCGTGTTGAACAAAATATCTTCTCATAGATATTTAGCAGGGTACGAAACCTACTGGATTACGATTCTCATTTGTTTTAACTGTGATTTGAAACCCACTATAGCTTCTCTACAATCCATGGCTAGGCAAGCCTATAAATAATAGCTTCTCTACAATCCATGGCTAGGCAAGCCTATAAATAATAGCTTCTCTACAATCCATGGCTAGGCAAGCCTATAAATAATAATAACTCCTACAATCCATGGCTAGGCAAGCCTATAAATAATAGCTTCTCTACAATCCATGGCTAGGCAAACCTATACATAATAGCTTCTCTACAATCCATGGCTAGGCAAACCTATAAATAATAGCTTCTCTACAATCCATGGCTAGGGAATCCTATAAATAATAACTTCTCTACAATCCATGGCTAGGGAATCCTATAAATAATAGCTTATCTACAATCCATGGCTAGGGAAACCTATAAATAATGGCGTCTCTACAATCCATGGCTAGGCAATCCTATAAATAATAGCTTCTCTACAATCCATGGCTAGGCAAACCTATAAATAATAGCTTCTCTACAATCCATGGCTAGGGAAACCTATAAATAATGGCTTCTCTACAATCCATGGCTAGGCAAACCTATAAATAATAGCTTCTCTACAATCCATGGCTAGATAAACCTATAAATAATAGCTTCTCTACAATCCATGGCTAGACAAACCTATACATAATAGCTTCTCTACAATCCATGACTAGGGAATCCTATAAGTAATATATTCTCTACAATCCATGGCTAGGGTATCCTATAAATAATAGCTTCTCTACAATCCATGGCTAGGCAATCCTATAAATAATGGCTTCTCTACAATCCATGGCTAGGCAAACCTATAAATAATAACTCCTCTACAATCCATGGCTAGGCAAACCTATAAATAATAGCTTCTCTATAATCCATGGCTAGGGAAACCTATACATAATAGCTTCTCTACAATCCATGGCTAGTGAATCCTATAAATAATAGCTTCTCTACAATCCATGGCTAGACAATCCTATAAATAATAGCTTCTCTACAATCCATGGCTAGACAAACCTAATAGCTTCTCTACATTCCATGGCTAGGGAAAACTATAAATAATTGCTCCTCTATAATCCATGGCTAGGGAATTCTAAAATTAATAGTTCCTCTACAATCCACAGCTACGGAAACCTATAAATAATTGCTCCTCTACAATCCATGGCTAGGGAACCCGATAAATAATAGCTTCTCTACAATCCATGGCTAGGGAACCCGATAAATAATAGCTTCTCTACAATCCATGGCTAGGGAACCCGATAAATAATAGCTTCTCTACAATCCATGGCTAGGCAAACCTATAAATAATAGCTTCTCTACAATCCATGGCTAGGCAAGCCTATAAATAATAGCTTCTCTACAATCCATGGCTAGGCAAGCCTATAAATAATAATAACTCCTCTACAATCCATGGCTAGGCAAGCCTATAAATAATAGCTTCTCTACAATCCATGGCTAGGCAAACCTATACATAATAGCTTCTCTACAATCCATGGCTAGGCAAACCTATAAATAATAGCTTCTCTACAATCCATGGCTAGGGAATCCTATAAATAATAACTTCTCTACAATCCATGGCTAGGGAATCCTATAAATAATAGCTTATCTACAATCCATGGCTAGGGAAACCTATAAATAATGGCGTCTCTACAATCCATGGCTAGGCAATCCTATAAATAATAGCTTCTCTACAATCCATGGCTAGGCAAACCTATAAATAATAGCTTCTCTACAATCCATGGCTAGGCAAACCTATAAATAATAGCTTCTCTACAATCCATGGCTAGGGAAACCTATAAATAATGGCTTCTCTACAATCCATGGCTAAGCAAACCTATAAATAATAGCTTCTCTACAATCCATGGCTAGATAAACCTATAAATAATAGCTTCTCTACAATCCATGGCTAGACAAACCTATACATAATAGCTTCTCTACAATCCATGACTAGGGAATCCTATAAGTAATATATTCTCTACAATCCATGGCTAGGGTATCCTATAAATAATAGCTTCTCTACAATCCATGGCTAGGCAATCCTATAAATAATGGCTTCTCTACAATCCATGGCTAGGCAAACCTATAAATAATAACTCCTCTACAATCCATGGCTAGGCAAACCTATAAATAATAGCTTCTCTATAATCCATGGCTAGGGAAACCTATACATAATAGCTTCTCTACAATCCATGGCTAGGGAATCCTATAAATAATAGCTTCTCTACAATCCATGGCTAGACAATCCTATAAATAATAGCTTCTCTACAATCCATGGCTAGGGAATCCTATAAATAATAGCTTCTCTCCATTCCATGGCTTGGGAAACCTATAAATAATTGATCCTCTACACTCCATAGCTAGGCAAGCCTATAAAGAATAGCTTCTCTACAATCCATGGCTCGGAAAACCTATAAATAATAGCTTCTCTATAAGCCATGGCTAGGCAATCCTATAAATAATAGCTTCTCTACAATCCATGGCTAGGCAAACCTATAAATAATGGCTTCTCTACATTCCATGGCTATGCAAACCTATACATAATGGCTTCTCTACAATCCATGGCTAGGCAAACCTATACATAATAGCTTCTCTACAATCCATGGCTAGGCAAACCTATAAATAATGGCTTCTCTACATTCCATGGCTAGGGTATCCTATAAATAATAGCTTCTCTACAATCCATGGCTAGGGTACCCTATAAATAATAGCTTCTCTACAATCCATGCTAGGCAAACCTATAAATAATAGCTTCTCTACAATCCATGGCTAGGCAAACCTATAAATAATAGCTTCTCTACAATCCATGGCTAGGCAAACCTATAAATAATGGCTTCTCTACAATCCATGGCTAGGCAAACCTATAAATAATAGCTTCTCTACAATCCATGGCTAGGCAAACCTATAAATAATAGCTTCTCTACAATCCATGGCTAGGGAATCCTATAAATAATAGCTTCTCTACAATCCATGGCTAGGCAAACCTATAAATAATAGCTTCTCTACAATCCATGGCTAGGGTATCCTATAAATAATAGCTTCTCTACAATCCATGGCTAGGCAAACCTATAAATAATAGCTTCTCTACAATCCATGGCTAGGATATCCTATAAATAATAGCTTCTATACAATCCATGGCTAGGGAATCCTATAAATAATGGCTTCTCTACAATCCATGGCTAGGCAAACCTATAAATAATGGCTTCTCTACAATCCATGGCTAGGCAAACCTATAAATAATAGCTTCTCTACAATCCATGGATAGGCACACCTATAAATAATAGCTTCTCTACAATCCATGGCTAGGCAAACCTATCAATAATAGCTTCTCTACAATCCATGGCTAGGCAAACCTATAAATAATAGCTTCTCTACAATCCATGGCTAGGCAAACCTATAAATAATAGCTTCTCTACAATCCACGGCTAGGCAAACCTATACATAATGGCTTCTCTACAATCCATGGCTAGGCAAACCTATAAATAATGGCTTCTCTACAATCCATGGCTAGGCAAACCTATAAATAATAGCTTCTCTACAATCCATGGCTAGGGAAAACCTAGTAGCCACTGATTACAGTCTCCGATACCAGATGGAAAGGCATTACATAACCTAGTAACCACTGATTACAGTCTCCGATACCAGATGGAAAGGCATTACATAACCTAGTAGCCACTGATTACAGTCTCCGATACCAGATGGAAAGGCATTACATAACCTAGTAGCCACTGATTACAGTCTCCGATACCAGATGGAAAGGCATTACATAACCTAGTAGCCACTGATTACAGTCTCCGATACCAGATGGAAAGGCATTACATAACCTAGTAGCCACTGATTACAGTCTCCGATACCAGATGGAAAGGCATTACATAACCTAGTAGCCACTGATTACAGTCTCCGATACCAGATGGAAAGGCATTACATAACCTAGTAGCCACTGATTACAGATACCAGATGGAAAGGCATTACATAACCTAGTAGCCACTGATTACAGTCTCCGATACCAGATGGAAAGGCATTACATAACCTAGTAGCCACTGATTACAGTCTCCGATACCAGATGGAAAGGCATTACATAACCTAGTAGCCACTGATTACAGTCTCCGATACCAGATGGAAAGGCATTACATAACCTAGTAGCCACTGATTACAGTCTCCGATACCAGATGGAAAGGCATTACATAACCTAGTAGCCACTGATTACAGTCTCCGATACCAGATGGAAAGGCATTACATAACCTAGTAGCCACTGATTACAGTCTCCGATACCAGATGGAAAGGCATTACATAACCTAGTAGCCACTGATTACAGTCTCCGATACCAGATGGAAAGGCATTACATAACCTAGTAGCCACTGATTACAGTCTCCGATACCAGATGGAAAGGCATTACATAACCTAGTAGCCACTGATTACAGTCTCCGATACCAGATGGAAAGGCATTACATAACCTAGTAGCCACTGATTACAGATACCAGATGGAAAGGCATTACATAACCTAGTAGCCACTGATTACAGTCTCCGATACCAGATGGAAAGGCATTACATAACCTAGTAGCCACTGATTACAGTCTCCGATACCAGATGGAAAGGCATTACATAACCTAGTAGCCACTGATTACAGTCTCCGATACCAGATGGAAAGGCATTACATAACCTAGTAGCCACTGATTACAGTCTCCGATACCAGATGGAAAGGCATTACATAACCTAGTAGCCACTGATTACAGTCTCCGATACCAGATGGAAAGGCATTACATAACCTAGTAGCCACTGATTACAGTCTCCGATACCAGATGGAAAGGCATTACATAACCTAGTAGCCACTGATTACAGATACTAGATGGAAAGGCATTATAACCTAGTAGCCACTGATTACAGATACCAGATGGAAAGGCATTACATAACCTAGTAGCCACTGATTACAGTCTCCGATACCAGATGGAAAGGCATTACATAACCTAGTAGCCACTGATTACAGTCTCCGATACCAGATGGAAAGGCATTACATAACCTAGTAGCCACTGATTACAGTCTCCGAGATGGAAAGGCATTACATAACCTAGTAGCCACTGATTACAGTCTCCGATACCAGATGGAAAGGCATTACATAACCTAGTAGCCACTGATTACAGTCTCCGATACCAGATGGAAAGGCATTACATAACCTAGTAGCCACTGATTACAGATACCAGATGGAAAGGCATTACATAACCTAGTAGCCACTGATTACAGATACTAGATGGAAAGGCATTATAACCTAGTAGCCACTGATTACAGATACCAGATGGAAAGGCATTACATAACCTAGTAGCCACTGATTACAGTCTCCGATACCAGATGGAAAGGCATTACATAACCTAGTAGCCACTGATTACAGATACCAGATGGAAAGGCATTATAACCTAGTAGCCACTGATTACAGATACCAGATGGAAAGGCATTACATAACCTAGTAGCCACTGATTACAGTCTCCGATACCAGATGGAAAGGCATTACATAACCTAGTAGCCACTGATTACAGTCTCCGAGATGGAAAGGCATTACATAACCTAGTAGCCACTGATTACAGTCTCCGAGATGGAAAGGCATTACATAACCTAGTAGCCACTGATTACAGTCTCCGATACCAGATGGAAAGGCATTACATAACCTAGTAGCCACTGATTACAGTCTCCGATACCAGATGGAAAGGCATTACATAACCTAGTAGCCACTGATTACAGTCTCCGAGATGGAAAGGCATTACATAACCTAGTAGCCACTGATTACAGTCTCCGATACCAGATGGAAAGGCATTACATAACCTAGTAGCCACTGATTACAGTCTCCGATACCAGATGGAAAGGCATTACATAACCTAGTAGCCACTGATTACAGTCTCCGATACCAGATGGAAAGGCATTACATAACCTAGTAGCCACTGATTACAGTCTCCGATACCAGATGGAAAGGCATTACATAACCTAGTAGCCACTGATTACAGATTCCGATACCAGATGGAAAGGCATTACATAACCTAGTAGCCACTGATTACAGTCTCCGATACCAGATGGAAAGGCATTACATAACCTAGTAGCCACTGATTACAGTCTCCGATACCAGATGGAAAGGCATTACATAACCTAGTAGCCACTGATTACAGTCTCCGATACCAGATGGAAAGGCATTACATAACCTAGTAGCCACTGATTACAGATACTAGATGGAAAGGCATTATAACCTAGTAGCCACTGATTACAGATACCAGATGGAAAGGCATTACATAACCTAGTAGCCACTGATTACAGTCTCCGATACCAGATGGAAAGGCATTACATAACCTAGTAGCCACTGATTACAGTCTCCGATACCAGATGGAAAGGCATTACATAACCTAGTAGCCACTGATTACAGTCTCCGATACCAGATGGAAAGGCATTACATAACCTAGTAGCCACTGATTACAGTCTCCTAGATGGAAAGGCATTACATAACCTAGTAGCCACTGATTACAGTCTCCGAGATGGAAAGGCATTACATAACCTAGTAGCCACTGATTACAGATACCAGATGGAAAGGCATTACATAACCTAGTAGCCACTGATTACAGTCTCCGATACCAGATGGAAAGGCATTACATAACCTAGTAGCCACTGATTACAGTCTCCGATACCAGATGGAAAGGCATTACATAACCTAGTAGCCACTGATTACAGTCTCCGATACCAGATGGAAAGGCATTACATAACCTAGTAGCCACTGATTACAGTCTCCGATACCAGATGGAAAGGCATTACATAACCTAGTAGCCACTGATTACAGTCTCCGATACCAGATGGAAAGGCATTACATAACCTAGTAGCCACTGATTACAGTCTCCGATACCAGATGGAAAGGCATTACATAACCTAGTAGCCACTGATTACAGTCTCCGATACCAGATGGAAAGGCATTACATAACCTAGTAGCCACTGATTACAGTCTCCGATACCAGATGGAAAGGCATTACATAACCTAGTAGCCACTGATTACAGTCTCCGAGATGGAAAGGCATTACATAACCTAGTAGCCACTGATTACAGTCTCCGATACCAGATGGAAAGGCATTACATAACCTAGTAGCCACTGATTACAGTCTCCGAGATGGAAAGGCATTACATAACCTAGTAGCCACTGATTACAGTCTCCGATACCAGATGGAAAGGCATTACATAACCTAGTAGCCACTGATTACAGTCTCCGATACCAGATGGAAAGGCATTACATAACCTAGTAGCCACTGATTACAGATACCAGATGGAAAGGCATTACATAACCTAGTAGCCACTGATTACAGATACCAGATGGAAAGGCATTACATAACCTAGTAGCCACTGATTACAGTCTCCGATACCAGATGGAAAGGCATTACATAACCTAGTAGCCACTGATTACAGTCTCCGATACCAGATGGAAAGGCATTACATAACCTAGTAGCCACTGATTACAGTCTCCGATACCAGATGGAAAGGCATTACATAACCTAGTAGCCACTGATTACAGTCTCCGATACCAGATGGAAAGGCATTACATAACCTAGTAGCCACTGATTACAGTCTCCGATACCAGATGGAAAGGCATTACATAACCTAGTAGCCACTGATTACAGTCTCCGAGATGGAAAGGCATTACATAACCTAGTAGCCACTGATTACAGTCTCCGATACCAGATGGAAAGGCATTACATAACCTAGTAGCCACTGATTACAGTCTCCGATACCAGATGGAAAGGCATTACATAACCTAGTAGCCACTGATTACAGTCTCCGATACCAGATGGAAAGGCATTACATAACCTAGTAGCCACTGATTACAGTCTCCGATACCAGATGGAAAGGCATTACATAACCTAGTAGCCACTGATTACAGTCTCCGATACCAGATGGAAAGGCATTACATAACCTAGTAGCCACTGATTACAGTCTCCGATACCAGATGGAAAGGCATTACATAACCTAGTAGCCACTGATTACAGTCTCCGATACCAGATGGAAAGGCATTACATAACCTAGTAGCCACTGATTACAGTCTCCGATACCAGATGGAAAGGCATTACATAACCTAGTAGCCACTGATTACAGTCTCCGATACCAGATGGAAAGGCATTACATAACCTAGTAGCCACTGATTACAGTCTCCGATACCAGATGGAAAGGCATTACATAACCTAGTAGCCACTGATTACAGTCTCCGATACCAGATGGAAAGGCATTACATAACCTAGTAGCCACTGATTACAGTCTCCGATACCAGATGGAAAGGCATTACATAACCTAGTAGCCACTGATTACAGATACTAGATGGAAAGGCATTATAACCTAGTAGCCACTGATTACAGATACCAGATGGAAAGGCATTACATAACCTAGTAGCCACTGATTACAGTCTCCGATACCAGATGGAAAGGCATTACATAACCTAGTAGCCACTGATTACAGTCTCCGATACCAGATGGAAAGGCATTACATAACCTAGTAGCCACTGATTACAGATACCAGATGGAAAGGCATTACATAACCTAGTAGCCACTGATTACAGTCTCCTAGATGGAAAGGCATTACATAACCTAGTAGCCACTGATTACAGTCTCCGAGATGGAAAGGCATTACATAACCTAGTAGCCACTGATTACAGATACCAGATGGAAAGGCATTACATAACCTAGTAGCCACTGATTACAGTCTCCGATACCAGATGGAAAGGCATTACATAACCTAGTAGCCACTGATTACAGTCTCCGATACCAGATGGAAAGGCATTACATAACCTAGTAGCCACTGATTACAGTCTCCGATACCAGATGGAAAGGCATTACATAACCTAGTAGCCACTGATTACAGTCTCCGATACCAGATGGAAAGGCATTACATAACCTAGTAGCCACTGATTACAGTCTCCGATACCAGATGGAAAGGCATTACATAACCTAGTAGCCACTGATTACAGTCTCCGATACCAGATGGAAAGGCATTACATAACCTAGTAGCCACTGATTACAGTCTCCGATACCAGATGGAAAGGCATTACATAACCTAGTAGCCACTGATTACAGTCTCCGAGATGGAAAGGCATTACATAACCTAGTAGCCACTGATTACAGTCTCCGAGATGGAAAGGCATTACATAACCTAGTAGCCACTGATTACAGTCTCCGAGATGGAAAGGCATTACATAACCTAGTAGCCACTGATTACAGTCTCCGAGATGGAAAGGCATTACATAACCTAGTAGCCACTGATTACAGTCTCCGATACCAGATGGAAAGGCATTACATAACCTAGTAGCCACTGATTACAGTCTCCGAGATGGAAAGGCATTACATAACCTAGTAGCCACTGATTACAGTCTCCGATACCAGATGGAAAGGCATTACATAACCTAGTAGCCACTGATTACAGTCTCCGAGATGGAAAGGCATTACATAACCTAGTAGCCACTGATTACAGTCTCCGAGATGGAAAGGCATTACATAACCTAGTAGCCACTGATTACAGTCTCCGATACCAGATGGAAAGGCATTACATAACCTAGTAGCCACTGATTACAGTCTCCGATACCAGATGGAAAGGCATTACATAACCTAGTAGCCACTGATTACAGATACCAGATGGAAAGGCATTACATAACCTAGTAGCCACTGATTACAGATACCAGATGGAAAGGCATTACATAACCTAGTAGCCACTGATTACAGTCTCCGATACCAGATGGAAAGGCATTACATAACCTAGTAGCCACTGATTACAGTCTCCGATACCAGATGGAAAGGCATTACATAACCTAGTAGCCACTGATTACAGTCTCCGATACCAGATGGAAAGGCATTACATAACCTAGTAGCCACTGATTACAGTCTCCGATACCAGATGGAAAGGCATTACATAACCTAGTAGCCACTGATTACAGTCTCCGAGATGGAAAGGCATTACATAACCTAGTAGCCACTGATTACAGTCTCCGATACCAGATGGAAAGGCATTACATAACCTAGTAGCCACTGATTACAGTCTCCGATACCAGATGGAAAGGCATTACATAACCTAGTAGCCACTGATTACAGATACCAGATGGAAAGGCATTACATAACCTAGTAGCCACTGATTACAGTCTCCGATACCAGATGGAAAGGCATTACATAACCTAGTAGCCACTGATTACAGTCTCCGATACCAGATGGAAAGGCATTACATAACCTAGTAGCCACTGATTACAGTCTCCGATACCAGATGGAAAGGCATTACATAACCTAGTAGCCACTGATTACAGTCTCCGATACCAGATGGAAAGGCATTACATAACCTAGTAGCCACTGATTACAGTCTCCGATACCAGATGGAAAGGCATTACATAACCTAGTAGCCACTGATTACAGATACCAGATGGAAAGGCATTACATAACCTAGTAGCCACTGATTACAGTCTCCGATACCAGATGGAAAGGCATTACATAACCTAGTAGCCACTGATTACAGTCTCCGATACCAGATGGAAAGGCATTACATAACCTAGTAGCCACTGATTACAGTCTCCGATACCAGATGGAAAGGCATTACATAACCTAGTAGCCACTGATTACAGTCTCCGAGATGGAAAGGCATTACATAACCTAGTAGCCACTGATTACAGTCTCCGATACCAGATGGAAAGGCATTACATAACCTAGTAGCCACTGATTACAGTCTCCGATACCAGATGGAAAGGCATTACATAACCTAGTAGCCACTGATTACAGTCTCCGAGATGGAAAGGCATTACATAACCTAGTAGCCACTGATTACAGTCTCCGATACCAGATGGAAAGGCATTACATAACCTAGTAGCCACTGATTACAGTCTCCGAGATGGAAAGGCATTACATAACCTAGTAGCCACTGATTACAGTCTCCGATACCAGATGGAAAGGCATTACATAACCTAGTAGCCACTGATTACAGTCTCCGATACCAGATGGAAAGGCATTACATAACCTAGTAGCC
>CM026396.1:44056709-44069944 GCA_014843695.1 Archivesica marissinica
ACACATGTACTCATGGCATTGAGGACGCAGAACATTTCTTCTTCAGATGTAACCTTTATAGGAACGAACGACATTCACTATTTATCAATACACGCACATTCCATCCACTTAGTTCACATAAATTACTTCATGGCATTGAGACCTTATCTGATCGGGAGAATACCACTTTATTTGGAGAAGTACAAACATACATAAAAAATACTGGTCGGTTTGTGTAGCATTGTCACCCATTACTAATACTACATCACTATGATGGTGCTATTTGGGTCTCGGGTCATGGCGTGATGGGGTGGAACGGCGGGTGGAATCGTGGGCTGCGTGTACTTATCTAACATTGCTTTAGTTTAATATTTATACCATTTTGTATGGGTTTTTTTGTTGTTGTTTTTCCTTTTCTTGTCATAATCCGTCACTTTGTTTAATTATACATCAATGTGACGTTCTGGTGCGGGCCGTTTTCTAATGTTGTTAAAACTTGTGGCCCAAACCATTTGTATTATCAGGCTATATTGTTATACCTATGTTTTGTATATTATATCTTGATCAATGCAATAAAATATGATTAAACAAAAAATAAACAATAAAGGAACATACATACATACATACATGCATGCATGCATGCATGCATGCATGCATGCATGCATGCATGCATGCATGCATGCATACATACATACATACATACATACATACATACATACATACATACATACATACATACATACATACATACATACATACTGATAAAGGATGACAACACTATGATTAAATCTGACAAATCAAAAAGAAAATCAATGCGATATTTGTGTAGAAAGGAGTTATAGAGAAGCAATTGGTGAACGTGCATTTATCTCTGCATCGATTTACTCAACAGTAGTCAGTGGTGTTACTACAGTCGTGTTTATTAGGGGGAAATCAGAATCAGTTAGTGTTATATTTCGGGTTTTACGCCTGCATCAGCACCAATGTTGGCTATATCGCCGGTGGGCAGTTTACCTAACACCTTTCCTGGGCAGGCCCCAACGGTTAACCAGTACTTGGGTGCACCAACCTCCAGAAGAAACTGCCAACTTTTTCATATAAATGAGACACGGTCTGAACGGGGCTCGAACCCGTGACCATCAGTGATGATAGGTTACAGTGGTATACAAGTCAGCGACCGTAACCACTCGACCACGGAGGCGGACTCAGAATCAGTGAGTCGTATATCTTCCTATATGCATACGATGGCGGATTAAGCCAGTCGAGTTATACGGGCGGATATGTAGTCCAGTGGTTAACACATTGAACTGGTAATCCAGGGATCGCAGGTTCGATCCCCCGTCTGACCCTAATAAAATTAACAGTCTTTCAGATGGGATTTTAATCCGAGATCTCGTGTCAGTGCTGTACACCGTGCACGTAATAGAACTAGAGAAGACTCTGGAATGGATTATATTATTTACCTACAGCATGCATCTCGTGTCATCATCTATGTACAAAATGTGATTATGAAAATAAACTTTTTTTAGGGTCGCATTCATTTCAGTTTAGATTGCATTTTTAGTTTTCTTTTATAAATCATCTTAGTTGCCTGCATGGCTGTTGTCTTATTCTTTTATTATGTAGCTTCTTACGTTCATCTTATGTCTAATTTTACTGTTCGACTAAATAAGCATGTTCTGTTTTAGCATAGTGTCTAATTTAATTCAAATTTTTATTTCCCATAGCTGTTTTACTCTTGTTATTCATATACACATGTTGTTATATAGTCCGTTTTACTCTTGTTATTCATATACAAATGTTGTTATATAGTCCGTTTTACTCTTGTTATTCATATACACATGTTGTTATATAGTCCGTTTTACTCTTGTTATTCATATACACATGTTGTTATATAGTCCGTTTTACTATTGTTATTCATATACACATGTTGTTATATAGTCCGTTTTACTCTTGTTATTCATATACACATGTTGTTATATAGTCCGTTTTACTCGTGTTATTCATATACACATGTTGTTATATAGTCCGTTTTACTCTTGTTATTCATATACACATGTTGTTATATAGTCCGTTTTACTCTTGTTATTCATATACACATGTTGTTATATGGTCCGTTTGTTATTTGTAATATGTCTTGCCGACTCAAAAATAAAATTTATCTTATCTTATCTTAGCATGCATTCCTTACATGCCCGGATGTTATCATCCATATATGGGACCTTGGTTTATAGTCGCTATCACGTTTAATAACAGAATGGTGGAGAGGTAGAACGAATTCACGACCACTGGATTTATCAGTTCAGCAGGTTAAAGCGACATTACATCGCCAAAAAAATAATAAAATGTATTTTTTCACGTATAAATGCATTGCTACAACAAATTCATCACACTATACAATATTCCGGATACACGCGTTGTATTACGCATGAAGGTCGACACTATTTACATTATTTTGTTATGCCAACAAACCGCGTATACGACGTTTGTTTATTAGTTAAAATACTCAGAATTTGAGGCAATTATTTGGGAAAAAATTATACCATATAATAGGAAATTACATTCTGCAGACATTTGCGTTTTCACCGATGTAGTGTCGCTTTAATCACTGGATCCATCCATCATCCCAAATAAACATATTCTATTTCTTTAATTAGGACTTTAATTAAGTTACATATGAGTGCATAAACTTATATAGAAGTTCTTCCATAATGGCATATTAATAAAATATGCAATTGTATACTATTGAAGTGTTGTTAGAAGATATATATTTCCTTCAAAGTAAATATTCATGCTATGTGTGTGTGCTGAACTTGAAATATTTGTGTAATGTGTGAAATAAGATCATGAAATATTTGTGTAATGTGTGAAATAAGATCATGATATATTTGTGTAATGTTTCAAATAAGATCATGAAATATTTGTGTAATGTGTGAAATAAGATCATGATATATTTGTGTAATGTTTCAAATAAGATCATGAAATATTTGTGTAATGTGTGAAATAAGATCATGAAATATTTGTGTAATGTTTCAAATAAGATCATGAAATATTTGTGTAATGTGTGAAATAAGATCATGAAATATTTGTCTAATGTGTGAAATAAGATCATGAAATATTTGTGTAATGTGTGAAATAAGATCATGAAATATTTGTGTAATGTTTCAAATAAGATCATGAAATATTTGTGTAATGTTTCAAATAAGATCATGAAATATTTGTGTAATGTTTCAAATAAGATCATGAAATATTTGTGTAATGTATCAAATAAGATCATGAAATATGTGTCTAATGTTTCAAATAAGATCATGATGTACAGCATCCATCTCCTCCTCAGTGATCTCCTTAGAGAGCGCATGTGCAGTTAGTGTATCGGGCACTGCCTGGCTAGACTGCAGCGACATTCTTGCCGCTAGAAGGCCGGCTTTGATGCAGTAGGTAGGGTCCTGTCCCTCCAATAACTGGGAGATAAATGCAGCGACAAGACTGAAACATATAAAGAGGTGCGCATAAATGGTTACGTGTGTGTACAGACGGATCTGTAGTCCAGTGGTAACACGTTGGACTGGTAATCCAGGGATCGCAGGTTCGAAACCCAGTCTGACCATAATAAAATTAACTGTCTTTCAGATGGGACGTTAAACCGAGGTCTCGTGTCAGTGCTTTACACCGTGCACGTAAAAGAACCAGAGGAGACTCTGGAAGGTATCTCTGTCTGTATCATTGCACTATCCTCCAAAAATCTAAAATGACTAATATCTTCAGGAGACGTCGCTCATATGGGCAACCGGTAGCGACGATAAATAAACGTAAAACACACAAATTAATGCAAACTGTCCTTACCAATCTCCAGCACCAGATACACTGACGATGTTTTCGGAAGCGCCCCCTGATAGTATACACGGATAATGTTCCATGATCACATTACCGTTTCTCTGAAAAAATGCAAGAAAACGATTCAATGGTTGAAAATAATAATCGCATTCAATCACATATATTTGGTATGCATCTTGAATGTTCGTGAAACCGGTCTTCACATTTTGTCAAATATTTGAGATTTTAGTTGGGTTTTTTTTGTTGTATTTACAATGTCAAGTATTTAAAGCAGCATTACATTGTAATAAAGGATGTTTTGGGTAAAATATAAATACTGATGTGTGTGTGTGTGTGTGTGTGTGTTACAAAAATCGAAATAGTCGCTCAGAAACGATAAAATTCAAATAAATTTAAATCGTCGTATACGCGAATTTGTTTATCAACACACGAAATGTAAACACGCACAGCGCGCATGCGTGAAACAACAGAGGATGTAGAAAACAACGCATATATTTTGAACATGAAATACTATCTATCTATCTTCCTCTAATGTCGAACCCCTCGCGGGAATGTAGAAATGTCCCTAAAAGACTTAACTAACAGAGGTATGAATCAACATTTAATTTAATTAAAAAAGACAACGTGGAACAAATGGGGACGATGCATTCCGAATGTAAACAAGTGCTTTCGGTTTCGAGTTTGCACTGTTTACCAAATGAACATAAGCATACAAAGTATAATGTTAGAATGTGTAGCAGCATTGCTACCCATACGTAAAAATTGAATTTTTCAAATATATTTTATTTCATACGATGTAATGCTGCTTTAAATAAACAAACCCGATTATGACAATGTATAAATGTGATTTTTAAAAATAAAATTCTGATCGAAAAATAATAGTAGATTGTACAAATTCTCAGTACCGTCGCACCTATGCTAACGACTATCTCCACATATGTGAACTAAAGTCGATCCATTATCAATGAATTTCAATATATTTTATTTGGCATAAACATATAACATGCTCATCGCCATAAATCCAACAACATGGCGGTTACAATAAATCTAACATACATCATTCTGTAATTTGAGAAAAGTGTGTGTATTAGATGTAATTAGAATATATTGTTATGTTATATTTTTATGTTATATTTCGGGTTTTACGCCTGCATCAGCACCATTTCGGGCTATATCGCCGGTGGGCAGTTTACCTAACAGCACCTTTCCTGGGCAGGCTCCAGCGGTTAACCAGTACTTGGGTGCACCCAACTTTTTCATATAAATGAGACACGGCCTGAGCGGGAGAATATATTGTATTATTAAAACAAATATATATACATATATACATACACATATATATAATGAATAGTAACATGTCATAGTAAAATTATATGATTGCAAATATAACATTTCTAGCTCGAACAGTGGCGTAGTCGTGAAACAGGGGGTGTAGGTGTGTAGTGACTGTGCTGGAGGCCTGGGTTGTCCCCCCTTGTGCTGTGGATGAGCATTTGTGTGTGTTTGTTCTGTTCAAGTTGGAAATAAATTGAATATTAATTCTTGCTTGAGCGGAATGGGTGGACGTGGTAGCTTGTATGTGGTATGGGTGGACGTGGATGCTTGTCTGTGGTACGGATGGACGTGGTAGCTTGTCTGTGGTACGGGTGGACGTGGTAGCTTGTCTGTGGTATGGGTGGATGTGGTAGCTTGTCTGTGGTACGGATGGACGTGGATGCTTGTCTGTGGTATGGGTGGACGTGGATGCTTGTCTGTGGTATGGGTGGACGTGGTAGCTTGTCTGTGGTATGGGTGGACGTGGTAGCTTGTCTGTGGTATGGATGGACGTGGATGCTTGTCTGTGGTGTGGATGCTTGTCTGTGGTACGGATGGACGTGGATGCTTGTCTGTGGTATGGGTGGACGTGGTAGCTTGTCTGTGGTATGGATGGACGTGGATGCTTGTCTGTGGTATGGATGGACGTGGTAGCTTGTCTGTGGTATGGGTGGACGTGGATGCTTGTCTGTGGTACGGATGGACGTGGATGCTTGTCTGTGGTATGGGTGGACGTGGTAGCTTGTCTGTGGTATGGATGGACGTGGATGCTTGTCTGTGGTATGGATGGACGTGGTAGCTTGTCTGTGGTATGGATGGACGTGGTAGCTTGTCTGTGGTATGGGTGGACGTGGTAGCTTGTCTGTGGTATGGGTGGACGTGGTAGCTTGTCTGTGGTATGGGTGGACGTGGATGCTTGTATGTGGTATGGATGGACGTGGTAGCTTGTCTGTGGTATGGGTGGACGTGGTAGCTTGTATGTGGTATGGGTGGACGTGGTAGCTTGTCTGTGGTATGGATGGACGTGGTAGCTTGCCTGTGGTATGGATGGACGTGGTAGCTTGTCTGTGGTATGGGTGGATGTGGTAGCTTGTCTGTGGTATGGATGGACGTGGATGCTTGTCTGTGGTATGGGTGGACGTGGATGCTTGTCTGTGGTATGGGTGGACGTGGATGCTTGTCTGTGGTATGGGTGGACGTGGTAGCTTGTCTGTGGTAGGGATGGACGTGGTAGCTTGTCTGTGGAATGGGTGGACGTGGTAACTTGTCTGTGGTATGGGTGGACGTGGTAGCTTGTCTGTGGTATGGGTGGACGTGGTAGCTTGTCTGTGGTATGGATGGACGTGGTAGCTTGTCTGTGGTATGGGTGGACGTGGTAGCTTGTCTGTGGTATGGGTGGACGTGGTAGCTTGTCTGTGGTATGGGTGGATGTGGATGCTTGTCTGTGGTATGGATGGACGTGGATGCTTGTCTGTGGTATGGGTGGATGTGGTAGCTTGTCTGTGGTATGGGTGGACGTGGTAGCTTGTCTGTGGTATGGATGGACTTGGTAGTTTGTCTGTGGTATGGATGGACTTGGTAGCTTGTCTGTGGTATGGGTGGACTTGGTAGCTTGTCTGTGGTATGGATGGACGTGGTAGCTTGTCTGTGGTATGGATGGACGTGGATGCTTGTCTGTGGTATGGGTGGACGTGGATGCTTGTCTGTGGTATGGGTGGACGTGGTAGCTTGTCTGTGGTATGGGTGGACGTGGATGCTTGTCTGTGGAATGTTGTGGACGTGGTAGCTTGTCTGTGGTATGGGTGGACGTGGTAGCTTGTCTGTGGTATGGGTGGACGTGGATGCTTGTCTGTGGAATGTTGTGGACGTGGATGCTTGTCTGTGGAATGGGTGGACGTGGATGCTTGTATGTGGTATGGATGGACGTGGATGCTTGTCTGTGGAATGTTGTGGACGTGGATGCTTGTCTGTGGTATGGGTGGACGTGGATGCTTGTCTGTGGAATGTTGTGGACGTGGATGCTTGTCTGTGGTATGGGTGGACGTGGATGGTTGTCTGTGGAATGTTGTGGACGTGGTAGCTTGTCTGTGGTATGGGTGGACGTGGATGCTTGTCTGTGGAATGTTGTGGACGTGGTAGCTTGTCTGTGGTATGGATGGACGTGGTAGCTTGTCTGTGGTATGGGTGGACGTGGTAATTTGTCTGTGGTATGGGTGGACGTGGATGCTTATCTGTGGTATGGGTGGACGTGGATGCTTGTCTGTGGTATGTGGGAGGGGGCGGAAAGGTTTGTAGTACAGCACATGGGCAACTTATTAGTTTACGCTTACTTCTCTGTTAGAGCTAGTACATTGTACAGGTACGGTCTTTTATGAATTACAATTACTGCTACAGTAGTTTATAACTCTACTAGAGAGTGGTAATGTATTTACATAGACTGAAATAAAAATAAAATATATGTCAACACAGATCACATGCAAAGTTTTACAAATTCCATTGTTTACAATTCCCATCGATATCAAATAAAATGCAATTAAGCATGAAGACGCAGCATTATTCACACATAGCTTATTTAAAACTATCTTTTCTGGATACAATAATAGTCAAGTCAACGTTTTTATTGGCATAAACATGTACATGTCCATTGCCAAGAAACATGTTTGGCGGTTACATACAAAGTTACAGAAAAGCATGATATTATATAAGGTTTGAGTAAGCATAGTATTAACATTTACGAACTATATTGTTTGTTTAACAATATAGTTGGTATTCAGTGTCTCACAAATCAATATATTACAAGTAGTAACATTCATTTAGTTAGTTAATATCATTTCTTTTACTTGTTGCTAAATAAATATATTTAGCTAAATTGACACGTTTGCTTTTTGGTGTTGTATAGAACACTGAATCTTTTGTCTTAAAAGGTTGGAAATATCAATGTGTGTATTAATACTGAAACTGATCTTAAAATAGCAATTGCACTCACTTCTTTAACAAAACTCATATAACACGCGTATTTGGACCACTACCAAATCTTCCACATATGTCAAACCCCTTGCGGTGCTGTAGACATGGTGCATGCCAAGCCTCAAAGAGGTTAAACGGATGAGTAGTTAAAAGCAAAATAGAAGAAAGTAATGAAAAATAAGTTAGGTTAAAAGTTTAAAAGCAGCTAGGCAGAACAACTAGGGACTGGCATGATCAACACAGCAAACAGCCGTAATGAATTGCTCTATGGTAGGGAGATGGACAATGTCCGGGGGATGATTGTTCCAATGGTAATTAGTTCTTGGAAAAAAGGAAAACTTGTAATAGTCTGTAATTAACCACTGGTGAATTAAATGGTATAGAAACTTTACAATTAATACATTAACTAGCAAATTAAATACAATTAATATTTGAAAGGTTTTTATGTGATTTTATTATATATATTATATATTACATATTATGTATAAAGAATATTCATTGTTATAGTGTCCTTCTCCTCGTGTTAGTTAGTACATGTTAGTCGTCACACGTTTTATGAATATATACATGTGTTTTTAGTGCTTGTTAGGTTACAGTTTTTCAAGCGTAGCGTGACCTACATTACACCCACATTTTCTACTGGTTAATTATAAAACGTCACAATAATAAAAAATTGTTATCTTACGAAATAACTAATCCGAAAGTAGAAACTATGTTTCAATCAGTCATAAATTCATACCATTTGCCCTCAATTAACTACCGGTAAATTTAAAGAGATAGGGCGAATTCAGGTATGAAACAATGAGTATTACCTCCCTTGATCCATGGATTCACAGTTCAATGTTTAACCACTACACCGCTGACCAGTCTATTTAAAACAGTGTGTGCTTTTGCGTTTATTTATACAGACGGATCTGTTGTCCAATAGTCAACACGTTGGACTGGTAATCCAGGGATCGCAGGCTCGAAACCCCATCTGTCCATAATACAATTAATAGTCTTTCAGATGGGACTTCAAACCGAGGTCTCGTGTTGGTGCTTTACACTGTGCTCGGTCTCTGTCTGTATCATTGCATTATCCTCCAACAATTTAAATTGACTAATCTCTACAGGAGGCGTCGCTCATATGGGCAAACGGTAGCGGCGATAAATAAACGTAAAACACACACTCGGGTATGAAAGGGTGAATTACGAGTAGTTCAGGTATACGAAATAATACATGTGTACTTCACCGGAAATCAAACCATTCACAAGGAATGATCTCTTGACATGTCCAGTGTCATCGTGCTAGTTTGTAAACTTTCTGACTTTACTTTCTACTCGTTCTACTCTGTCTGTAAACGTTTGAGTGGCTGACAATTTCACTATGATTATATATCTTCCAGCGTTTGATCATAAAGTTTTACCGACGGGTCAGAAGTCCAGTGGTTAACATGTTTTGGACTGCGAATCCAGGGATCGCAAGATCTACCCCCCCGTCTGACCCTGAGCCAAAGCTAAACAGGAATGCCGTCTATGGAATATTTCACAGTCGACATAGCTATTTTGTTCATATTCTCAGTTTACAGGACGTTCCTGAGTTCAATTAGTGTTGATGTCTTGGCTGTCCGATTAGCGCAGTGGGCAACCGGTAGCGACGATAAATAAACGTAAAATACAACAACGACTGAGCGCAGGTTTAGCATGCATGTACCACACAAATAACCCGCAAGTCAACTTGCATACCACTCAAAGCTGAATATAGAAACTATCCTGTTTACATACTTTGGAGAGCAAAGGAAAAATATAAACCTGAGTCGCTCACGTGAACATAAAGAGAGTAAATTCTTTATTTAGATGGGGTAGCCAATTTAGCTAAGCTTCTCGGATTGGACCCTCTTAAATAACTGAATGAAGGAAACAACATTAATTTAGATAATAGCATCTTCACATTAGTTTGCTGGTGTCTAACTGATTAACAACAGACCCCAAAATATTGTAAAGCTATATTTGATTTGCTAAGTATGTATGTATGTTCAATTAATGTCAAACCCCTTGCGGGGACCTAGACATGTTTTCCTGGGCAAGCTTAGTCGAAAGCTAAGTGATTAACCGGTACTAAGCAATGTGTGTAATGCATACTACATACGTGGCCTGACCGAGTATCGAACCCGGGACCGATCGATTCCAAATCCGACGCTCTACCACTGGACCACGGATGCCACAGGGTTGGTCAGAAATGGGGCACGTTGGTCAAACAAAGAGACAGGGTACATTTTGAGAGGCGATGAGGTACGGGATGAGTATTTTGGGGTTAGCTCTTAGAACACTTTGCTAACTTGATTGATCAAAGAAGCAGTAAGGTTTAGTTCATACACATTTATTTTAGCTCGATTGCGAAACAAGTTATTACAACTTATATTAATCACTCTCGAGACCTAATTCCTAAATCCGTCGCCATGGGGGAGAGAAAAGAGGCAACGTGGAATTGAAATGCCTTGCCTAAGGGCACAATCGTAACGGTTCCAGTGGGGCTCGAACTCCAGACCAGACTCCAGACAAAGCAGTAAGTGAAAATGGTGGACACGTTCTGAGTTACATCTGGATGGTATTGAGCCTTATATAAACTATAATAAAATTGAAAAAAGAAAATTGAAACAATTTGATTTTTTTTATAAAAGGCAAAAGGTTTGGGCTAAAGGGCAGAGCTAAAAAGGGCGTGGTGCACTGCCATTCCCCAAAACCCCTAAAATCTATGATAGGATCTGTTTAAATATACCGATGAATTAATGACCATGGTTTTTCCAAACGGTTAGTCATAAGAAACCAGCACAGAACTACCCTTACCTATTCGTTTAGCTAGTAGGGTTGGTGAATCAACACAAAAAGAAAGCAACAGGAAAGACGACACTAAACATCTAACAAATAAACTAGAACTCGTCTATGATTTACACTCTACTACACAAAAGAACTATATTATAAATATTGTGTTTTCGCACAAAACCGTATGTTATGTTATATTTCGGGTTTTACGCCTGCATCAGCACCATGTTGGGCTATACAGGGTTCATTCTAGGTCAGAATTGTTGGGAGAAGTGAGAAAGCTCGTGATCGCTTCCTTAAATGGTGTTCTTTAATATACTTCTACAAAATAGGTTAAAATGCACAGTACAGCCATTAAATACAACATTTGAATAGAAGGAGTGCTTTATAATGGGCCAGTGTATCTTACTAGACAAAATTTTGTTTGAAAATCGTAGTCAGAGTCCCTAGGGCGTCAATTTCGCCCACATCGCCCTCTAGAATGATCCCTGCTATATCGCCGGCGGGCAGTTTACCTAACAACACCTTTCCTGGGCAGGCTCCAGCGGTTAACCAGTACTTGGGTGCACCAACCTCCGTAAGAAACTGCCAACTTTTTCATATAATTGAGACACGGCATGAGCGGGGCTCGAACCCGTGATGATAGGTTACAGTGGTATACAAGTAAGCGACCTTAACCACTCGACCACGGAGGCGGACCGCACCAAACCTACATATGAAGTACAGTATTGTAGATTGTTGTACTTTGGTCAAAGTGAACTCGAATATAAATCGATTTGAATCCACCAATGAGAATTGTACACTTTAAAGCGACACTACATCAGTGAAAACACAACTTACAGAATGTATTTTCATATTATATTTTAACCAAATATTTGCCTCAAAAACTGAGTATTTCAACTAATAAACAAACGTCGTATACGCGGTTTGTTGACATAACAAAATAATGTAAACATCCATGCGTAATACAACTAATGTATCCTGAATAACACGATTTATGGATCAGATTTACCGTTATATCTCACATTTGTGCCTATTTATTTGTAGACTATTCTTAGTTAAATTATCTCTAAACGCTATTAACTCGCGTTTAGTACTGACTCCGATGACAAAACCAACGTCAATTCAGGAGCATGAATGACCGTTATATGAAATCATACTTTCAATCCACAAAAAACACTGTTTATTGATTCAATGTTAGTGTTCGAATGTATTCAGATGAATTTGTAGTAGCAATGCATTTATATGTGAAAAAAATGCATTTTATTTGCTTTTTGTGATGTAATGTCGCTTTAATGAAATCACCCATCCTAGATGTTGAAGATTTATTGGTGTACGTATATGGCTGTATATAAGCACGCACTTTAGTAGTTTACAAACTTGTGTGAGACTATAAGGTGCACACCAATCTACTTACCTTGTGTTATAACGTCTGTTGCATACAACATAATGTTTATTCAACATGTACGAATGAACACATACACAAATTACACGCAACAGAAAATACCCACTTAGACCATCAGTTGTGGTTCATTCTATCCAAAGCTGATTCTCCATGCACGTAATCCGTACACAATATCCACACTTTCGATAAAAAAACCCTAGTCCAAGGACATTACCCCATACACTAGCGTGCACATGTCCCCTCGCACACACCCTTGCAAGAACTCTAGTCCAAGGACATTACCCCATACACTAGCATGCACATGTCCCCTCGCACAAACCCTTGCAAGAACCCTAGTCCAAGGACATTACCCCATACACTAGCATGCACATGTCCCCTCGCACACACCCCTTGCAAGAACCCTAGTCCAAGGACATTACCCCATACACTAGCATGCACATGTCCCCTCGCACAAACCCCTTGCAAGAACCCTAGTCCAAGGACATTACCCCATACACTAGCACCCTAGTCCAAGGACATTACCCCATACACTAGCGTGCACATGTCCCCTCGCCCACACCCTTGCAAGAACCCTAGTCCAAGGACATTACCCCATACACTAGCATGCACATGTCCCCTCGCACACACCCTTGCAAGAACCCTAGTCCAGGGACATTACCCCATACCAGCACCCTAGTCCAAGGACATTACCCATACACTAGCACCCTAGTCCAGGACATTACCCCATACACTAGCACCCTAGTCCAAGACATTACCCCATACACTAGCATGCACATGTCCCCTCGCACAAACCCTTGCAAGAACCCTAGTCCAAGGACATTACCCCATACACTAGCACCCTAGTCCAAGGACATTACCCCATACACTAGCGTGCACATGTCCCCTCGCACACACCCCTTGCAAGAACCCTAGTCCAAGGACATTACCCCATACA
>CM026396.1:44070944-44167306 GCA_014843695.1 Archivesica marissinica
GCACATGTCCCCTCGCACACACCCTTGCAAGAACCCTAGTCCAAGGACATTACCCCATACACAAGCATGCACATGTCCCCTCGCACACACCCTTGCAAGAAATCTAGTCCAAGGACATTACCCCATACACTAGCATGCACATGTCCCCTCGCACACACCCTTGCAAGAACCCTAGTCCAAGGACATTACCCCATACACTAGCATGCACATGTCCCCTCGCACAAACCCTTGCAAGAACTCTAGTCCAAGGACATTACCCCATACACAAACGTGCACATGTCCCCTCGCACACACCCTTGCAAGAACCCTAGTCCAAGGACATTACCCCATACACTAGCATGCACATGTCCCCTCGCACACACCCTTGCAAAACCCTAGTCCAAGGACATTACCCCATACACTAGCATGCACATGTCCCCTCACACACACCCTTGCAAGAACCCTAGTCCAAGGACATTACCCCATACACTAGCATGCACATGTCCCCTCACACACACCCTTGCAAGAACCCTAGTCCAAGGACATTACCCCATACACTAGCACCCTAGTCCAAGGACATTACCCCATACACTAGCGTGCACATGTCCCCTCGCACACACCCTTGCAAGAACCCTAATCCAAGGACATTACCCCATACACTAGCGTGCACATGTCCCCTCGCACAAACCCTTGCAAGAACCCTAGTCCAAGGACATTACCCCATACACTAGCATGCACATGCCCCCTCGCACACACCCTTGCAAGAACCCTAGTCCAAGGACATTACCCCATACACTAGCATGCACATGTCCCCTCGCACACACCCTTGCAAGAACCCTAGTCCAAGGACATTACCCCATACACAAGCATGCACATGTCCCCTCGCACACACCCTTGCAAGAAATCTAGTCCAAGGACATTACCCCATACACTAGCATGCACATGTCCCCTCGCACACACCCTTGCAAGAACCCTAGTCCAAGGACATTACCCCATACACTAGCACCCTAGTCCAAGGACATTACCCCATACACTAGCGTGCACATGTCCCCTCGCACACACCCTTGCAAGAACCCTAGTCCAAGGACATTACCCCATACACTAGCGTGCACATGTCCCCTCGCACAAACCCCTTGCAAGAACCCTAGTCCAAGGACATTACCCCATACACTAGCATGCACATGTCCCCTCGCACAAACCCTTGCAAGAACCCTAGTCCAAGGACATTACCCCATACACTAGCAAAACGTGCACATGTCCCCTCGCACACACCCTTGCAAGAACCCTAGTCCAAGGACATTACCCCATACACTAGCGTGCACATGTCCCCTCGCACACACCCTTGCAAGACCCTAGTCCAAGGACATTACCCCATACACTAGCATGCACATGTCCCCTCGCACACACCCTTGCAAGAACCCTAGTCCAAGGACATTACCCCATACACTAGCATGCACATGTCCCCTCGCACACACCCTTGCAAGAACCCTAGTCCAAGGACATTACCCCATACACTAGCTGCACATGTCCCCTGCACACACCCTTGCAAGAACCCTAGTCCAAGGACATTACCCCATACACTAGCGTGCACATGTCCCCTCGCACACACCCTTGCAAGAACCCTAGTCCAAGGACATTACCCCATACACTAGCGTGCACATGTCCCCTCGCACAAACCCTTGCAAGAACCCTAGTCCAAGGACATTACCCCATACACTAGCATGCACATGTCCCCTCGCACACACCCTTGCAAGAACCCTAGTCCAAGGACATTACCCCATACACTAGCATGCACATGTCCCCTCGCACACACCCTTGCAAGAACCCTAGTCCAAGGACATTACCCCATACACTAGCGTGCACATGTCCCCTCGCACACACCCTTGCAAGAACCCTAGTCCAAGGACATTACCCCATACACTAGCGTGCACATGTCCCCTCGCACACACCCTTGCAAGAACCCTAGTCCAAGGACATTACCCCATACACTAGCATGCACATGTCCCCTCGCACAAACCCTTGCAAGAACTCTAGTCCAAGGACATTACCCCATACACAAACGTGCACATGTCCCCTCGCACACACCCTTGCAAGAACCCTAGTCCAAGGACATTACCCCATACACTAGCATGCACATGTCCCCTCGCACACACCCTTGCAAAAACCCTAGTCCAAGGACATTACCCCATACACTAGCATGCACATGTCCCCTCACACACACCCTTGCAAGAACCCTAGTCCAAGGACATTACCCCATACACTAGCATGCACATGTCCCCTCACACACACCCTTGCAAGAACCCTAGTCCAAGGACATTACCCCATACACTAGCACCCTAGTCCAAGGACATTACCCCATACACTAGCGTGCACATGTCCCCTCGCACACACCCTTGCAAGAACCCTAATCCAAGGACATTACCCCATACACTAGCGTGCACATGTCCCCTCGCACAAACCCTTGCAAGAACCCTAGTCCAAGGACATTACCCCATACACTAGCATGCACATGCCCCCTCGCACACACCCTTGCAAGAACCCTAGTCCAAGGACATTACCCCATACACTAGCATGCACATGTCCCCTCGCACACACCCTTGCAAGAACCCTAGTCCAAGGACATTACCCCATACACAAGCATGCACATGTCCCCTCGCACACACCCTTGCAAGAAATCTAGTCCAAGGACATTACCCCATACACTAGCATGCACATGTCCCCTCGCACACACCCTTGCAAGAACCCTAGTCCAAGGACATTACCCCATACACTAGCACCCTAGTCCAAGGACATTACCCCATACACTAGCGTGCACATGTCCCCTCGCACACACCCTTGCAAGAACCCTAGTCCAAGGACATTACCACATACACTAGCGTGCACATATCCCCTCGCACAAACCCCTTGCAAGAACCCTAGTCCAAGGACATTACCCCATACACAAGCGTGCACATGTCCCCTCGCACAAACCCTTGCAAGAACCCTAGTCCAAGGACATTACCCCATACACTAGCACCCTAGTCCAAGGACATTACCCCATAAACTAGCGTGCACATGTCCCCTCGCACACACCCCTTGCAAGAACCCTAGTCCAAGGACATTACCCCATACACTAGCGTGCACATGTCCCCTCGCACAAACCCCTTGCAATACCCTAGTCCAAGGACATTACCCCATACACTAGCGTGCACATGTCCCCTCGCACACACCCTTGCAAGAACCCTAGTCCAAGGACATTACCCCATACACTAGCGTGCACATGTCCCCTCGCACACACCCTTGCAAGAACCCTAGTCCAAGGACATTACCCCATACACTAGCACCCTAGTCCAAGGACATTACCCCATACACTAGCGTGCACATGTCCCCTCGCACACACCCTTGCAAGAACCCTAGTCCAAGGACATTACCCCATACACTAGCGTGCACATGTCCCCTCGCACACACCCTTGCAAGAACCCTAGTCCAAGGACATTACCCCATACACTAGCGTGCACATGTCCCCTCGCACACACCCTTGCAAGAACCCTAGTCCAAGGACATTACCCCATACACTAGCGTGCACATGTCCCCTCGCACACACCCTTGCAAGAACCCTAGTCCAAGGACATTACCCCATACACTAGCGTGCACATGTCCCCTCGCACACACCCTTGCAAGAACCCTAGTCCAAGGACATTACCCCATACACTAGCGTGCACATGTCCCCTCGCAAACACCCTTGCAAAAACTCTAGTCGTAACCTTCACCCCAACGACCTTTCCCAAAGTCAAGCTATCATTAGCCATTATTGGAAAATCACACCTTGGAACATACTACACTAACATAATATAGAGAACGAGAACGTATTCATGTAAATACATTGTACAGCAATATCAATGTAGCTGACCCTGATAGCGCAAAATAACACACATATAGCGCATTATAAACCCCTTTTATTATATCAATTTGTTACAGAATTCCCCCTCCTTAAAATGTATAATTGCTTCGAAAATCAAAGATATACTTAAAACATAGAATAACAAAATAAATGAATATACGAAATGCATGCGCATATTATGGTAACATACAATATCCAATATTATCAGTAGTTTTTGGAAAGTATAGCCATGGAAACTGTCACTGTGTTCATACTACACTAACATAACATAGACAACTGACTAGTCTTGCACAATTACTACTGTAACCCTTTCCCTCATAGAAACACCTCTTGACGTCATTACCAATACGACATACATTGACAATGTAGTAGCCAAACCAATGTTCATAAACCATTTCCCTCATAGAAGCATCTCTTGGCGCCATTACCAATACGACATACATTGACAATGTAGTAGCCAAACCAATGTTCATAAACCATTTCCCTCATAGAAGCACCTCTTGACGCCATTACCAATACGACATACATTGACAATCTAGTAGCCAACCCAATGTTCAAAAACCCTTTCCTTCATAGAAGCACCTCTTGACGCCATTACCAATATGACATATATTGACAATGTAGTAGCCAAACCAATGTTCATAAACCCTTTCCCTTATAGAAGCATCTCTTGGCGCCATTACCAATACCACATACATTGACAATGTAGTAGCCAAACCAATGTTCATAAACCATTTCCCTCATAGAAGCATCTCTTGGCGCCATTACCAATACGACATACATTGACAATGTAGTAGCCAAACCAATGTTCATAAACCATTTCCCTCATAGAAGCACCTCTTGACGCCATTACCAATACGACATACATTGACAATGTAGTAGCCAACCCAATGTTCATAAACCCTTTCCTTCATAGAAGCACCTCTTGACGCCATTACCAATATGACATACATTGACAATGTAGTAGCCAAACCAATGTTCATAAACCCTTTCCCTCATAGAAGCATCTCTTGGCGCCATTACCAATACGACATACATTGACAATGTAGTAGCCAAACCAATGTTCATAAACCATTTCCCTCATAGAAGCATCTCTTGGCGCCATTACCAATACGACATACATTGACAATGTAGTAGCCAAACCAATGTTCATAAACCATTTCCCTCATAGAAGCACCTCTTGATGCCATTACCAATACGACATACATTGACAATCTAGTAGCCAACCCAATGTTCAAAAACCCTTTCCTTCATAGAAGCACCTCTTGACGCCATTACCAATACTACATACATTGACAATGTAGTAGCCAAACCAATGTTCATAAACCCTTTCCCTTATAGAAGCACCTCTTGACGCCATTATCAATACGACATACATTGACAATGTAGTAGCCAAACCAATGTTCATAATAAAGTCCAGAATCTCATGTAGTCCCAGTAATATCTATGGAGGTGGGACTACTTATCCACTCATGATAGCTAAATGGCTGTCGTTTGTATGGAGATATAATAGTATATTAACCTAAATCTCTATGAAGGAAAGGGTTAATTTCGTATTGTACAAAATAATTTAATATAATATAGAATGCCATGAAACATTAAAAATATATCTAATTAGTTTAAATAATACCTGAATAAGATCTCCTCTCTGGGGTAGTTTCTCTTGGCTGTCTCCATGGTAACACAGAACTACACCATGTCTACCTAAGGTCACCAGCGAAATGGGAATGTATTCAGAGACTGTGTTCAGAAGTCTGGAACATTCCTGTAAGACTGTGTCAACCTCAAGGTCATCCGCTGAACCTGTTAATATTAATTGATACAACTAGTATGTGCCAAGAAATCATGAAGTTGATCATTAAAAGATAAAGTTGCATCATTTCTATAAATACTACCAAGATATATCATTTCTATAAATACTACCCAGATATATCATTTCTATAAATACTACCCAGATATATCATTTCTATAAATACTACCCAGATATATCATTTCTATAAATACTACCCAGATATATCATTTCTATAAATACTACCCAGATAGCACAGAAAGAAGTAACCACCTGATGACGTCTTCATAAGCCACACAGAATACAGAACCTTCAGAGAATACCGAACTAATCAACGTAGAAGAACAGGAATAATCATCACAGAACACGTATAATCATCATCGACTAACCACCACAGAAGAATCACCTTAGGACAAGAAGAATCACCTTAGACAAGAAGAATCACCTTAGGACATAACCATCTTAGAAAATACAGTCGCCCAAATGCATTTATGCGGTGGCGACTATAAACAAAATTACATCGTTCGTTCGTAATTGTTCAAGAAATGAAATGCAACGAATATTATACGAGTGAAACTGTTATAATTTAGAAGAATTAAATAGATCATATTTTATTGTTCGATTCATTTTACATATACATGTGAATACAAAACATGACAAATTAAATAAAGGCAAACAGGTTAGGCCACAAGTTCTAGCAACATTAGTTACGGCCCTTCCCGAAGGAGGGGCACGTGAATTGAATCAAGCTACTGATTTGAAGACCAGGGCCCAAGGTTAGTTTATACAAATTTATTTTATTTTAGCTCGATTGCGAAACAAGTTCCTACAACTTATATTAATCACTCTCGAGACCTCATTCCTGATGGAATACATCGCCACGAGAGAGAGAGAGAGAGAGAGAGGAGAGAGAGAGAGAGGAGAGAGAGGGAGGGAGGGAGGGGAGGGAGGGAGGGAGGGAGGGAGGGAGGGAGGGGGGAGGAGGGAGGGAGGGAGGGAGGGAGGGAGGAGGGAGGGAGGAGGGAGGGAGGGAGGGAGGGAGGGAGGGAGAGGAGGGGAGGGAGGGAGGGAGGGAGGAGAGAAGAGAGAGAGAGAGAGAGAGGAGAGAGAGAGGAGAGAGAGAGAGAGAGAGAGAGAGAGAGAGAGAGAGAGAGAGAGAGAGAGAGAGAGAGAGAGAGAAGCGAACGTGAATCCACTGCGCTATCACGACTTCCACGGCCCAAGGTTATAATACTTTCCTCAGATTTCAAACTCGAGCTTGAGTAATTTGATTGGTTGATTTTGTAATTTAAACTCGGCTGAACCAATCGGAAGTTTGAGACTGAGTTTGAGATTGGAGAAAAGTTTAATAACCTCCGGGCCAAGTGTTATAACCATAGACAACGATTCCCCGCACTGCTGAGGATAAACTATAGTAAAGGAACACACCTGTCACTGGTATATCTTGCCTAGAGAGATAAGAGGTCATTGCCTTGAGTTCGTTGAAATTAGGAGATACGTAGGTTACACCATGGTGGGCAGTTGTTATAAATGGCTTGGTGGCCTTGTGAATGTCTGTTGGCTCAAACAACACTGGAAAATAATTGGTGGAATACGTTATAAATTACTCATCTAGCTCATGGTTGCATAGTTGTCTACAAATAAACAATTTTCGGCCTACAATGAAAAGAATATTTTCTTGTTGGAAGTAAATGATCGAATAATATTCCACTTATGAACATAGAAATGCTTCCAATGTGCACTCGGTGAATTATAATTCCATCCGTCACACCAACAAACAAATATCCTCTTATTAATTTGATAATAACAAATGTGCTACAAATGTTCTACAAAATGTGCTACAAATGTTCTACAAAATGTGCTACAAATGTGCTACAAATATTCTACAAATGTTCTACAAATGTTCTACAAATGTGCTACAAATGTTCTACAAATGTGCAATGTTCTACAAATGTGCTACTTTATCAGAAATCACATAAATATTATTCAATTCAGATATGTGTGTGTGTTTTACGTTTATTTATCGTCGCTACCGGTTGCCCATATGAGCAACGCCTCCTGAAGAGATTAGTCATTTTAGATTTTGGAGGATAGTGCAATGATACAGACAGAGACCCATTCCAGAGTCTCCTCTGGTTCTTTTACATGCACAGTGTAGAGCACCAACACGAGACCTCGGTTTAACGTCCCATCTGAAAGACTGTTAATTTTATTAGGGTCAGATGGGGGATTGAACCTGCGATCCATGGAATACCAGTCCAGCGTGTTACCACTGGACTACAGAACCGTCTGTATTTCCTTCATTGAACGTATATTCCTATTTATGTCTATTTTCGTATGAATGTCCTCATTAATGACCTACAGCTGACAAGCACACTCAAAGTTACTACAGACTTGTTGTTTTCGTTTTCTCTATTTAAAGGAAGAAATCTACCTGGTACTCCACTCTGTGAACAAAGCGAACACACATATTCTAACACTTCTACGGAAATATTTCCATCCACACAGACAAGAGACGACATAATTAAGTCTTCTTCGAACTGGGATATCTATCGAATAAAATTATAAATATGTATCAAACACAGGTTATAAACTTAATAATACAACATACAGTAGTATACACAATGAGGGTTCTGGTGCAGAATCCTGACACTTTCCTATATAGTATACACAATGAGGATTCTGGTGCAGAATCCTGACACTTTCCTATATAAACCCCCATATCCGCACCGAGAGCTCCCAACCACCATACAGCACCTTACTATAGTAAACCCTACACCCACACAGAGGGCTTACAGCTATTACATACAGAAACATACGTACGAAAAAAAAGTGTTTATGTACGAATATTCATTATAAGCAAATAACATTTCCTATTAGCACCGGGAGCCCCCAATAACCGATCACCTTCATACTGTATAAACCTCTTCACCCACACAGAGACCCCCCAGCTACTACATATAAAAGTATGTAGGAAAAAAATGCGGACGGAAAAACACATATTTATATCCCAATTCCACACCATAAAATTCAATAGCCATTCGACGGGAAAAAATCTAAGCCTTTCCATTCTACCTTATTTAATTATGAAACCTTAGCTTTTAATTGGAATTTACGCTTAGATATTCCACATTCCGCTTAAGTTAAGAAGTGTCGTAGATTCTGTCAAATTAAAGAATAACTGATGAAACATAATGCACTATTTGTCTATGTTTGTCTATATTTCCTAACCTATGCAGCATGTGCCATAGGGATATGTACTTACATATTGCGGGGTTATTTGTCTATGTTTGTCTATATTTCCTAACCTATGCAGCATGTGCCATAGGGATATGTACTTACATAGTGCGGGGTTATTTGTCTATGCTTGTCTATATTTCCTAACCTATGCAGCATATGCCATAGGGATCTGTACTTACATATTGCTGGGTTATTTGTCTATGTTTGCCTATATTTACTAACCTATGCAGCATGTGCCACAGGGATCTGTACTTACATATAACGGGGTTATTTGTCTATGTTTGTCTATATTTCCTAACCTATGCAGCATGTGCCACAGGGATCTGTACTTACATATTGCGGGGTTATTTGTCTATGTTGGTCTATATTTCCTAACCTATGCAGCATGTGCCACAGGGATCTGTACTTACATATTGCTGGGTTATTTGTCTATGTTTGCCTATATTTACTAACTTATGCAGCATGTGCCACAGGGATCTGTACTTACATATTGCGGGGTTATTTGTCTATGTTTGTCTATGTTTCCTAACCTATGCAGCATGTGCCACAGGGATCTGTACTTACATATTGCGGGGTTATTTGTCTATGTTTGTCTATATTTCCTAACCTATGCAGCATGTGCCACAGGGATCTGTACTTACATATTGCTGGGTTATTTGTCTATGTTTGTCTATATTTCCTAACCTATGCAGCATGTGCCACAGGGATCTGTACTTACATATTGCGGGGTTATTTGTCTATGTTTGTCTATATTTCCTAACCTATGCAGCATGTGCCACAGGGATCTGTACTTACATATTGCTGGGTTATTTGTCTATGTTTGTCTATATTTCCTAACCTATGCAGCATGTGCCACAGGGATCTGTACTTACATATTGCGGGGTTATTTGTCTATGTTTGTCTATATTTCCTAACCTATGCAGCATGTGCCACAGGGATCTGTACTTACATATAACAGGGTTATTTGTCTATGTTTGTCTATATTTCCTAACCTATGCAGCATGTGCCACAGGGATATGTACTTACATAGTGCGGGGTTATTTGTCTATGCTTGTCTATATTTCCTAACCTATGCAGCATGTGCCACAGGGATCTTTACTTACATATTGCTGGGTTATTTGTCTATGTTTGCCTATATTTACTAACCTATGCAGCATGTGCCACAGGGATCTGTACTTACATATAACGGGGTTATTTGTCTATGTTTGTCTATATTTCCTAACCTATGCAGCATGTGCCACAGGGATCTGTACTTACATATTGCGGGGTTATTTGTCTATGTTGGTCTATATTTCCTAACCTATGCAGCATGTGCCACAGGGATCTGTACTTACATATTGCTGGGTTATTTGTCTATGTTTGTCTATATTTCCTAACCTATGCAGCATGTGCCACAGGGATCTGTACTTACATATTGCGGGGTTATTTGTCTATGTTTGTCTATATTTCCTAACCTATGCAGCATGTGCCACAGGGATCTGTACTTACATATTGCGGGGTTATTTGTCTATGTTTGTCTATATTTCCTAACCTATGCAGCATGTGCCACAGGGATCTTTACATATTGCGGGGTTATTTGTCTATGTTTGTCTATATTTCCTAACCTATGCAGCATGTGCCACAGGGATCTGTTTACATATTGCGGGGTTATTTGTCTATGTTTGTCTATATTTCCTAACCTATGCAGCATGTGCCACAGGGATCTGTACTTACATATAACAGGGTTATTTGTCTATGTATGTCTATATTTCCTAACCTATGCAGCATGTGCCACAGGGATCTGTACTTACATATTGCGGGGTTATTTGTCTATGTTGGTCTATATTTCCTAACCTATGCAGCATGTGCCACAGGGATCTGTACTTACATATTGCGGGGTTATTTGTCTATGTTTGTCTATATTTCCTAACCTATGCAGCATGTGCCACAGGGATCTGTACTTACATATAACAGGGTTATTTGTCTATGTTTGTCTATATTTCCTAACCTATGCAGCATGTGCCACAGGGATCTGTACTTACATATTGCGGGGTTATTTGTCTATGTTTGTCTATATTTCCTAACCTATGCAGCATGTGCCACAGGGATCTGTACTTACATATTGCGGGGTTATTTGTCTATGTTTGTCTATATTTCCTAACCTATGCAGCATGTGCCACAGGGATCTTTACATATTGCGGGGTTATTTGTCTATGTTTGTCTATATTTCCTAACCTATGCAGCATGTGCCACAGGGATCTGTACTTACATATTGCGGGGTTATTTGTCTATGTTTGTCTATATTTCCTAACCTATGCAGCATGTGCCACAGGGATCCGTACTTACATATTGCGGGGTTATTTGTCTATGTTGGTCTATATTTCCTAACCTATGCAGCATGTGCCACAGGAATCTGTACTTACATATAACAGGGTTATTTGTCTATGTATGTCTATATTTCCTAACCTATGCAGCATGTGCCACAGGGATCTGTACTTACATATTGCGGGGTTATTTGTCTATGTTTGTCTATATTTCCTAACCTATGCAGCATGTGCCACAGGGATCCGTACTTACATATTGCGGGGTTATTTGTCTATGTTTGTCTATATTTCCTAACCTATGCAGCATGTGCCACAGGGATCTGTACTTACATATTGCGGGGTTATTTGTCTATGTATGTCCATGTCCCCTATACCAAAGAGAAGCTCACCATTCTCCCTCAACACTGCACAGTATGTAGCTGTATGGTAATCGTCTAGCCTGATCACACCTTCTAGGTTCTTGGATAAAAAGGAAATACATCTAGTAGAAAAGACACAGTATATCATTTTGTAACAGACCACATATACCGCCTCCCGAGACCTAGTGGTTAAGGCGTCCGCCTACGTAGCGGGAGGTCGAAGGTTCGAACCTTGTCAGGGATTCGTTCTGATATGGCCGGTTGGTGAGCCGCCAGCTAGTTAAATAATGGTTACCGATTGCCTACCAGCCTGGCGCCTGGCATACAAGCATAGGATTCAGGAAGTACTGATGTCCATAAAAAAAGAGGTGTCTCATAAGTCAGAAATGGCTGGCCCTTTAAATATGACTATAATAATCAAACACTGTATATGCATTGTGTGGAGATATAATATGTTGGTAGTTTATAAAATTCATTTTCTGAATTAATTTCCAACAATTCAATTAAAATAATACCGTTATCTGTTCTTTGATAACCAGCTAAAATACCGTTATCTGTTCTTTGATAACCAGCTAAAATACCGTTATCTGTTCTTTGATAACCAGCTAAAATACCGTTATCTGTTCTTTGATAACCAGCTAAAATACCGTTATCTGTTCTTTGATAACCAGCTAAAATACCGTTATCTGTTCTTTGATAACCAGCTAAAATACCGTTATCTGTTCTTTGATAACCAGCTAAAATACCGTTATCTGTTCTTTGATAACCAGCTAAAATACCGTTATCTGTTCTTTGATAACCAGCTAAAATACCGTTATCTGTTCTTTGATAACCAGCTAAAATACCGTTATCTGTTCTTTGATAACCAGCTAAAATACCGTTATCTGTTCTTTGATAACCAGCTAAAATACCGTTATCTGTTCTTTGATAACCAGCTAAAATACCGTTATCTGTTCTTTGATAATCAGCTATTAGTTTAAACATATTTATTTTCTGTCAATACATGATTATTTACAACAACTGATATAAGGAATTGGACAGAAAGCTGTATAGCTTATGATTGTCCTCTCCTTAACCAGCTATTGATATAAAGTCTTAGCATTTACCAGGGTTCCCGCTGTCGGTCGCCAATGGCGCCAATTGCGACAAATAACAAATATTGGTGCTAAATTTTGTGAATTGGCGAACATATTTGGCGCAACTTTTTTTAAAAAAACAGACAGAAGTGGCGCAGACAAACATTCAGACAGAGGGAACTCTGATTTATATATTATTCAGATAACATGTTCGGAAATAGGCTCTGTCTTCGACATTGTCCTCATTGAAAACTGATTATTCTATTAGTAACATAACGCAATATTTTCAATATAACTTACAGTCCATGCGCTAAGTAATGTAACATTCGTGTAACCATGGTAACGATAAGCTATCACTAACCTACCATATGTTTACAGTGTGATTCAAATGCTGATCTATGTGAATCATTGCCCACAGCAGATATGTACAGCGTGTCAACATCTAGTCTCGACAGACCATCAGCAATGTTACGCCCAACACCCCCGAACGACTGCTGTACAGTTCCACTGTACGTAGCTCCATTCATCTACAATATCAAGATGTGTACATTCAAACACACATAGAGGACTTGTCTTATTTAATCGTTGATTTTAAATTTGCTTTTTACTGTACTTTATAAGCGGTAAGCATATGCATATTGTGGTAATCCAGGGATCGCAGGTTCGATCCCCCGTCCGACCATAACCGGAGATTTTGACATAACAGATGTAAACTGTAAGAAGAGTCATCGGTGAGTTACTGCCCCTGAATACTCCCTAAGAGTAGGTAGGTCCTATTAAGTGATTTACTCTGTTTTTATCGTTGTTTCCTTTGCACAACATGCTAGCAATTTTATTCCACTATCGCTTCTTATGAGTATTAAATTACTATATCTCGACATATCTCCTACAATATATGCAATGGGTACTTATTTGTAAAAGAATGTTATCAATTAATTAACACGATTTTGATAAAATCACAGTTATCATGCCGCAACATCTGGTTAGGGCACAACAATAAAAACAAAGGGTTCTAACTAAAAGGACCATATTAGAATAAATCAGACTTTATCTGCCAAGGGAGGTAATAGAAAATTAGAGATGTCTCTCATTGGTTAATAGCAGGGGAATATAAGGCAACATCTATTAAAGAAATAAGTATGCAAATCTTGTGTATGATTTCTCAGTCTATTTCGAACACATCGGTAGAGGCTACTGTCTGACCTTAGGGTTCATTCTAGGTCAGGGTTCATTCTAGGTCAGGGTTCATTCTAGGTCAGAATGTTTGGGAGAAGTGAGAAAGCGTGTGATTGCGTCCTTAAATGGTAAATTATAACGAAATATGGTTCAAATGCACAGTATGATCATTAAATACAACATTATTTTACTTACTGGCCAAACTTTGGATGAAAATTGTAAAAAAATAATGTTGGGCCCCCAGAGGGCGAAGTCATGGTCCCTAGGGCGACTATTTCGCCCACATCGCCCTCTAAAATGATCCCTGATCGGTAGAGGCTACTGTCTGACCTGTATCTGTTCCTACGCAAATAATTTATATTTTGATAAACCGAAGATGAGTAGTTCAAATTTGCAGTTGTAGTTAAATGTTTTCTTACCGTGAAATCTGGTGAGGCCATTCTGGCAGTAAAGTCCACAATAGAACCACCCACTACACACTGTAAATAATACAGATTTAGGACACAATAAACAAATACACACACATATAGTATTGTGAAACATAATCTTACACCAGTTACTATAACAGTGTATCTGGCGTACTTCCAGACAATCCCGCTCAATTAATTACACATGTCTGGGCATAAGGCTTCTATCCACATATTGTTGGTTGAAGAAGGCCCTGTGTGTACCCCTTCGAGTAGTATTTCAAGCATTGTCCGGTACCTGGTAGAACACCTGACCTTTCGAAAGTCAGCTTGATAATTTCTTCATTGAAAGACTTCGACACCCCACGTGGAATTCTAACCTACAGCGGTATGGGGCAAGTGATTTAAAGTCAACAAGCTTATCTCTGCCATCTAGCTAAGTTCTGAGACCAAGTTTCCAAGTGTCAAACAGGTTTTTCATTCAAATTAGTGTGAATTGGGAAAGTTTGAAGCTTATAAATACAATGTACAGCCAAACCTGTCCATAAAGGCCACCCTCGGGAAAGTCAAAAAGTGGCCTTTGTTGGCAGGTGGCCTCTCAATAGAGGGTTAAAATGCATTGAAAATCGCTCGACGGAAGAGAAAAATGGTGGTCTTTAGAGACAGGTTTTTCATATGCGGCCTTTATTCGGAGGTGGCCTTTAGCACAGGTTTGACTGTATTCAGAAATAAAACACCTAATGCATAGCTTACATGTACTTACAACTTTCTTACGTCCGTGAAGTGCATGTGCTCTCCTTGAACTTCCAGTGGTACTATGTGTGAATGTCTTGTTTTTAATTTGTGTTTCCGTGATATAAGCATCGGCTTTAGAGCTCGTGTGTATGCTACGACTGCTGTTAAATGATGTAGAATTCACTTGTCTATCACCTGTATCACCTTTTCGAAGCTTGCCTAACTCAACAGCTATCTTAGTAGCAATTTTGACATTGTTTTTCACCAAGTGAATGTCTGATAGATTCGTAAAGGACATCATGTTTCAGCAATAATTGTTATTTATCGTAGAAGCACTAGCGTATGCATGCGTAACACATCAGCAGAATACTAAACACGTAAATACAATAAAAGATCAATTAGCAATTCAATTAACAAGTTTGGTTCGAAAAAAATGAGGAATGACGAAGGCCGCACGTCACTTGGAATGTGATAAAAAGTGGTATCACCTTTCACGACTAGCTTTGGTTAACAGCTCTTGCGTCGGTACATGTGCGTCTTTTACAATTAGCATTCAATATTCAATCCACATGTATTAATTGATGATTTTCTCTCACGGTGGCTTTTTTAATCTACATTTTAAATTGTTATTGAATGTAATAATGCAGAGAACAAACATATTAAACGCATCTCAATAGAACCGACCAATTGTGTCAGTAAATGTAGTGGAAGGAGGCACGGAGGGAGGGAGGAAGGCAGGGGAGTGAGGGAGAGAGGAGGGAGGGAGGCAGGGGAGGGGAGGGAGGGGAGGGAGGCACGGACGGTGGGAGGCAGGCAAGGGAGGGAGATAGAGATGTAGAGGGGGGGCAATCATTCAGTAAATGTAGAGGTTTTCAATGATCAATAGCGTTACCAGTCAGGGAGGCACGGAGGGAGGGAGGCAGGCAGGCAAGGGAGGGAGGGAGGCAGGCAGGCAGGCAAGGGAGGCACGGAGGGAGGGAGGCAGGCAGGGGAGGGAGATAGAGATGTAGAGGGGAGGGGCGATCATTCAGTAAATGTAGAGGTTTTCAATGATCAATATCTTTACCAGCCAAGCCATGGCCCATAAACTAGTCTTCTCCGGAAATACATCTGTTTTCATTCATTTGCATACATACATATCAGTCAGTAAGACAGTTCAGTAAAAATTAAATCAATTCATGAAATAACCGAGCTCGAAACGCGACTTTGAACCGATTTCGAGATAACCGGAGAATTCGACATAACTGATTTTGACATAACGGGTGTAGACTGTAGTGTGAAAGCAAACATTACCCCTTTGTGAGAATACCCCTTAACTCTGTCAATGAAAGCAAACATTTACCCCTTTGTGAGAATACCCCTTAACTCTGTCAATGAAAGCAAACATTTACCCCTTTGTGAGAATACCCCTTAACTCTGTCAATGAAAGCAAACATTTACCCCTTTGTGAGAATACCCCTTAACTCTGTCAATGAAAGCAAACATTTACCCCTTTGTGAGAATACCCCTTAACTCTGTCAATGAAAGCAAACATTTACCCCTTTGTGAGAATACCCCTTAACTCTGTCAATGAAAGCAAACATTTACCCCTTTGTGAGAATACCCCTTAACTCTGTCAATGAAAGCAAACATTTACCCCTTTGTGAGAATACCCCTTAACTCTGTCAATGAAAGCAAACATTTACCCCTTTGTGAGAATACCCCTTAACTCTGTCAATGAAAGCAAACATTTACCCCTTTGTGAGAATACCCCTTAACTGTCCATGAAAGCAAACACTACCCCTTTGTGAGAATACCCATTAACTCTGTCAATGAAAGCAGACACTACCCCTTTGTGAGAATACCCCTTAACTCTGTCAATGAAAGCAAACATTTACCCCTTTGTGAGAATACCCCTTAACTCTGTCAATGAAAGCAAACATTTACCCCGTTGTGAGAATACCCCTTAACTCTGTCAATGAAAGTAGACACTACCCCTTTGTGAGAATACCCCTTAACTCTGTCAATGAAAGCAAACATTTACCCCTTTGTGAGAATACCCCTTAACTCTGTCAATGAAAGCAAACACTACTCCTTTGTGAGAATACCCCTTAACTCTGTCAATGAAAGCAAACATTACTCCTTTGTGAGAATACCCCTTAACTCTGTCAATGAAAGCAAACATTACTCCTTTGTGAGAATACCCCTTAACTCTGTCAATGAAAGCAAACATTACACCTTTGTGAGAATACCCCTTAACTCTGTCAATGAACGCAAACATTACCCCTTTGTGAGAATACCCCTTAACTCTGTCAATGAAAACAGACATTACCCCTTTGTGAGAATACCCCTTAACTCTGTCAATGAAAGCAGACACTACCCCTTTGTGAGAATACCCCTTAACTATGTCAATGAAAGCAGACACTACACCTTTGTGAGAATACCCCTTAACCCTGTCCATGAAAGCAAACACTACCCCTTTGTGAGAATACCCCCTTAACTCTGTCAATGAAAGCAGACATTACACCTTTGTGAGAATACCCCTTAACTCTGTCAATGAAAGCAAACATAGCCCCACTGAAGCCGTTACGATTGTGCCCTTAGGCAAGGCATTTAAATTCCACATTGCCTCTTCTCTCTCCCTCGTGGTGATGGATTCCATCAGGAATGAGGTCTCGAGAGTGATTTATATAAGTTAAAATAACTTGTTTCACAATCGAGCTAAAATAAATTTGTATAAATAAAAAAATAAAAACATTACCCCTTTGTGAGAATACCCCATAACTCTGTCAATGAAAGCAAACATTACCCCTTTGTGAGAATACCCCTTAACTCTGTCAATGAAAGCAGACACTACCCCTTTGTGAGAATACCCCTTAACTCTGTCAATGAAAGCAGACACTACCCCTTTGTGAGAATACCCCATTAACTCTGTCAATGAAAGCAAACATAGCCCCACTGGTGCCATTACGATTGTGCCCTTAGGCAAGGCATTTAAATTCCACATTGCCTCTTCTCTCTCCCTCGTGGCGATGGATTCCATCAGGAATGAGGTCTCGAGAGTGATTTATATAAGTTGAAATAACTTGTTTCACAATCGAGCTAAAATAAATTTGTATAAATAAAAAAATTTAAAAAAACATTACCCCTTTGTGAGAATACCCCTTAACTCTGTCAATGAAAGCAGACATTACCCCTTTGTGAGAATACCCCTTAACTCTGTCAATGGAAGCAAACATTACCCCTTTGTGAGAATACCCCTTAACTCTGTCAATGAAAGCAGACACTACCCCTTTGTGAGAATACCCCTTAACTCTGTCAATGAAAGCAGACACTACCCCTTTGTGAGAATACCCCATTAACTCTGTCAATGAAAGCAAACATAGCCCCACTGGTGCCATTACGATTGTGCCCTTAGGCAAGGCATTTAAATTCCACATTGCCTCTTCTCTCTCCCTCGTGGCGATGGATTCCATCAGGAATGAGGTCTCGAGAGTGATTTATATAAGTTGAAATAACTTGTTTCACAATCGAGCTAAAATAAATTTGTATAAATAAAAAAATTTAAAAAAACATTACCCCTTTGTGAGAATACCCCTTAACTCTGTCAATGAAAGCAGACATTACCCCTTTGTGAGAATACCCCTTAACTCTGTCAATGGAAGCAAACACTACCCCTTTGTGAGAATGCCCCTTAACTCTGTCAAAGAAAGCAGACACTACCCCTTTGTGAGAATACCCCTTAACTCTGTCAATGGAAGCAAACACTACCCCTTTGTGAGAATACCCCTTAACTCTGTCAATGAAAGCAAATATTACCCCTTTGTGAGAATACCCCTTAACTCTGTCAATGAAAGCAAATATTACCCCTTTGTGAGAATACCCCTTAACTCTGTCAATGAAAGCAGACATTACCCCTTTGTGAGAATACCCCTTAACTCTGTCAATGAAAGCAAATATTACCCCTTTATGAGAATACCCCCTAACTCTGTCAATGAAAGCAGACACTACCCCTTTGTGAGAATACCCCTTAACTCTGTCAATGAAAGCAAATATTACCCCTTTGTGAGAATACCCCTTAACTCTGTCAATGAAAGCAAATATTACCCCTTTGTGAGAATACCCCTTAAAGCAGCATTACATCGTAATAAAGGATGTTTTGGGTAAAATATAAATACTAATGTGTGTGTGTTTACAAAAATCGAAATAGTTGCTCAGAAACGATAAAATTCCAATAAATAATAATACGTAAAAATTGAATTTTTCAAATATCTTTTATTTCATACAATGTAATGCTGCTTTAACTCTGTCTTTAACAATCAAAAATCATATAGAAAATGAATTAGCCGGTTGATTCTTGTTTTCCTTGAAAAAAGGCTTTTTAAGCCGAAAATTCAGATGTAGAGAGGACAATATATATATATTCTAAAGGATACTGGCTTTCAGCGACTTTCCCAGAGTTAGCTCGTTCACTCTTCGCAGAATGTATGGTGTTACCTCCTTTCCTTCTATGTTCATTTGTCTGAAATCAAAAGTATGTAGATGTCACTATCTGTAGATTGCATGGTAGATGTCACTATCTGTAGATTGCATGGTAGATGTCACTATCTGTAGATTGCATGGTAGATGTCACTATCTGTAGATTGCATGGTAGATGTCACTATCTGTAGATTGCATGGTAGATGTCACTATCTGTAGATTGCATGGTAGATGTCACTATCTGTAGATTGCATGGTAGATGTCACTATCTGTAGATTGCATGGTAGATGTCACTATCTGTAGATTGCATGGTAGATGTCACTATCTGTAGATTGCATGATGCTAGTCCGATGCTGTATATGTGTGGATCAATATCTATTTTCTTCCATCAGTTAAACCCAATACTAGGTATCCGTACCGTCTCCGTGGCCTAGTGGTTAAGGCCTACGGAGCGGGAGGTCGAAGGTTCGAATCTCATCAGCGATTTGTTTTGATATGGCCTGTTGGTGAGCCGCTAGCTAGTTAAATAATGGTTACCGATTGCCTACCAGCCTGGCGCCTGGCATACAAGCATAGGATTCGGGAAGTACTGATGTTCATAAAAAGAGGTGTCTCATAAGTCAGAAATGGCTGGCCGTTTAAATAGGGGTGACACTATAATAAATGGCTGGCCCTTTAAATAAGGGTGACACGACACTATAATAAATGGCTGGCCCTTTAAATAAGGGTGACACTATAATAAACAAACATTTTACTTTTACTAGGAAATATCTATTAAAGATATTAAATTTCCAAGCGATTCTCGCAGACAATTGGATTGAGTACATAACAGCGACATGTATTGCATTAATGAACCAGACTGAATCTGTTGGCTGTCCGATTAGCATAGTGGTTAGCGCGCTCGCTTCTCATAAATGCAACCCGGGTTCGATCCTCAGACCGAGAAGTATGTGAGATGGTACGGTGGTCTCCAGATCGGACAGGTGGGTTTTCTCCAGGTACTCCGGTTTCGTCCCACATGAATGACCACATTTACGCTTTCATCCGTGCCAACGAGAGTGATTAATATAAGTTGTTAGAACTTGCTTCGCAATCGTTGTAAAATAAATAAAGTTAAAAAAAAGTGAACCAGACTTACTCAGCCTCCTTTACAACACTCTGTATAACGGTTACTATTTCCTGTCCCAGAGTGTCGTACTCTTCTGGTATAGGAACAGCTATCAGGGAACCCGACTGCATTTCAAGAAGCTCACTGGCATCTAAAACAAAACCAAGAAATATTAATAACATATACCGTTTGATATTGATGTATTAGATAGATAAATCTTATTTCTTATATCTCTCCATTCACGTAGATCATCATTTCCAAACAAAGAAACATGATTGCTATTTTTGCTTACATAATTAACCCATTCAACACCAAGTAACTGACATGGACTGGTGCATGATATTTTTCGACCATTAAATTAATAAGAAAATTACATTTGGACCAGTTTAAAAATAGTTATATTACTTGAAAAAAGTGCAGATCCTGATGAGACGGCTCGTCACGAGCCGGCTCATCTGGATCTACACTTTTTTGTAAGCCAATTTAGAGGTATGTGGTGTTGAAAGGGTTAATGAATACGTGAATCCTTATTCTCTATTTGGATTGTTGAACAAAAAGTGCACAACTTACAGACAATTTCAGCAGCTTGCCTGACTGTCTCACCGTCTCCCTTGACACCCTATTTGGATTGTTGAACAAAAAGTGCACAACTTACAGACAATTTCCGCAGCTTGCCTGACCGTCTAATCATCTCCCTTGACACCCTATTTGGAATGTTGAACAAAAAGTGCACAACTTACAGACAATTTCAGCAGCTTGCCTGACCGTCTTATCATCTCCCTTGACACTCTATTTGGATTGTTGAACAAATAGTGCACAACTTACAGACAATTTCAGCAGCTTGCCTGATCGTCTCATCATCTCCCTTGACACCCTATTTGGAATGTTGAACAAAAAGTGCACAACTTACAGACAATTTCAGCAGCTTGCCTGACCGTCTCATCATCTCCCTTGACACTCTATTTGGATTGTTGAACAAAAAGTGCACAACTTACAGACAATTTCAGCAGCTTGCCTGACCGTCTCATCATCTCCCTTGACACTCTATTTGGATTGTTGAACTAAAAGTGCACAACTTACAGACAATTTCCGCAGCTTGCCTGACTGTCTCACCGTCTCCCTTGACACACTATTTGGAATGTTGAACTAAAAGTGCACAACTTACAGACAATTTCAGCAGCTTGCCTGACCGTCTCATCATCTCCCTTGACACACTATTTGGAATGTTGAACAAAAAGTGCACAACTTACAGACAATTTCAGCAGCTTGCCTGACCGTCTCATCATCTCCCTTGACACTCTATTTGGATTGTTGAACAAAAAGTGCACAACTTACAGACAATTTCAGCAGCTTGCCTGACCGTCTCATCATCTCCCTTGACACTCTATTTGGATTGTTGAACTAAAAGTGCACAACTTACAGACAATTTCCGCAGCTTGCCTGACTGTCTCACCGTCTCCCTTGACACACTATTTGGAATGTTGAACTAAAAGTGCACAACTTACAGACAATTTCAGCAGCTTGCCTGACCGTCTCACAGTTATAAGGAGCCATAAATCCACTACGTCTTGAGAAGAATGCTGGGAATTCGCGTGTAGAACCAAATGTTGACACACATACGCCCTGTGTTTCCTTAAATATATAATAAATGGAATGTGAATATTACTATGACGGGAGGGGCGACCAATATCATGTACCCTGGGTTCGTGCTGACCATATAATCAATAGGGTTCATCTTCTGACCATATAATCAATAGGGTTCATCTTCTGACCATATAATCAATAGGGTTCATCTTCTGACCATATAATCAATAGGGTTCATCTTCTGACCATATAATCAATAGGGTTCATCTTCTGACCATATAATCAATAGGGTTCATCTTCTGACCATATAATCAATAGGGTTCATCTTCTGACCATATAATCAATAGGTTCATCTTCTGACCATATAATCAATAGGGTTCATCTTCTGACCATATAATCAATAGGGTTCATCTTCTGACCATATAATCAATAGGGTTCATCTTCTGACCATATAATCAATAGGGTTCATCTTCTGACCATATAATCAATAGGGTTCGTTCATACTGACCATATAATCAATAGGGTTCATCTTCTGACCATATAATCAATAGGGTTCATCTTCTGACCATATAATCAATAGGGTTCATCTTCTGACCATATAATCAATAGGGTTCATCTTCTGACCAACACCTACATCCCAACTGATATTGAGGACAGTGGTTCATACCATGTACAGGTATCAAGCTACGAGGAGATACGTTGATGTGTTGATTGACAGGACAAAAACAACATAACTCACAATAGTGTGGGAGGTATAAGTACAGTCTACATCCGTTATATCAAACTTCGGTTATGTCGAAGTATTTTGTTCGGTCCGACAGAATTCGACATAACGGATGTAGACTGTAGTAACATTAGGGTTTGATAAAAATAGAAAACATACAGGTTGTAGTAATACGCTGGATGCAAACAGAATAGCTAACATTCTAACATTATATTCTGTTCCTATAAACAAAGAACAAATCTACCGGTGTTAAATCTCTAACAAACAACAGCTACAGCCAGTCTATTTTATGGCTGTTGAATTTTGCTCCTCTGTCAAAATAACACACATTTATTGAGTTTATACAAATTTATTTGAGCTCGATTGCAAAACAAGTTCTTACAACTTATATTAATCACTCTCAAAACCTCATTCCTGATGGAATCCATCGCCACGAGGGAGAGAGAAGAGGCAACGTGGAATTTAAATGTCTTGCCTAAGGGCACAATCGTAACGGCTCCAGCGGGGCTCGAACTCCGGACCTTTCGCACCTGAAACGACCGCACATCCACTGCGCTATCACGACTTCCACATTTATTTGTTTGTCTTGTCGTTGCGGAATAGAATATGGTTTAGAGTTTTGATGCATAGGAATTAATCACGCAGGCAAGACATATACATGTATTATTTCCTAAATACATCACACAGGTACAAACTACTCACCAAGACATATATTATTTCCTAAATACACCACACAGGTACAAACTACTCACCAAGACATATATTATTTCCTAAATATATCACACAGGTACAAACTACTCACCAAGACATATATTATTTCCTAAATACACCACACAGGTACAAACTACTCACCAAGACATATATTATTTCCTAAATACATCACACAGGTACAAGCTACTCACCAAGACATATATTCGAGCCCCACTGGAGCCGTTACGATTGTGCCCTTAGGCAAGGCATTTAAATTCCACGTTGCCTCTTCTCTCTCCCTCGTGGCGATGGATTCCATCAGGAATGAGGTCTCGAGAGTGATTTATATAAGTTGAAATAACTTGTTTCGCAATCGAGCTAAAATAAATTTGTATAAACTAAGACATATATTATTTCCTAAATATATCACACAGGTACAAACTACTCACCAAATACTCCAGGCTACGTCCTATGTCTAAAATAGACTTGATTCCTGCAGAAACGACAGTAACAGGTGTTCTTCCCAACTCAGTCAAGTCTGCACTAATATCCATACCTGACAACATAGTATTACATCAAATGTAAGTCCGAATTTATGTTATGTTATGTTATATTTCGGGTTTTACGCCTGCATCAGCACCATTTTGGGCTATATCGCCGGCGGGCAGTTTACTTAACAACACCTTTCCTGGGCAGGCTCCAGCGGTTAACCAGTACTTGGGTGCACCAACCTCCGTAAGAAACTGCCAACTTTTTCATATAAATGAGACACGGCCTGAGCGGGGCTCGAACCCGTGACCATCAGTGATGATAGGTTACAGTGGTATACAAGTCAGCGACCTTAACCACTCGACCACGGAGGCGGATAAGTCCGAATTTAATTTAAACTTTATTTATTAGCCCTGTGTTCTACATTTTGTAATCTTTTTGATTTTTATTGTTATATGTGTGTTATGTTACATGTTTATGTAAAGCATTTTTGAACTTGTAATTTTTATATGATAAGGGTGCTCAATAAGAATGGTATAATAATAATAAGAAAATAAAAAAATAAGAAGAAAAATAATAATAATAAATAAATAAAAAAATTAAAAATAGTAATAATAAAATAATAATCTTCGATTGAAGAGTACAGTAAAATAGAAAACGATGAAAATCGGTGTAAAATGACATTCCTATGATTTATGCGATATATTACTACCGGTGGCTCGGGGAACAATAGATATATTGTGATGTCCAGTGGTCTAGGTTTAGCTCTTATATGGCTATAAATTCTCCTGTTATTTGAACAAAAGAGAGAACAATTTGTTGTTGTTTTTTACATTTATCTATCCTCGCTACCGGTTGACCATATGAGCGACGCCTCCTGAAGAGATTAGTCATTTTAGATTTTTGGAGGATAGTGCAATGATACAGAGACCCATTCCAGAGTTTCCTCTGGTTCTTTTACGTGCATGGTGTAAAGCACCGACACGAGACCTCGGTTTAACGTCCCATCTGAAAGACTGTTCATTTTTATTAGGGTCAGACGGGGGATCGGACGACTGACAATACAATAGTCGTACATTGAACCCTGTGTTAATTTTATTAGGGTCAGACGGGGGATCGGACGACTGACAATACAATAGCCGTACATTGATCCCTATGTGTTAATTTGATTAGGGTCAGGCGGGGGATCAGACGACTGACAATACAATAGCCGTACATTGATCCATATGTGTTAATTTTTCTTAGGGTCAGACGGGGATCGGACGACTGACAATACAATAGCCGTACATTGATCCATATGTGTTAATTTTTCTTAGGGTCAGACGGGGATCGGACGACTGACAATACAATAGTCGTACATTGATCCCTATGTGTTAATTTTTATTAGGGTCAGACGGGGGATCGGACCTAGTAGTGATAGAAACATTTAAATGAATCTCAGATGCAACATTCAGATATGTCATCTTGATATGCTATATCTACAACTATTCACATGGCCGGCTGGTAGAATTAGGAGCAAGTTATGCACACTCACAAACTCGTTATAAATAATAACTTTTACAAAATACACTAATAAAAATCGCTTCAGGTGCGAAAGGTCCGGAGTTCGAGCCCCACTGGAGCCGTTATGATTGTGCTCTTAGGCAAGGCATTTAAATTCCACATTGCCTCTTCTCTCTCCCTCGTGGCGATGGATTCCAGCAGGAATGAGGTCTCGAGAGTGATTTATATAAGTTGAAATAACTTGTTTCGCAATCGAGCTCAAATAAATTTGTATAAACTAATAAAAATTACAAAAATGTTTGAAATCACAAAATGTTGGTTTTAAATCATGACATGTCTTCAGTTTATTCTTGTGTCAAAACAATATGAATTCCAAATATCCATGTGTTCAGCTTCGTATGGGTGGGTGGGGGTTGATTAATGACTGCATAAGGATTAACTAGATGTACTCATAGTCTTACTGGATTCCGCCCCTCGGTGTACGCCACCAATGCCCCCAGTTGCAAATATACGGATCCCTGCCATACAGGCTACAACCATTGTCCCAGATACCGTGGTCCCGCCATGCAGCCCCTGCAATTATACGAAGGTGTGGGCGATGTTAATATAGTGCTTTGTAACAACATATTACAGATCAGTATATACGGTTTGTCATGCTAGTCTAGAGAATTCGTCCAGGGAATTGTTTTATAGATCGATTGCTAGTTTTAATTTTCAACCCTATCTCGAGTTAGCGTATGTTTATGTGTAACATGTTGTTGCATAGATTAGAAATTGAATGTGGTAGATGGAAAAAACGCAAAGTGCACCTTTCAATGGAAGGAAATGCACTGTATGTAACAATTGTGTCCAAAAACTTTTTTCGGGTTTTACGCCTGCATCAGCACCATTTCGGGCTATATCGCCTGCATCAGCACCATTTCGGGCTATATCGCCGGCGGGCAGTTTACCTAACAACACCTTTCCTGGGCAGTTATTATGTTATATTTCGGGTTTTACGCCTGCATCAGCACCATTTCGGGCTATATCGCCGGCGGGCAGTTTACCTAACAACACCTTTCCTGGGCAGTTATTATGTTATATTTCGGGTTTTACGCCTGCATCAGCACCATTTCGGGCTATATCGCCGGCGGGCAGTTTACCTAACAACACCTTTCCTGGGCAGGCTCCAGCGGTTAACCAGTACTTGGGTGCACCAACCTCCGCAAGAAACTGCCAACTTTTTCATATAAATGAGACACGGCCTGAGTGGGGCTCGAACCCGTGACCATCAGTGATGATAGGTTACAGTGGTATACAAGTCAGCCGACCACGGAGGCGGACCGTAACCACTCGACCACGGAGGCGGACCGTAACCACTCGACCACGGAGGCGGACCTTAACCACTCGACCACGGAGGCAGACCTTAACCACTCGACCACGGAGGCGGACCTTAACCACTCGACCACGGAGGCAGACCTTAACCACTCGACCACGGAGGCGGACTTAACCACGGAGGCGGACCTTAACCACTCGACCACGGAGGCGGACCTTAACCACTCGACCACGGAGGCGGACCTTAACCACTCGACCACGGAGGCAGACCTTAACCACTCGACCACGGAGGCAGACCTTAACCACTCGACCACGGAGGCAGACCTTAACCACTCGACCACGGAGGCGGACCTTAACCACTCGACCACGGAGGCGGACTGTAACCACTCGACCACGGAGGCGGACCTTAACCACTCGACCACGGAGGCGGACCGTAACCACTCGACCACGGAGGCGGACCGTAACCACTCGACCACGGAGGCGGACTGTAACCACTCGACCACGGAGGCGGACCGTAACCACTCGACCACGGAGGCGGACCGTAACCACTCGACCACGGAGGCGGACCGTAACCACTCGACCACGGAGGCGGACCGTAACCACTCGACCACGGAGGCGGACCGTAACCACTCGACCACGGAGGCGGACCGTAACCACTCGACCACGGAGGCGGACTGTAACCACTCGACCACGGAGGCGGACTGTAACCACTCGACCACGGAGGCGGACTGTAACCACTCGACCACGGAGGCGGACTGTAACCACTCGACCACGGAGGCGGACCAACTTGCTTATATGGTTACCTCTTTCCTACAAAGATTACTAGTTCTATGCATACATTAACATTTATTGACTTACAATACACTGTCCGCCTCCGCTGACTTGTATACCACTGTAACCTATCATCACTGACGGGTTCGAGCCCCGCTCAGACCGTGTCTCATTTATATGAAAAAGTTGGCAGTTTCTTACGGAGGTTGGTGCACCCAAGTACTGGTTAACCGCTGGAGCCTGTCCAGGAAAGGTGTTGTTAGGTAAACTGCCCGCCGGCGATACCCAAAATGGTGCTGATGCAGGCGTAAAACCCGAAATATAACATAACATATAACATAATGACTTACAATTAGGGATGGCAACGAATGTTCGAATATTCGAATATTCGTTCGAACATCCGAATATTCGAATATTAAAAAAAAAATTCAAATCAAATTTTAATCAATTGCAGTTAAATCATAACTTAAAAGGATATATATGTTTGCTTAAATTTCAATCAAATAAGTTTCGAAAACAAAGAATGACCCAATGTGTGCCCGAAGGTGTGAAATGTCATCGCGATTTGGCTCCAAATAACAAAGGAGGGCGATGACATGTTGTTCACACCTTACAGGGGTCACTAATTGATTAATGCAGTCTATTTGACGGGACACAAACTGAGAAGCATTTGTTTTACAGGTACTAACTGTAGTGGAAATAGAAAGTTGGAGAAATTTGCGAATATTCGTTCGGAAGATCATCCGAATATTCGAATATCACAATCACCATTCATTGCCATCCCTACTTACAATACAAGGATTCCTGCTGAATACTGCATACAAATATCGTTTTAACATAAAATGAAACATTAATAGACGATCAATCATTTACCTGTGCAATGACAAAAGGTAGATCTCTTCTGGATGTTTTGACTGAAGACACCTTTGGGTCAGCAAGGAATTCTAGTTGGGACCCAGATAAACCTGAAATCAATAAGAATGGTGTCTATAAATGCTTTTCTATCAGCATCAGTCATACTTTCAGGATCTTTAATGCTGTCATTGATAGGACCATTTCCTACTTTGCTATCAGTCATACTTTCAGGATCTTTAATGCTGTCATTGATAGGACCATTTCCTACTTTGCTATCAGCATCAGTCATACATTCAGGATGTTTAATGCTGTCATTGATAGGACCATTTCCTACATTGCTATCAGCATCAGTCATACTTTCAGGATCTTTAATGCTGTCATTGATAGGACCATTTCCTACTTTGCTATCAGTCATACTTTCAGGATCTTTAATGCTGTCATTGATAGGACCATTTCCTACTTTGCTATCAGCATCAGTCATACATTCAGGATGTTTAATGCTGTCATTGATAGGACCATTTCCTACATTGCTATCAGCATCAGTCATACATTCAGGATCTTTAATGCTGTCATTGATAGGACCATTTCCTACTTTGCTATCAGCATCAGTCATACATTCAGGATCTTTAATGCTGTCATTGATAGGACCATTTCCTACTTTGCTATCAGCATCAGTCATACATTCGGGATGTTTAATGCTGTCATTGATAGGACCATTTCCTACTTTGCTATCAGCATCAGTCATACTTTCAGGATCTTTAATGCTGTCATTGATAGGACCACTTTGCTATCAGTTATACATTCGGGATCTTTAATGCTGTCATTGATAGGACCATTTCCTACAAAAATGTTTCTAAAGCTTGATAATGATCCGGTGATCCGTGGCAGTGAATTTAAAAATTAAAAAATATTCAAATTTGTAAGACAACCATATATTGGTCAGAAAGCGTCCCGACAGAGTTGCAGGAATAGCGCCACCAGTCTCACACAATTAATAAATGAATCGCACAAGGTCGTCTATACATACCAACATGGATTTTCCCATTCAATATTCCTATTGTTGCCGGTGTAGCGCCACCAGATCGCACACTATCTTCTACTTCAATAGCAGTGCTAGAATTTACAGAAATATGTTATGCAGGTCATTCCAGGATATTGTGGAATTTACAGAAATATGTTATGCTGGTCATTCCAGAATATTGTGGAATTTACAGAAATATGTTATGCTGGTCATTCCAGAATATTGTGGAATTTACAGAAATATGTTATGCTGGTCATTCCAGCATATTGTGGAATTTGTTTGTTTAGTGTAAGTCTATGTCACTCTATATATGTCTTGTACCTCAACCCTTTCAACACTACATACCTCTAAATAGACTTACAAAAAGTGTAGATCCAGATGAGCCAGCTCATGACAAGCCGTCTCATCAGGATCTGCACTTTTTGCCATAGCTAAATTTTTTAGATAAAATTACCCATTTTGATAAATGTACTGGTCCAAAGGTAATTTTCTTATTAATTTATTGGTTTAAAAATATCATGCTCAAGTCCATGTCAGTTACTTGGGCTTGAATGGGTTAATAAAAACACATTGTAACAGTATTCGATAACGGCTCTTAAAGGTGGGCTATAATGACTCACAGAAACTAGAAAACATACACAAAGTCATCGTTAGGAATATATTTTGGGAGATTTGGATGTTTCCGCTGAGAAAGTCCATGTATTTATTGTATATGCTATAAACATCAGTTGATACAGGCGGATCTGTGGTCCAGTGGTAACACGCTGGACTGGTAATCCAGGGATCGCAGGTTCGATCCCCCGTCTGACCCTACTAAAATTAACAGTCTTTCAGATGGGACGTTAAACCAAGGTCTCGTGTCGGTGCTTTACACTGTGCACGTAAAAGAACCCGAGGAGGCTCTGGAATGGGTCTCTGTCTGTATCATTGCACTATCCTCCAAAAATCTAAATTTACTAATCTCTTCAGGAGGCGTCGCTCATATGTGCAACCGATAGCGACGATAAATAAACGTAAAACACACACATTAATGTTGTTATTGTTGTTGTTGATTAATATTATTTTATCTAAATCATGTTAATTAAATGATATCATTTCTTACAGTTAAATATCCATTGTATATACTGTGGGATAGCTGTCGAAATTTAGGAATCATAAGTGGATCAAAATTAATAGTATGTTATGTCTGTGTTTTACGTTTATTTATCGTTGCTACCGGTTGCCCATATGAGCGACGCCTTCTGAAGAGATTAGTCATTTTAGATTTTTGGAGGATAGTGCAATGATACAGAGAGATACCTATTCCAGAGTCTCCTCTGGTTCTTTTACGTGCACGGTATAAAGCACCGACACAAGACCTCGGTTTAACGTCCCATCTGAAAGACTGTTAATTTTATTAGGGTCAGACGGGGGGATCAAACCTGCGATCCCTGGATTACCAGTCCAGCGTGTTACCACTGGACCACAGATCCGTCTGTAGTATGCTATGCAAATGAAACAACGCTAATAACAAAGGATACCAATTAAAAAGACCCATCCTCCTTAGCTAGTATTCCGAAGGGGAAGTAACTGACAAATGTCTATCATTATTCTACTAATTATGTTTGCAATGCATAGAATAAACATTGAATTACACAAAAGTATAACAGCAGGTGCTTATTACGCCTAAGCAGATGTACCCTCAGGTGATCCGGCTAGCTACAGACCAATGGCAAAGAATATCTAAACATAGCATTTAGTATTAAGTGCATATACAATAATTACCGGATATTATCGGGGTACGGCATTCCATGAGTGACAATAGTAGTTTCCAGAGCAACCAGTGGTTTCCCATCATGCACTGCAGATGCTACTTCATCCGAGAGACTTAGGAAATCTGAAAATTCAAACACCTGTACAAAAACAGAATTAAGAGAGGAAAGACAAACACAAATTTAAATACAAGATGGACACGTGGCCCATGGGCATTCACCCCTAAACAAGTAAGCTGATTGGCCCGTCACCATTATTATCCAAGTGACCATAACATGCAAACTTATTTTTCACGTGAAATGATGTCCCACGTTTTAATAAAATTGAATCGAAAAACAGTTGCTAGGCTATCACTTAAACAGATTTCTTCTTCCTTTTGTTCTTCCAAATATAGGTCAACAGACTTTTCAGACCTCAATTGACCTCAAAAGTGGGGTTAACGAGATAGTCGCCTTATCTCAATAATGTGACCCTGTTAAGACATTGGAAATGTACAGCTATATACAGATTGCCCGTGGTCTAGTATGTAGAGGTGACAGATGTTCTAACAGCTGCCACGAATCCCTCTAGACAGGTCGTGTCGGTGCCACATGAGTCATTCTGCCCTTCGTCTTTGTACACTTTCCAGTTTGTCAACATCAGTTCTGAGAAATGGGTCCCAAGCCGATGATGCCCAGGGTTCATTCTAGGTCAGGGTTCATTCTAGGTCAGAATTTTTGGGAGAAGTGAGAAAGCGCGTGATTACTTCCTTAAATGTTGTTCTTTAATATACTTCTGCAAAATAGGGTTAAAATGCACAGTATGACCATTAAATACAACATTTAAATAGAAGGAGTGCTTTATAATGGGCCAGTGTATCTTACTAGACAACATTTTGTTTGGAAATCGTAAAAACCAAAACATAAATTTATTTTTTATTTTTAGGGCGAAGTCTGGGTCCCTAGGGCGACAATTTCGCCCACATCGCCCTCTAGAATGATCCCTGATGCCTATCGAATTCTTTAATATGACATAGAGATTAAGTTTAAGGAAATGGTGTAATACCGAGCTATATTAAAAATGTAGCATGCAACCAAGTTTGATGAATATTTGGTCAAAATAATATAATCAATCGTTACAACGTTTACAATGAATAACTTACACTTGACCTCAAGAACTATGTACTGTCGATATTTGAAGGAAAGGCAAGAAAACAAATTCATAGCAATTAAAGTGTGACTCTGCTTGAGCAAACACCAATGCAAACTGAATACCTCGCATGGAGCCATCGCTACAGGTGACATACATTTAGGCTTGAGCAAACACCAATGCAAACTGAATACCTCGCATGGAGCCATCGCTACAGGTGACATACATTTAGGCTTGAGCAAACACCAATGCAAACTGAATACCTTGCATGGAGCCATCGCTACAGGTGACATACATTTAGGCTTGAGCAAACACCAATGCAAACTGAATACCTCGCATGGAGCCATCGCTACAGGAGATATACATTTAGGCTTGAGCAAACACCAATGCAAACTGAATACCTCGCATGGAGCCATCGCTACAGGTGACATACATTTAGGCTTGAGCAAACACCAATGCAAACTGAATACCTCGCATGGAACCATCGCTACAGGAGATATACATTTAGGCTTGAGCAAACACCAATGCAAACTGAATACCTCGCATGGAGCCATCGCTACAGGAGATATACATTTATAGTACAGTACAAATAGGACATTGGGGTAGGAAAAATTTGAACAGAAATGGGAATACTGGTTTTGTTATGTCAAAGGCCTGTGTAATATGACACAATAAAATCTTTTTCTCAACTCTTGGTGGAAATAATATTTTTGGCACTTTCACATATTTTCGAAATTTTTACCAGGAATTTCTGGAATTAATTTTTCTACAAAATATGAAGCTACGCATATTTGATTTAGAGTTTGGAAGTAATGAATATAATATATCTACATAGCAAAAATGCAATTTGAATGTTATCTGAACAAAAATACTTGCCTTTATGGACATTGTACGCTATTTAATGATTTTCAGAAATATCAAATTTTTTAAAAGTTGCGTACATATGCAGTGTTTTATTTGCAGATTGATTTGTGCTCTGTAAAATATCTTAAATTCCAAGGACAACTTCGTTACATTGTTTGTCTAAACATTTAGTGTTTACTACAACATAATTCAGGGATATAAATGGAACGCATTATCGGTCAGTGCTTTCGATTAAAAATCCTCAGCATGCTATAATATACATGTATTATGTGTTTGCAATATATTACTTTAAACGTATATCATTTTCAGCCATGTTTAAATTCGTAGACAATGTCAGGAATCATACCAATTATTAGTATAATGTGGTTAATCCATCAACTGTTGGTCACTGTCACTCGTTAATTTCATCAGGTCTAGGCCAGTTTGTACAAGACTGATCTCAGTTCCGACATACAACACTGCACGGTAACCCTAGTTTTCTGCAGCTACAACTTGAGGTTTTACAGCCCATCTTGCAGGAACAGCGTACTATTTTCAATTTCTCTGGAGCAGGTGGCATATCAGTTTGTCGGGGAACAAGCATGTTTCCGTGCAACTCCCAGCCATACTCAGTTGGATCAATAACGATTCCCTTCCATTCTAACATTTGTGCATATGCACGTAAACTGTGATACTTGCAGGCATTTCTTGTAGGTGGCAAAGACTTCGGGTCAATGTAGACATTGTTAGTGGCTACTTTCTGCAGAAACGAGTCAACACACAGTTGATTTAATGTAACTTGGTCTGGATTGCCTCCATATAAGCATATCATTGTAGCTTCACCAGCATTAATAATATCATCCTTGGTAATGTCTTCTAGATTTTCATTGAAAACTGAAGCACACTTACGAAATGAAGGACTTCTTTTGAAAGTCTTCAGAGCTGCTGACTTACCAATGCCACTAGGCTTGGACACTGTGTCGCAGCCCAGAAATGCATGTAGAAAAAGTATATTGTTACATATTTCAGGGCCAATATGTTCTTGGACCTCGCTGACATTGCAGCATTTGTTCTTTTTTCCTTCTGAAATGAGTTGTATGCTATTCTCAAGGTTCCTGGCATGGTAGCACAACATTACTAATAAATCAGTGTCCTCACCAACGACAATTGTGTTCTGGCATAGCAAAGCATCTCGAGCTGAGTTCACTATTAAGTAGTCAGCATCTGACTTGGCATTAATCACATTCACTCCAGCCTCCGCCAAATAACCTGACAATAAGTTTATGAACTTCTGTCTGTTCCTTTTGTTTAGACGTACATGATGTTTCTATGAACTCATTATCATATCCAGTTCAATTTTAATTTCAGCTCAAATTTGACCGCCTGTTCGTCTCATGTGTGTATTGTCTTTCTTTGATGCTCCATCTTCATATACATCAAAAATGACTGAGCGATGACTTGTACATTTCAATGCAAAATTTAACATACATCTAGTATAGGGCCTTGTATGTTTGACATCTCTCCCATGGGATCTTTTGCAATAGAGCACCACACTCTAAGACATAGCATACATTACATACATTTGCATTCTGGCCAGTTAGTTTGTGTTTGTTGGAAACTGTCTTGAGCATTTCAGTTTGGAGAGCTGACTTGTTTGCTTGACTTATCAGGCTGGGGCTCTCGAACAATGCTGGTGGGAAGGAACACAGTTCATGGGAGAAAAACATGTCTAAATCCTCCTCTGGGACTTCGTTGTGAGCTGCTGATATCATTCTTTGAAAAAGAAACTGTGGGTCTACCATGATCATTTCATTTTTCATCTCTGTATTTGCATCATCACGCATAGGAATGTCTTGTTTGTTTCTTCTGAACACATTGGATTCTGCCGGTTTGCCCGTCATATCGGTGAGTATAACTTTACCGATTTCATTTGCCCTATCCATTGACACTCTTTCATCGGCCACTACACCACTTGATATGTTTCTCAGCTCAGGTTCCGGTGTAAACGGGTTTCTGTTCACCAAATACTCAGCCATCACTATTATATCATCTTTTGCAAGTCTAGACTTTCCGCAATCCCCATGTTGTTCGCTCGTTACGTTTTGCTTTCCAGTTCAACCAGGTCGAGACAAAATCCACATTGTCCTTTGTAGCTCCCCGAGTCAGTCCACCAACGGTTTTTATACTCCTCATCAGGACCTGTTCAATTATGAGATCTGTACTAAGACCTGCCCAGTATTTTTCGTTCCGTCTAACAACATGTTTTTCGTCCATAAAGTGTTGATACGCATATGGATGCTTGTTCTGTATGTCAAGCATGTTGGACATGTAGATGTGTAATGATATTGTATAGGCATTATGTCCAGATGCAGCCATGTATGGAAGCATATCCATAACAGCTTGGAGGTGTAATCGCCAGTCTTGGTGTATTTCTTCAAGATGTCAAGCATTTCTATGTATTGTACCTATGGTCTTGATGTTCTTCCTTTACTTTTCATTTCTTCTATTTTAGCTTTCCATGTGTGTGCTAAATTCGTAACAATATCAGATCTCACCGCAGTCTTAATATCCCATGTTTTTGTTCATCTTCATCAGGTTGTCTAACACTTTCATTCATTAATTTCTTCACATACTTCTGTACTATCAATCACACCATCTTCACTTTCCCTTTCTCCATTTTCTCTGTCAGGATGTATTGCATCCACTTCATCTTCAGTGTTCTGATCTTCCAAATTCATAATCCATTCGCTATCCATCTGCGTCTGTACACTAATGTAGCTGGATAAGTCGATGTCAAAGTAGATAGACACAAGAATGATACCGAGTGCCAATTCTGCCAAGGCATGGCCTCGCACGGCTCGTGAAATTGCCTTGCCACTTAGCATGTGTGGAACAGTGTTATCTGTATACACTGTCTGAAATAGCTCTGTCATACCCGAGTCAGTCATAAGATGGGCTATGCAACCCATGTAGCTCATCTGCATATGAAGTCCACCCAACCGAAGAACTATCTTCTTTACATGGCTATCTGGTGTCTCTGTCTCTATTAAGCATTGAGCCTTCCATCAAAGTGGCTGATCAAATGTCAATACAGGTGTGACGTTATATATGTCTCTGGTTATTCTGCTACAAAGACGAGGGTGGAGTATATACACGTTTCATTTGATGGATCCATGTTAATCATTGGCATGAAGAATGTAGAGGAAGCACCTGGGTGACTTCCATCGTAAATCATCTGCATGGTGCCATTCCATAGTGGTCACTTCGGCCTTAGTACTCACGATATCTTCCAAAGTAAGTCTATATTGTACGTCTTGTCTTCTGTGATAGACTTCGGCAAGGCTTTAAAGACTAACTTCATTTTTCATCGGGATTCGGTAGTGTATTCTGATTCTTGTCATTTCCACAATATCAGAAGTAGAAAGGTTTGCCCTAGGAATAACCCTTTTGGATCAGCTTTCTGGGGTAACAATCGCAATTATGCCCATCCCATGACATGTATTCAGTTATTATTATACCAGATTTCTTGATGATTTCATGTAAAAATACACGTTCAAGGGCGCTTCAATTGTTCGGATGTTATGGCCAACATTATCGGCCATGAACTGCACAAATGAGTCGTCAGCGCATATTGGAATTTCAAGATTTTGTGTCAAGGCTGCATTCTGTTCATACCGTAGCACGTCCCGATAGGAACTACGAAATCCCTAGTTCATTTAATGTATCTAACAGAAAACGTGACATGTCATGATATAGAAGAAACAATTAGTACCCTAAGTTCGAAATGTTTAGAATAATTATGTATTAATGAAAATATGCTTAAAATATTACCAAAATGTTTGATTATGATTCAGATATATGAATTCTTATTATGTTCAGTAGTATTACTTACCTACCATTATTGATACAATCCCGGTTCTCTAAACTACCAAGTCTACTTCAAACTGAATCCTAAGACTACTGTTTACATACACAATATTAATGTATCCGAAAAAAGCTTATATAAATCGTTTTGAATATAATAATAAATATAACAGCAGTAAAGCAAGTGAAACTTTGTCCAAAATGTCAGAAGTTTGACCTTGACCTTGAAAATGGGTGTCAAGGTCATCCTTAAATGACTGTACACTTTCTTAATTTGTTTACATCATTATACTCAAATGAGTATTTAGGGAGTATTAACTGTTTATGCCTACATATATCTGGCTAATGCTATATATCTCCACTTCACGCTTTTACCATTCCTGGTGACCTTGACCTTGAAAATAATTATATTTCCACCACGCTCAGAAAAAAATATTTTATTTTTTCTGAAGGATGAAACCTTATAGATGATGGCAATATAGGTGCACTATCTGTTCAATTTTTTTCTCTGGTTCGGTCATTTGTTTGGCTAATTGTACTGCACTATTAGGCTTGAGCAAACACCAATGCAAACTGAATACCTTGCATGGAGCCATCGTTACAAGTGATATACATTTAGGCTGTCCGATTAGCGCAGTGGTTAGTGCACTTGCTTCTCACTAATGCAACCCGGGTTCGATCCTTGGACCGGGAAGTATGTGAGATGGTACGGTGGTCGCCAGATCGGACAGGTGGGTTTTCTCTGTGTACTACGGTTTCCTCCGACACGAAGGATGCTTTCATCCGCGCCAATGAGAGTGATTAATATAAGTTGTTAGAACTTGCTTCGCAACTGTTGTAAATAAAGTTTAAACTAAAAAAAACATTTGTAAACCTATATTTGTCAATGCTGTATGTGGATAATTACTACTACCCTTTGTAGTGTGGTACATCGATACTTACAGATATTATTGGCAGTGTAGTGTATGTGTAGATACTTACTGCTACCCTTTGTAATGTAGTACATCGATACTTACAGATATTATTGGCAGTGTAGTGTATGTGTAGATACTTACTGCTACCCTTTGTAGTGTAGTACATCGATACTTACAGATATTATTGGCAGTGTAGTGTAGATACTTACTGCTACCCTTTGTAGTGTGGTACATCGATACATACAGATATTATTGGCAGTGTAGTACTTACTGTTACCCTTTGTAGTGTAGATACTTACTGCTACCCTTTGTAGTGTAGTACATCGATACTTACAGATATTATTGGCAGTGTAGATACTTACTGCTACCCTTTGTAGTGTAGTACATCGATACTTACAGATATTATTGGCAGTGTAGTGTAGTTAGATACTTACTGCTACCCTTTGTAGTGTGGTACATCGATACTTACAGATATTATTGGCAGTGTAGTGTATGTGTAGATACTTACTGCTACCCTTTGTAGTGTGGTACATCGATACTTACAGATATTATTGGCAGTGTATGTGTAGATACTTACTGCTACCCTTTGTAGTGTAGTACATCGATACTTACAGATATTATTGGCAGTGTAGTGTAGATACTTACTGCTACCCTTTGTAGTGTGGTACATCGATACTTACAGATATTATTGGCAGTGTAGTGTATGTGTAGATACTTACTGCTACCCTTTGTAGTGTGGTACATCGATACTTACAGATATTATTGGCAGTGTACTGTATGTGTAGATACTTACTGCTACCCTTTGTAGTGTAGTACATCGATACTTCAGGGTTCATTCTAGGTCAGAATTTTTGGGAGAAGTGAGAAAGCGCGTGATCGCTTCCTTAAATGGTGTTCTTTAATATACTTCTTCAAAATAGGGTTAAAATGCACAGTACAAAACGTAAAAACCAAAATAATTTTTTTTTAGGGAGAAGTGGGGCCCCCAGAGGGCGAAGTCAGGGTCCCTAGGGCGACAATTTCGCCCTCATCGCCCTTCAGATACTTACTGCTACATTTGCTGATGTTGCGTCTGTGTACGTATTGAAGCACCTTACAAGTATTCTTGTGTAGAAGTTTTAATCTCGCGGCGATCATACTCAGCCTAAAATGAAACATATAATTACATATACGCCTGTTTATATGCCCCCACCCTAATAAACGCCCCCCATTTTGAAGCAAAACAAAATAATTCTCACCTATCATGGTCTGTACGGCTAGAAACACGGTGGTCTGTGTCGATGTCAAGGGGTATGATGAAAGGGGGGGCGTTTAAAGGAGTCCCAGACTTACTTTGCATATAATTGGCCGCAAATTGAATCGCCCCCGGGGGCGTATACGGTATGTTTCAATTACACAGATGGTTCAGCGATTCTCATACCAAATGGACAAACCATTTATTGTAATGTTGTTACCTTGATACGTGTTACAAGCACAAAATGAAATGCTTATACAGTCTACATCTGTTATGTCGAATTCCGTCGGACCGAACAAAATACTTCGACATATACAGATTGCATAACAAATGTTCAAAATAAAATACACATTCACTTGCTTGTGATTTCAACATGACGTCGAAAAAAGTACCTATTATCGGCATGGAAAATTCATGTAACAGAAATATTGATTACAGCGAAGTTACAAAGGAATTTAACACCCAACAAATTATGTTATCTCTTCAAAATGAGGTAAGATGTGACATAGAGAGAAATGTCAATTAATGTGGAGAGTGGCACAACATACTGTCTTGCTGCCGATTTTATTGGCAAATCCATGTCTCTAACAACCTGATATGCATTTGTCAGTGCACTTGGTGAATATAGATGCCAGGTTGGATTTGGAAATGAATGAAACTGAATTAGCATAATAGTAAATATCTTGAACAATAGTATTTTTGAAGAAAAAATGTTAAAAAGCTGTAAGAGGAACACTATATTTGAATTGACTTGTAAAATGCGCATTATGACATTGTCACATAACTATCACGTGACCTTCCTGAGCAGGTGATGAAATTTCTCATTTTACAAAAACAAAGGCATATTTCTTTATATTTACCTCTGTTTAACTTTAACAGTGTTTAAGGGATTTTTAGGCGACACATAAATGGGATTAATGAAAACATCAACATTTGCATACTTTCAAATAAAATGTGAAAATTTATCTACTTTACGCACAGTTTGCTTTGATGTAAACAATAATCACGTGAATAAACAAAGGCCGAAAATAGGTGACGGCCGATATCAGGGATGTTGACGATAAACTCATAAAACGGCGATAATAAATAAACTGAACGGAGAGGAAAACTTAATACCAGACGGGGTCTTTTAAATGTGGACATTGCAAATTTGGCAACCAGTTATGATTCAATAGCCTGAACAATTCCGATACCCTTAGCAGGTAAAATCTTACTTGGCGAAATTACGTGCAGATAAATGGCAATGTTGAAAATAAGGGGAGTAACTCATGCTACAACATGCTATCCGGGATTTACACGGTACACTATATGAAATCTGAAACATAGATAGTCAATCAAAATGTTAATAGTTCCTGATGAAATTAACACGTCTGGTGAAGTGTTCACCCACAGCTAGCCGGATTTTCAATTAAAAGTAGTTCTACTGACAAGGCAAAATATATCGATGCCTGTTCCCAGGCTAGTGGAATCTATTCTCGGCGTAAATCCAACATATAATAACCAGTTTAAAATGTTATTTGCACTTGCCGTATATTATTATTTCCTTAAGTGAAAACAACTTTCAAAAAAACTCTTGTTGACAGTTTTAGATTCATCACGTGACCTTGCTGCCCAACACAGCTATTGCAACGGAGTCGCACCCTTTAAATATGGGAAGCTCAATACTTCAGTGCACCTATGCACGGCTTACTAGTAAACCAAATAACTCGGTTTAAAGTTCCAGCTGAAAGATTTTAGTAGGGTCAGACGGGGCATCGATCTTGCGATCCCTGGATTACCAGTCCAACGTGTTAACCACGTGAGCGATTAATCTAACGTACCAAAAACTTGTTTCGCAATCGAGCTAGCAAAATAAATGTATATTAACCTGAACTAAAGCTTGGAACATTCCTGTTAGCTTGAGAGAGAGAGAGAGAGAGAGAGAGAGAGAGAGAGAGAGAGAGAGAGAGAGAGAGAGAGAAAGAGAGAAGAGGCAATGTGTATGTATGTACCATTAATGTCAAACCACTTGTGGGGACCTATACATGTTTTCCCGGACAGGCTTAGACTACCTAAGCGGTTAAACAATACAAAGCAATGTGTGTGAGGTGCCTTGTTCAATGACACTACATACGTGGCCTGACCGCGTATCGAACCGACGCTCTACCACTGGACAAAGGACACGAACTCCGGGTCTTTCCCATCTTTGCTGAATATGGGCTCTCTTTGGGGCGTTGCCTTGTTGATATTATGAACATATGATATGAACAACTAAACATACAAATATTAATGGTAAATTCTTTATAATACATGTACACGTAACTTTGTGCACAGTAAAACGGTGTTCCTTTTTAGTGTTTTATTATCTTTTTCGCAGTAGTGTCTGTCGTTCAACTAGCGTTGGGGTTTGATGTTGCGCAATAGTAGTTAACTCCCCTCCGGATGTACTGTTTTATGCCAATATGGCTGACGAAGCAGAAGATTTGTCTCAAGAACAAACTGAGAAATTAATCCAATTTCAGGTAATATAATGAAGTAGAAATTAGTTGCACATAGTTCTGTATCTGTCTTAATTGTGATTATTTCATTATTGTTTTCATTTACCATGGGCGTACCGGTATTCGGTCACCTAACTGTCTAAGTCATTTCGGTTCACGAAAATTGTTCGCTTCCAAGTTCCAGTTATTGTGAAATAGTATTATAAATACAGCGTAATATCGGTGAATACTAATGAGTGGTGATATCAGAATAAATCCAAATGAACCACACATGTGTGTGTGGCGTCCGTGGTCCAGTGTTAAGATGAAGATCAAAGAACCGCGAGGGGTTCGACATTAGCCTGATGATTAGCGGAAGACAGATAGATAGATAGTTAATAAACTATTAAATTTACAATGCTATGATGTTTAGAGGGCTATGTCGGTTGCAATAATCTCAGAGTGTGTTCGGTTTTCATATCGCACACGATTGTGTACCAACGAGGGTCGGAGGTAGACCGGGTGAAGAAATTACCCGGTGCAATTAAGTCTAAGAAGATTTAGACACAGGTTGGTTAGTAAATTGTTTGTTAGTTTGTTCTATAGCCGATTTTATACCGTATGTCCTTGGTGAGATAAAAACCGTGCAAATATTTGTTTCTAAGTAGCATTCAAACCACAGGGATTCGGCACGTTTGGGGGTACTAGTATATATATTTAAGTACAGGGATTCTACTCTGTGGGCTGTCAGATTTCGCATCGATCAGTAAAATGGCCCTATCTGAGACAATTTTGTACAAAGCTGTCCAAATATAACGCCTATCCCGAGTCTTTATATTGTTCTTCAAATAAAACACAACTTTAAGCTGCATGCATGTATACTTTGCAAACATTGGCCATAGCAGGTCACATTTCCGTACTAGGACACGGGTTCTGTCAGCAACAAAAAAAATCTTCGTCGGGAGAGTTTTAACTGTGAATAACATTATCAATAAAATGTGTTTCCACTAACCTGTAGGTTTATTCGGCAAAAATGTACGTCAAAAAGAGATTTCGTAGCATTTTCAATTTGTTTTGAAAAATTCTAAAGCGGCGCAATTCGCATTGAAACGAGCGTTCTGATTGGATTATTAGAATGTAAACAAGATGTTTTTTATATATGAAGAATAATCAGAACGCTCGTTTCAACGCTCATTTCAATGCGAATTGCGCCGCTTTAGAATTTTTCAAAACAAATTGAAAATGCTACGAAATCTCTTTTTGACGTACATTTTTGCCGAATAAACCTACAGGTTAGTGGAAACACATTTTATTGATAATGTTATTCGCAGCTTTACATAGTTCACATAAAAAAATTGTTCACTAGTAAAATAATGTACACATTATTTACACAGATAAAAACTACGACGCTGTAAAATATTAAAACAGGTTTTGGCACATATACGTATTAATGCCGGATTAGTGAATAACGTAATCAATTTATTTGTTTTAGACAGTGTAAGAAAATTATCACAGATAATGGAAGCTTTTCCAAATAATATAGCCCTGATATCCTCATACATATAACAATCTATAATGGCATGCATTTCATCCTCAACTGCATTGCAGAATGGACAAGTACGATTCTGTACAGTTAGATGTTCATATCGTCCAGTTTCAATGTGCAAAGGAGCAACACCACAACGGAACTTACTAAATGCTGAACGATGGCTTATTGGCATAATAATCTTACAGTATTGTTCAACATCGAAATCCAGTTTGAAAAGTTGGTAGGTTCGTAGTTTGTTACGGCCGTTTCCAGATATACTATCTAGTCTTTGTACTGACTCAAGCCAATCAATAATGAATACATCCATGCACTTTGTTTCAACAAGGGATACACATGGGTGTTTGCTAATATTTTCACTAATGTCAGAATAATCGTCTAAACCAAATTCAAACATATGCCTTTTTACAACAAAGAACCAATTCTTGCATGATCTACTCGATTTTGCCTGTGCCCAGAGTGCAACACGTTTATTCAATCGGGTATGATTTATAAATGAAATGCGGCACCAGAAATTCGCAATGCTTTTCCACTGACGGACAGAAGTTGGTTGCCATGCCATTTCACCAATTACAGCCGAGTTTGGAGTATATTTTCCAACCCCGAGAAAAAATCTCATGGCTCGGTTGTGAATAGCATTAATGCATGAAAACGATGAGGTTCCCCATACAGCGGCCCCGTAGTTAATGACTGGCCAAACAATAGAGTCATATAACTTAGTAAAAACGTCATAAGGAACCCCACCAATTAACTTACATCTAGCAATGAGAAGACCAAGGGCACGGTTTGCACTTCTGGCTACATGTTTAACAGTAATATTGAAATCTAGATGTTCATGTAAGAGAAATCCAAGGTACGTGTAAGTATTTACATAATCAATAATGTTTTCACCACACCTAAATATGAATCGAGATCGTGTCACAGAATTTGGCCGAAAATGAATAACATTACTTTTAGTAGTATTGATATGCATATCATTAAGAGAACACCAGTCATTCAAAGCATTTAACAATATCTGTAAATCTTGTTCATTTTCAGCTAATAAGACGATGTCATCAGCATATAAAAGAATACATATACGCTCAGTATCCAACCATACACCAATATCTAGGGACTTGAGATAAACTGCCAGGTCATTGATAAAGAAATTAAATAGAATAGGAGACAAATTACAACCTTGTCTCAACCCACACTTAACATCAAACCATTCAGTATTGAGTGAGTTAACCCTTACACTTGAAGATACAGATGAGTATAGCGATTTAATAGCAAGAAACATTTTACCAGAAATTCCTGTATCAATGAGCCTGTTCCAAAGTTTATCTCTATTAATAGAATCATATGCCTTGCTGAAATCAATAAAAGCGGAGAAAGTAGATTTCTTTATTTTCTTCCTGGTTTCAATAATACTAGTCAGAGTTGAGATATGATCTAATGTACTTCGTTTCTTTCTAAAACCGTTCTGCTCATCTGCAATTTTATTATTTTCCTCAGCCCATGTACTAAGGCGGCTATTAAGAACACTACAATATATCTTATACATAGCTGATGCCAAAGAGATAACTCTGTAAGAGAGAGGATCTCTAGGATCCGTAGTTGATGACTTAGGTATTGGGTTAATGATACATTTTCCCCACAGTGTAGGAATCGTTCCTGAATTAAAACATACATTAAATAAGGAGTGAAGGAACACAACTGACAAATCATTTTGCAGTACCTCACTGGGAATATCATCAATACCACTTGCCCTTCCCTTCTTACAATCATCTACTGCTTTTTTAACTTCCAAAATAGTTATACTTTCGCTAAAAGGCGAATAATCAGAATTACTATTAACAACAGCGGCATAAGGTACAGTATCAGAATTAACATGGTTTAATAGTACACTAAAATCTGATTTCCATTTATGTAGAACGTCTTCTGTTTGTGTAGAGGTCGACCCATTTTCTAAAATTACTTCCATCGGAATTTGCTTATTTTTACAGAAACCGATTCCTATTTTCCCGAAGGATTTCCAAAAATTAGTTTGGTCTACATTACACTCGGTTAGCAGTTGATTCTGCAGCGAATACCAATGAAGACGTTTCGACCTCTGCACTTGACGATCAAATTCTTTTCGGGCTTTTATATATTCAAGTTTTAATTTTTTCTTATCACTACTTGTAACACTGTTGATCCAGTTTCTTTCAGCATCACAAACTGCTGACCATAGGTCAGACAATATTTCAGACCACCATGCCTTACCCGGTCTACATTTGTTATTGCTCACACCAGGATATATAGTTTTGTATGGTAGCGACGAATACATAGTTGTCTTTAACAGGTTACACCAATCACTGTAAGTAACATCTATCTGGTTTTGAGTCCTTATACCTTGCTCTAACCTATTAATAACAACATTTACTTCATAAATAACCCCTTCGCCAGTTAAGAACGAATGAGTAACATTTCTAACATCAAATTTATCATACGAACTGCAACAATCATCATCCTTATTATGTAAAACGGTCGAAACTGCACTAATATCAATATTCCAGGTGAGCATAGAATGATCAGGCACACTAGTTGGTGCAAGCACATTTAGCTGATGAGACTTACTTATTAGGTCAGATGTCCTATTCACAGTAAAATCAAATAATTTTGATAAATCTTCATGACTTACAAAGCAGTAATCAACCACGGACATACCTTTAACAGAAATAGATGTGAAATCGTTATTAGTGCCGTTTCGTCCATTTAACATACACATGTTTGTGTTGATTAAAAACTCAGTAAATAGTTCCCCATATAAATTTGTTTTAAAATCAATTACATTTCGGCTGGGTACACTATCTACTCCACTGATGTAATCTTCGAGCTCGCCACATCTGCTATTAAAGTCACCAGATATACATATTAAACCTCTATTCTGGTATTTATAAATGTCTGCCATAAGATTGTCATAGAAACTGTTAACATCAAAGTATCTTGATGAATTCTCGGGTGGCAGATAACAAACACAAGGTAAAAAAACAAATTTATCACTTTTATGAGATAATTCTAACCAGAATATACCCTCATATGAGTTATCTAGAACATGTATATCAAATTCATTATATATATCATCTTTAATGAGAAAACCAACACCACCTGAGCCGGTTTTAGCATTTTTATGCACATGTTTACGATTTAATCCGAACCAGCGGAAACCGTCAATGTTTAAAATGTCATTGTTTAAAAGGTGCGTCTCTGCAACGCCTAAAATGTCACAGTTACTGTCTAAAACACAAGAAGTTCTTAAAATAGAGTTATCAGAATCGGCATTAGAATTCCAGCCGTGAATATAGTGAATTTACAGGTAAAACTGCTCCACATAAAAGTGACAAATACTTACATCCTGGAAGCATTTTAGTTGATTACAACTTTGACAGCTGTGACCTAGTTTTGTTTGTTTTTGTTTTCCCCGGCAGTAAAACGTCACACGCTCAACCGGTGTCGAGGTAAAAATAAATAGCACAAACTTGCGGTGTAGCACGAACATGAGGGGTGAGACGATACCACTTTGTAGGATGTAGCGTACCATATAATACATAGTAAAAATGAAAAACAATTTAGTGACATACAAATGACTAACTCATGTGTAATTAAATGAGCTTTTAATAAAAACAGCTCACAAACTTCTTCTTATTACTGTACAGGGATCATTTTAGAGGGCGATGTGGGCGAAATTGTCACCCTAGGGACCCTGACTTCGCCCTCTGGGGGCCCCACTTCTCCCTAAAAAAAAAATATCACACGCTTTCTCACTTCTCCCAAAAATTCTGACCTACCCAGTAGAATGAACCCTGCTAATCAGCGATTGTTTGTAAACAAATTTTTAATTAACTAGATAGATAGATAGATAGATAGATAGATAGATAGATAGATAGATAGATAGATAGATAGATAGATAGATAGATAGATAGATAGATAGATAGATAGATAGATAGATAGATAGATAGATAGATAGATAGATAGATAGATAGATAGATAGATAGATAGATAGATAGATAGATAGATAGATAGATAGATAGATAGATAGATAGATAGATAGATAGATAGATAGATAGATAGATAGATAGATAGATACTTTTATTTCCTCCATTGCTGAAGAGCATAACATATTTACAAATCATATTAATATATATGTACAAACAGTATAATATCAATGCACAAATAACAGGGTTAAATGTCAGTTGAATAATCGCAGCACATATAACCTTGTATTTAGTCAATTGGCCTCGACTATGGACGAATACATAATTAGCAATATATAACAGTTATGATGTCCGAACATAACAATGTGCACCAGTAAAACATAGATTCAGTTTGCTTTCAACTACCCGGAAAACATTCTACATATTAGCTTCAATAGCAACAAGTTCCTTGGAACAAGATTATCATCTACCTGTAATGCTTACGATAGTAATGCATTGCACTGGTCCATTGGTGATAAATGCATGAATTCTATATAATCTTTAGTACTAACAATGTCAGCTAAAATGTTCAACATTTTACACCTTATGTGATCAATTGCATGGCAATAACACATTATATGTTCAACATTGTTGACAGCCAATAGCGAGCATTTGTAACATGTACTTAAGAATTGTCTCAATACCAATTGACCCACGACTGACGCCGCTATTTTACACAGGGGAAGTAACTCATGCCTCATTCTACACGCCGACCAGAGTACACATGGGCTGTCCGATTTAATAATGTGCGGTATGGTTAATTGTGCTTGAATTCTGACGAACCGTTCTTGCTTGTTAGCTGCTGATACACTCGTCTTGAGTACACTTTTCCAAGTTAATTTTGCAGGGAAATATCCCGTTGTGATATAACATTCAAGGAAATGTAACAACCTGTACTTTCCAAGCAAGCTTTCAGAGCTAAGCATATATATATATATAGGAATAATATAGTATTACTATGAAAGAGTATCACACACCTTGTAAATTGGTTCAAACAATCAAAGATTGTTGAGCAAATTTACAATGTGTGTTATTAACACCTAATTAAGTATCTATTAGACTGTCTATCTATCTATTAGACTATCTATCTATCTATCTATCTATCTATCTATCTATCTATCTATCTATCTATCTATCTATCTATCTATCTCTATCTATCTATCTATCTATCTATCTATCTATCTATCTATCTATCTATCTATCTATCTATCTATCTATCTATCTATCTGTCTGTCTGTCTGTCTGTCTGTCTGTCTGTCTGTCTGTCTGTCTGTCTGTCTGTCTGTCTGTCTGTCTGTCTGTCTGTCTGTCTGTCTGTCTGTCTTCCTTTTATGTCGAACCCCTCGCGGGGACGTAGACATGTTGCACCGGACAATGGTAATACTATATTATTCATATATGCTATGCTCAATATTACCCCGGAGGTGAATAGTAAATAATATTGACTGTTGGCCTATGGGAAATCTTGCATTGAGTAGCCGCGATATAAAATTATAATATGTACTTTTTGTTTTGCTTAAAATTAGGACTTGACAGGCATCGAAGACATTGATAGATGTCGGGTGACCTTGAAGAGACACAACTGGGATATCGAGGTAAATGTGATGCATCTTATTACTTGGGTATGTGTTTTACGTTTATTTATCATCGCTACCGGTTGCCCATGTGAGCGACTTCTGAAGAGATTAGTCATTTTAGAGTTTTGGATGATAGTGCAATGATACAGACAGAGACCCATTCCAGAGTCTCCTCTGGTTCTTTTACGTGCACGGTGTACAGCAACAACACAAGACCTCGGTTCAAAGTCCCATCTGAAAGACTGTTAATTTTATTATGGTCAGACAGGGGATCGAACCTGCGATCCCTGGATTACCAGTCCATATACATGGTAGTTACATGTAGTTTGCATTTCAATAGTGGAAATATATATTGTTCAAAATTAATTTAGTAACACCATTTCCGACTGTCCTTTCAGGTTGCTGTGCAGGACACATTCAATGAACAGGAAGGTCGCCAATCTGTCTTTGATGAGCAGCCGCCCGAACCTCGGGCACCGCCCATGAACCTCGAACCTACGGATCAAAGGTAATACAGCATATGTCATATGTACCCAATCTTCCTTCCTGCTTTGTAGAAGCAGATTACCTCTTGTATTGCTCCAAAGTGCAAAATCTAAGCACATTTATAAAGTCTCGCGGTTTCGCTGTGAGTCTCACGAACCGCCTCCATGGTAGAGTGGTTGAGGTTGCTGACTTGTTTACCACTGTAACCTATCGTCATTGATTGTCATTGGTTCGAGGCCCACTCAGGCTTGTATATATGAAAAGTTAACCGCTGGAGCTCCGCCTCCGTGGTCGAGTGGTTAAGGTCGCTGACTTGTATACCACTGTAACCTATCATCACTGATGGTCACGGGTTCGAGCCCCGCTCAGGCCGTGTCTCATTTATATGAGAAAGTTGGCAGTTTCTTACGGAGGTTGGTGCACCCAAGTACTGGTTAACCGCTGGAGCCTGCCCAGGAAAGGTATTGTTAGGTAAACTGCCCGCCGGCGATATAGCCCAAAATGGTGCTGATGCAGGCGTAAAACCCGAAATATAACATAATATATAACCGCTGAAGCCTGCCCAGGAAAGGTATTGTTAGGTAAACTGCCTGCCAGCGAGATGGTGCTGATAAAGTGTAAAACCCTGTCCGATCTGGCGACCACCATACCATCTCACATACTTCCTGGTCCGAGGATCGAACCCGGATTGCATTGGTGAGAAACGAGCGCGTTAATTGGGCAGCCTACATGTATATATATATTATTATGTTCTGTTGAGTGAAACAGCATCACATTGTTACATGGATTATTGGGTGGGTGTACTTTACACCTGACACATTGTTATCTGTTATGAATTATTGAGTGACCATACCCGACAATCCCATCATAATGTTAATATGTAGAAGAGTTTATTGTACAGAAGAATAGTACAGTTGCGAGAAAGAATTCATGACATGTTTGAAATTTCTACTATAGATTTTTTATATTGAATTAATGAGACTGTCAAATAAATTGTCCATGTGCGTATTTCTGTCTTGTGTGTAATTAATCAGTTCAATTGTTATACAGTCGCAGGGATCATTCTAGAGGGCGATGCGGGCGAAATTGTCGCCCTAGGGACCCATGACTTCGCCCTCTGGGAGCCCCACTTCTCCCTAAAAAAGGTTTTTACGATTTTCAAACAAAATTTTGTCTAGTAAGATACACTGGCCCATTATAAAGCACTCCTTCTATTCAAATGCCTCCGTGGTTACGTTGCTGACTTGTATATCACTGATGGTCACGGGTTCGAGCCCCACTCAGGCCGTGTCTCATTTATATGAAAAAGTTAGCAGTTTCTTACAGATGTTGGTGCACCCAAGTACTGGTTAACCGCTGGAGCCTGCCCATGAAAGGTGTTGTTAAGTAAACTGCCCGCCGGCGATATAGCCCGAAATGGTGCTGATGCAGGCGTAAAACCCGAAAATATAACATAACATAAGTTGTCCATGTGCGTATTTCTGTCTTGTGTGTAATTAATCAGTTTAATTGGCATACAGTCGAATAGGAATCGGGACGTACTGATGTTCATAAAAAGAGGTGTGTCATAAGTGAGAAATGGCTGGCCCTTTAAATAGGGGTGACACTATAATAAACAAACACTACTTTTTACAGTCAAACTTGTGTTTGTGGTCACCTGCATTAAGCAGCCAGTTTGTAGATTCCCAATATGTTGTTTTTATTATACATTTGACCTCTATTAAGCATCCACCTGTGCTAAGCAGCCACTTTCTGTGGTTCCCTTGGCTGGCTGCTTAAGACAGGGTTAACTATGATTACTTGTGTTTACGGTACAACCGAGATCCCCACAGGGATTGGTTATAATCACTTGTGTTTTCAGAGTGTTTACAGTACAGACAAGAACCCCAAAGGGCTTGATTATAATCACTTGTGTTTTCAGAGCGTTTACGGTACAGCCGAGATCCACAGGGGTTGATTATAATCACTTGTGTTTTCAGAGTGTTTACGGTACAACCGAGATCCCCACAGGGATTGATTATAATCACTTGTGTTTTCAGAGTGTTTACGGTACAACCGAGATCCCCAGGGCTTGATTATAATCACTTGTGTTTTCAGAGTGTTTACGGTACTGCCGAGAACCCCAAAGGGATTGATTATAATCACTTGTATTTTCAGAGTGTTTACGGTACAACCGAGATCCCCACAGGGGTTGATTATAATCACTTGTGTTTTCAGAGTGTTTACGGTACAACCGAGATCCCCACAGGGATTGATTATAATCACTTATGTTTTCAGAGTGTTTACGGTACAGCCGAGATCCCCACAGGGATTGATTATAATCACTTGTGTTTTCAGAGTGTTTACGGTACTACCGAGATCGCCAGGGGTTGATTATAATCACTTATGTTTTCAGAGTGTTTACGGTACAACCGAGATCCCCACAGGGGTTGATTATAATCACTTGTGTTTTCAGAGTGTTTACGGTACAACCGAGATCCCCACAGGGGTTGATTATAATCACTTGTGTTTTCAGAGTGTTTACGGTACAACCGAGATCCCCACAGGGGTTGATTATAATCACTTGTGTTTTCAGAGTGTTTACGGTACAACCGAGATCCCCACAGGGATTGATTATAATCACTTGTGTTTTCAGAGTGTTTACGGTACAGCCAAGATCCCCACAGGGAATGGTTCAATGGAGCTACTACATTATCACCTTGCCATTTAGATTCCTATATACAACCTTATTAGATATTATTAAATTTGCTTGTAAGTATATATATTGTTCCACATAAGTCGATTCATTTCAAGTTTGTCTTGTCCGATATCCGGAGTAAGGGCTCCCGATTTTCTGGAGTGATATATGATATGCCTATGGGCTTTTTTATGCTTCCGATATCAGGAGTGATGTGATTTTGCCATATTGTCCCACCGGGGATGTGCATTTCACACTATTGTTATCTATAGTTTCCGATCTTCCGGAGAAATAATAATAATATTCAAATTGAAAAAGAATCAATACCAAGTCTTGTACACTGCTTTGGGGTGGTTCAATCATTGCCAGCCATGGCCATAATTAATGTCAATCATTCAATATTAAACATAATAACTATATCTTAGTCGTGTTGATCTCTTTGGTGACAATAACTTTTTAAACACACATTATATTTACCGTATACACATAATCAATTGTTGGGCTTGGGTAGCCTGGGTTCCAGTAAAATATACGGTTCCCAGGTTAGGGCTTAGGTTATGACTGTTTGTTATATGATATGTTCATACTGATGGCAGATGCCGCAAATTTTCAAAATTCTTAAAATGTATTTTTTGTCTAGCTCGGCATGTCAGATGAGGATGCACACACGTTCAGGGTTCCCGCTGTCGGTCGCCAATGGCGAAAATATTTGGCGCAATTTTTTTTTTTGGGCACATGTTTTGTCATGGCTTCAAATATTTTTTTGTGAACTATGGCGATTGGTTGGCTCCAGTGTTTTTCAATTGGCGACAGAAATGGCACAGACAAACATTCAGACAGAGGGAACCCTGCACGTTGATGATTGATTGCGAAACTATTGTATGAAGTTTATTGCGTTATATTAATGGGAATAAAATAGATCAGGGTTCCCGCTGTCGGTTGCCAAAGGCGCCAACATGCAGCAAAAAATAAATATTGGCGAAAATATTTCGGGCAACCTTTTTTTCTTTCTTTTTTGGGCACATGTTTTGTCAAATACATTGCTTCAAATATTTATTTGTGAACTATATGGCTCTTAGTGCCTCCGGTGTTTTTCAATTGGCGACAGAAGTGGTGCAGACAAACATTCAGACAGTGGGAGCCCTGATATATATATGTATATAAATCTTTGTACTTTTCTACTTTCATTTTCAAAATAATTTCAATATCGCTTTATATAAAAAATACAATTCTGTATAATCTAAATAGTTGTATATATTTGTTTCAGTTCAAATTTTGCGTCCAGATTCTAGAAGGAGTAAGTTGTTTTACTTTATTGTACCATTCCCAAATGCATTGTCAGGTGTATTAAATTGTAATGCCTAGTGCTACGATGTAGTGAGTGTCCTGAACCACGTTAGGTCTTACACAAGGGCTCATTCTAGAGGGCAACATGGGTCCTTGGGACCCTGACTGCCCCTGGTGGCTCCACTTCTTCCTTCTTTTTTTTTATAATTTTCATACAAAATATAGTCCAGTAAGATACACTGGGAAATCCTTCTATTCAGATATTGTATTTAGTGGTCATATTGTGTATTTTAACCCTATTAGTTGAAATTTATTAAATAATACCATTAGATGACGCAATCGCGCGCTTTCTCACTTCTCCCAAAAAATTTGTTCCACAATGTAGAGAGGGTTCTGAACCAGATACACCCAGGCTTATTCTAGAGGGCGACATGGGACCCTGACTTCGCCCCCTCGTACCACCACTTCTCCCTAAAAAATGTCTTTCTATGATGTAGCTTGAGCCATGTAACACCTTTCTGCTGTGTGTTTGAGTTTATGATCGTCTATTGGGGGTACAATGTAGTTGGGTTCCTGGACCAAGAAGAACACCTTTCTACTGAGCGGTCGAGTTTATGAACGTCTATTGGGGGTACCATGTAGTTGGGTTCCTGGACCAAGAAGAACACCTTTCTACTGAGCGGTCGAGTTTATGAACGCCTATTGGGGGTACCATGTAGTTGGGTTCCTGGACCAAGAAGAACACCTTTCTGCTGAGCGGTCGAGTTTATGAACGCCTATTGGGGGTACAATGTAGTTGTAGGGGTTCATTCTATGTCAGAATTTTTATGATCGTCTACGTGATACAGAGCGATAAGTACAGTAAAACCCGAAAAGGACAAAAAAAGAAATCAACATTTTTTAAAAAATTTCGTACCGGTCTCAAAACGCTAGGGTCGGCATGATTATATAGGTATGGTCGGGTTACCCGAACCAAACCATTTTTTAGGCCTTACCAATTTACCTAATTACGATTGTATACTTCCAGATGTAACAGATCCTGCGGGTGATGTAACTCGATTTATTAGACATTACAACGACAAATATGGTGACAACCATCCCGTGTTTTACCAAGGATCATATAGCCAGGTAATATAAATATAACATGAACCATGCTGTGTTTTACCAAGGATCATATAGCCAGGTAGTATAAATATAACATGAACCGTGCTGTGTTTTACCAAGGATCATATAGCCAGGTAATATAGCATGAACCATGCTGTGTTTTACCAAGGATCATATAGCCAGGTAATATAACATGAACCATGCTGTGTTTTACCAAGGATCATATAGCCAGGTAATATAAATATAACATGAACCATGCTGTGTTTTACCAAGGATCATATAGCCAGGTAATATAGCATGAACCATGCTGTGTTTTACCAAGGATCATATAGCCAGGTAATATAACATGAACCATGCTGTGTTTTACCAAGGATCATATAGCCAGGTAAAATATAACATGAACCATGCTGTGTTTTACCAAGGATCATATAGCCAGGTAATATAACATGAACCATGCTGTGTTTTACCAAGGATCATATAGCCAGGTAATATAACATGAACCATGCCGTGTTTTACCAAGGATCATATAGCCAGGTAATATAAATATTACATGAACCATGCTGTGTTTTACCAAGGATCATATAGCCAGGTAATATAGCATGAACCATGCTGTGTTTTACCAAGGATCATATAGCCAGGAATATAACATGAACCATGCTGTGTTTTACCAAGGATCATATAGCCAGGTAAAATATAACATGAACCATGTGTGTTTACCAAGGATCTATAGCAGGTAATATAACATGAACCATGCTGTGTTTTACCAAGGTTGGTTTTGTGCGTGTTTTACCAAGGATCATATAGCCAGGTAATATTTGTGTGGTTTTGGTTTGGGTTTGGTGTGTGTAATATAAATATAACATGAACCATGCCGTGTTTTACCAAGGATCATATAGCCAGGTAATATAACATGAACCATGCCGTGTTTTACCAAGGATCATATAGCCAGGTAATATAACATGAACCATGCCGTGTTTTACCAAGGATCATATAGCCAGGTAATATAACATGAACCATGCTGTGTTTTACCAAGGATCATATAGCCATGTAATATAAATATAACATGAACCATGCCGTGTTTTACCAAGGATCATATAGCCAGGTAATATAACATGAACCATGCTGTGTTTTACCAAGGATCATATAGCCAGGTAGTAGAAATATAGCATGAACCATGCTGTGTTTTACCAAGGATCATATAGCCAGGTAGTAGAAATATAGCATGAACCATGCTGTGTTTTACCTGGTATTTTAAACTTTATTTATTTTACAACGATTGCGAAGAAAGTTTTAACAACTTATATTAATCACTCTCGTTGGCGCGGATGAAAGCGTGCGTATATGTGGTCATTCGTGTAGGAGGAAACCGGAGTACCCGGAGAAAACCCACCTGTCCGATCTGGCAACCATCGTACCATCTCACATACTTCCCGGTACGATGATTGAACCCGGGTTGCATTGGTGAGAAGCGAGCGCGCTAACCACTGCGCTAATCGGACAACTAATGGTGATGGTGGATGGAAATTGATATCCAGGCCATGGAAAAGTCGGGGAATTTACCCCGAAATTTGTGTACGAACCCTGTATAATAAACACTTGTCTTCCTGTGAAGTCCGCCTCTGTGGTCGAGTGGTTACGGTCGCTGACTTGTATACCACTGTAACCCGTCATCACTGATGGTCACGGGTTCGAGCCCCGCTCAGGCCTTGTCTCATTTATATGAAAAAGTTGGCAGTTTCTTACGGAGGTTGGTGCACCCAAGTACTGGTTAACCGCTGGAGCCTGCCCAGGAAAGGTATTGTTAGGTAAACTGCCCGTCGGCGATATAGCCCAAAATGGTGCTGATGCAGGCGTAAAAACCCGAAATATAACATAATAATTGTCTTCCTGTGAACAGGCCTCGTATACATGTAAACGGTCAATTGTTGTTTATTTACAGGCATTAAATGATGCAAAGACAGAGCTACGCTTCCTGCTGGTGTACTTGCATGGCATGGACCATCAGGACTCGGAGACGTTCTGTAGGAACACGCTTGGGGATGAAACTGTTATAAACTTTCTTGATACTTCCATGTTATTTTGGTCCTGTGATACAAATAGTCCGGAGGGATACAGAGGTAACGTATACACTTTATTTGTTTTACGACGATTGCGAAACAAGCTTGAGAAACGTCTTGATGGCGCGGATGAAAGCGTAAATGTGGTCATTCATGTGGGAGGAAACTGGAGTACCTGGAGAAAACTCACCTGTCCAATCTGGCGACCACCGTACTGTCTCGCATACTTCCCGGTCCGAGAATCTAACCCAGGTTGCGTTGGTGAGAAGCGAGCATTTTAATACCAGTTACTATAATATATTGCTGTTCATTCTCTCTGATCCAGAATACAAACATCATTTTAATACCAGTTACTATAATATATTGCTGTTCATTCTCTCTGATCCAGAATACAAACATCATTTTAATACCAGTTACCAATTACATATACTGCTGTTACTTCTCAACTGACATTTAACCCTGTTATTTGTGCATTTATATTATACTGTTTGTTTGTACATAGTCCGCCTCCGTGGTCGAGTGGTTAAGGTCGCTGACTTGTATACCACTGTAACCTATCATCACTGATGGTCACGGGTTCGAGCCCCGCTCAGGCCGTGTCTCATTTATATGAAAAAGTTGGCAGTTTCTTACGGAGGTTGGTGCACCCAAGTACTGGTTAACCGCTGGAGCCTGCCCAGGAAAGGTGTTGTTAAGTAAACTGCCCGCCGGCGATATAGCCCGAAATGGTGCTGATGCAGGCGTAAAACCCGAAATATAACATATAACATAACATTGTTTGTACATACATATTAATAATGATTTGTAAATATGTTATGCTCTTCAGAAATGGAGGAAATAAAAGTATCTATCTATCTGTTCATTCTAAGTAAATGGAAATGTTTGCTGTATTTCAGTGAGCCAAGCATTAAGAGAAAATACCTATCCATTTCTAGCATTAATTGTTCTACGTCAAAACAGAATGACTGTTGTAGCTAGAATTGAGGGACCAATAGGTTTGTACTTGTGTACTTTTTTATAATAATTTCTTGTTTATATCAGGGTGTCCACAGATACTTGAAACTTTTTAATTTGTTAAAACGTCTATTTTTACATAAAAAGTGGTCGCTTAATTGTCGTAAAACAGGGACATAATTAAAAATGTTTTATCAATGAAAGTGAGAAAATCGCCCGCGGTCATATTAGGGGTTCAATTAGCATAGGATTAATGGTATTTGTCTGAATTAACTGGTCGTATTACGGAATAACGGGGTGGTCTGGTTATCAGGGTCAACGACCATTGACATGTATAGTGAAATATTCCGTTCTGAAAAAAATCATTCGTAATAGAGGGTTTTTACTGTAGCGTGTTATACAGTACTAACATATGTTTATAACAGAGGGGGGACCTATGTGTCTCTCGTAAATATACCATGTTATACAGTATTAACACATGTGTTTGTAACAGAGGGTGTGTGCTGTTGTTAAAACTTGTGGCCCAAACCATTTGTATTTTCATGCCATGTATTATATCTTTATATGTATGACATATTTACTGTTGATTTGCAATATAATATGATTAAACTTATAATATGATTAAACTAACAGAGGGGGGAGACCTGATACAGAGGATACAATCTATAATGGGTGATAATGAAGCGTCATTGGTGGCAGCGAGAGCAGATCGGGAGGAGAGAAGTTTTAACCAATCACTGAGGCTGCAACAAGACGAGGCTTACCTGGAATCCCTGAAACAAGACCAGGAAAAAGTTAGTAGCTCAAACAACTGCATACACATCTGCCGGCGAATGTCCCCAGCCCCCCCCCCCCACTACACCCCCCCCACCCACTACACCCACACCCACCCACCCCCTCCCACCCCCCACTACATACTCCCACCCACCCCCCACTACACCCACAGTAAGTCCCCACCCTACTACTCACCTTGAACATTGGCCAACCATAGTATTATTTCAATGAAACACTAGGACAGTAATGCTTACAGGTGCAAGAAGTAATTCTCTACACCCACAGTAAGTCCCCACCCTACTACTCACCTTCAGAAAGAAAACACTCGTACATAAGGGTGTAACGATACGCCTACCTCACGATACCATACGTATCACGATTCTTGGGTCACGATACGTATCGTGATATGGTTTTATGGAACCAAAGGGGGAAAATATAGAAAATAGTTAAACTTTTCAAGTACATTTACTAATTAAAGCAAATGATTAACTGTAAAACAAGCAGTTATATAAACAATATAAACAATGCCTAGTCTACGCTCAGCCTATTAAACTGTTCCAACAGAAACAATGCCTAGCCTACGCTCAGCCTATTAAACTGTTCCAACAGAAACAATGCCTAGCCTACGCTCAGCCTATTAAACTGTTCCAACAGAAACAATGCCTAGCCTACGCTCAGCCTATTAAACTGTTCCAACAGAAACAATGCCTAGCCTACGCTCAGCCTATTAAACTGTTCCAACAGAAACAATGCCTAGCCTACGCTCAGCCTATTAAACTGTTCCAACAGAAACAATGCCTAGCCTACGCTCAGCCTATTAAACTGTTCCAACAGAAACAATGCCTAGCCTACGCTCAGCCTATTAAACTGTTCCAACAGAAACAATGCCTAGCCTACGCTCAGCCTATTAAACTGTTCCAACAGAAACAATGCCTAGCCTACGCTCAGCCTATTAAACTGTTCCAACAGAAACATTTCCTGGAACGGGGGTTGTGCTCTTTTTGGATTGATCCTGATCTTTATTTTTCCGGCCACATTCGGATACGTCAATGTTCGGATGATGACGCTTCATGTGCGTAGTCATGTTGGTCGTGTTACCCGTTTTATATGACACGTCCGTGAAACAATGGCGGCAAGTGGTTGTTTCTTTCACCGTTGTTTTTACGCCGTCAACTATATTAAATTTGAATCCAAAATGCGCCCATATGTTTTATTTGAAAGTTGCCGGTGGTGATTGTAATTCAGCCATGTTTTGTTTGTTTGTAAGAGTAGTCTCCCTTCCGTTGGAGTCTGGAATAATTGCCGTACCGTACCGTAACGGGCATGCAGCGTATCGAACCGTGGCCCTAGTACCGCGATAAACCGTCCCACTGTATATCGTTGTACACTTACTTGTACATGATTATTTCTCAAAAATCGTCAAAAAGTATTCATTTGAAACTTTGCATACACATCCGAGAACTAATTCTCAACACTGTTGTGGTGAGACACCCTTGGGGTGCAGGGATCATTCTAGAGGGCGATGTGGACGACCTAGAATGAACCCTTGGGGTGATGGTCTTGTCTGTCATCACTTATACTGTAATATCACAGCCTAAAATAAAAAGAATTTGTTTGTTTATTTGAGTCCGCCTCCATGGTCGAGTGGTTACGGTCGCTGACTTGTATACCACTGTAACCTATCATAACTGATGGTCACGGGTTCAAGCCCCACTCAGGCTGTGTCTCATTTATATGAAAAAGTTGACAGTTTCATACGGAGGTTGATTCATCAAGTTCTGGTTAACCGCTGGAGTCTGCCTAGGAAAGGTGTTGTTAGGTAAACTGCCCGCCGGCGATATTGCCCAAAATGGTGCTGATGCAGGCATAAAACCCGAAATATAACATAACATAATTGTTTATTTTAAGGACAGGATCGAATAGCTAAATGGCATATTCGAAAGTGGTATTTGAATGTTCAATGAATATTTCACATCAAATCAAACTTTTTCCAACCTGACCTCTATTCACCGGTGCGCGTGTAATTTACACCTTGTGAAATTGGCTTTCTATTGACATTAGTTGATGCTTCTAAAACGAACACCTTGTACAAAGTGTCATGACGCCTGAGGATTGGGAACAGGTGGCCAAGTTTTCGGACTTAAACAAACACCAGAGGAGGTGTGAATCAGTTGAGTGAAATAACTAGGATTAACCAATATTTAATTACTTTTTTTGTAGTCAAATACCGAACTAGGATTCGAATATTAGTCCGGTATTCGGATATCCAAAATATTCGATCCCATCCCCCCATCCCGAGTTTATTTAGAACATAGAAAGCTATTGTTATCATATGTGGCTATATGTGCCTCCACTCAGGATAATATCGCTTTCAATGTTCATTCGGTGCAATATAATTGGATTACAGTCAAACCTGTCTTAAGCAGCCAGCCAAGGGAGTCACAGAAAGTGGCTGCTTAGCACAGGTGGCTGCTTAATAGAGGTCAAATGTATAATAAAACAGCATATCGGGAATCTGGCTGCTTAATACAGGTGACCACTAACACGGGTTTGACTGTACTTAATAAAGGTGACCACTAACACAGGTTTGACTGTACTTAATGGAGGTGACCACTAACACAGGTTTGACTGTACTTAATAGAGGTGACCACTAACACAGGTTTGACTGTACTTAATAGAGGTGACCACTAACACAGGTTTGACTGTACTTAATGGAGGTGACCACTAACACGGGTTTGACTGTACTTAATAGAGGTGACCACTAACACGGGTTTGACTGTACTTAATGTTGGTGACCACTAACACAGGTTTCACTGTACTTAATGGAGGTGACCACTAACACGGGTTTGACTGTACTTAATGGAGGTGACCACTAACACGGGTTTGACTGTACTTAATAGAGGTGACCACTAACACGGGTTTGACTGTACTTAATGTTGGTGACCACTAACACAGGTTTCACTGTACTTAATGGAGGTGACCACTAACACGGGTTTGACTGTACTTAATGGAGGTGACCACTAACACGGGTTTGACTGTACTTAATAGAGGTGACCACTAACACGGGTTTGACTGTACTTAATGTTGGTGACCACTAACACAGGTTTCACTGTACTTAATGGAGGTGACCACTAACACGGGTTTGACTGTACTTAATGGAGGTGACCACTAACACGGGTTTGACTGTACTTAATAGAGGTGACCACTAACACGGGTTTGACTGTACTTAATGTTGGTGACCACTAACACAGGTTTCACTGTACTTAATGGAGGTGACCACTAACACGGGTTTGACTGTACTTAATGGAGGTGACCACTAACACAGGTTTGACTGTAGTTCTTAAATTTTGACAGCAAACAGAAACTAACCTGAACAAGAACACTAACATAAGTGGTTGTGCGGTTGTGTATAGTTGCAAACAAATACCCTCTATTTATACATTGAAGGAAAGAAAGAAAAAAGAAAAACGGGAGCATGTTGAAGCAGAGGAGGCGAGGAAGAGACAGATAGTGGTTGATCATGAACAAATGTTACAGGTATTGTACCATCATGGTAGCTTGTCATGCGGTATATACACACGTGTAGTTAACTAGATAGTGGTTGATCATGAACAACTGTTACAGGTATTGTACAATCATGGTAGCTTGTCATGCGGTATATACACACGTGTAGTTAACTAGGTAGTGGTTGATCATGAACAACTGTTACAGGTATTGTACCATCATGGTAGCTTGTCATGCGGTATATACACACGTGTAGTTAACTAGACAGATACTGGTTGATCATGAACAACTGTTACAGGTATTGTACCATCATGGTAGCTTGTCATGCGGTATATACACACGTGTAGTTAACTAGGTAGTGGTTGATCATGAACAACTGTTACAGGTATTGTACCATCATGGTAGCTTGTCATGCGGTATATACACACGTGTAGTTAACTAGACAGATACTGGTTGATCATGAACAACTGTTACAGGTATTGTACCATCATGGTAGCTTGTCGTGCGGTATATATATACACACGTGTAGTTAACTAGGTAGTGGTTGATCATGAACAACTGTTACAGGTATTGTACCATCATGGTAGCTTGTCATGCGGTATATACACACGTGTAGTTAACTAGACAGATACTGGTTGATCATGAACAACTGTTACAGGTATTGTACCATCATGGTAGCTTGTCGTGCGGTATATATATACACACGTGTAGTTAACTAGGTAGTGGTTGATCATGAACAACTGTTACAGGTATTGTACCATCATGGTAGCTTGTCATGCGGTATATACACACGTGTAGTTAACTAGACAGATACTGGTTGATCATGAACAAATATTACAGGTATTGTACCATCATGGTAGCTTGTCATGCGGTATATACACACGTGTAGTTAACTAGGTAGTGGTTGATCATGAACATACCCATCTGCTTATTATGTTATAACTTTTCTTGTATTCAGTGTAATAGTCTTCACATATTTTCTTATATGTCCACACGTGTAATACACATTCGTGTATGCCTTACAGTGCATTGTATGCTTTACATATTTCCTTATATGTCCACACGTGTAATACACATTCATATATGCCTTACAGCGCATTGTATGCCTTACATATTTCCTTATATGTCCACACGTGTAATACACATTCATATATGCCTTACAGCGCATTGTATGCTTTACATATTTCCTTATATGTCCACACGTGTAATACACATTCGTGTATGCCTTACAGCGCATTGTATGCTTTACATATTTCCTTATATGTCCACACGTGTAATACACATTCGTGTATGCCTTACAGCGCATTGTATGCTTTACATATTTTCTTGTATGTCCACACGTGTAATACACATTCGTGTATGCCTTACAGCGCATTGTATGCTTTACATATTTCCTTATATGTCCTCACGTGTAATACACATTCGTGTATGCCTTACAGCGCATTGGATGGTCTCGATAAGTTTATAAATGATCTAACGTACGACTCCTCAACTTATCATCACTGATGGTCACGGATTCGAGCCCCGCTCAGACCGTGTCTCATTTATATGAAAAAGTTGGCAGTTTCTTACGGAGGTTGGTGCACTCAAGTACTGGTTAACCGTTGGAGCCTGCCCAGGAAAGGTGTTGTTAGGTAAACTGCCCGCCGGCGATATAGCCCAAAATGGTGCTGATGCAGGCGTAAAACCCGAAATATAACATAACATATAGCATAACGACTCGTTAACTGTTCATTATGTTTATACAGGAGAGAGAGACCCGGAAAGATAAACTACGTAACGAGATTCCTCCTGAACCAGGGAACAGCCATCCTGAAGCCGTACAAATTGTGTTAAAGTTGCCGCATGGTAGCAGAGTAGAAAGATGTTTCCTCAAATCACAGTCATTAAAAGTAAGGATGTTTGTGTTGTTGTGTAAGGATGTTTGTGTTGTTGTGTAAGGATGTTTGTGTTGTGTAAGGATGTTTGTGTTGTTGTGTAAGGATGTTTGTGTTGTTGTGTAAGGATGTTTGTGTTGTTGTGTAAGGATGTTTGTGTTGTGTAAGGATGTTTGTGTTGTGGTGTAAGGATGTTTGTGTTGTGGTGTAAGGATGTTTGTGTTGTGTAAGGATGTTTGTGTTGTTGTGTAAGGATGTTTGTGTTGTGTAAGGATGTTTGTGTTGTTGTGTAAGGATGTTTGTGTTGTTGTGTAAGGATGTTTGTGTAGTTGTGTAAGGATGTTTGTGTTGTTGTGTAAGGATGTTTGTGTTGTTGTGTAAGGATGTTTGTGTAGTTGTGTAAGGATGTTTGTGTTGTTGTGTAAGGATGTTTGTGTTGTTGTGTAAGGATGTTTGTGTAGTTGTGTAAGGATGTTTGTGTAGTTGTGTAAGGATGTTTGTGTAGTTGTGTAAGGATGTTTGTGTTGCGCATATTGCTTTCTAGTACTCTACTTTCATCTTAACCCAAACTCTAGCCAGGCAAGCATTAGTTTATACAAATTTATTTTAGTTCGATTGCGAAAAAAGTTCTTACAACTTTGTGGGCTAGTGACTCAAGGATCATGCCCGGTACTAGTGGGCTAGTGACTCAAGGACCATGCCCGGCACTAGTGGGCTAGTAACTCAAGGACCATGCCCAGGGCTAGTGACTCAAGGACCATGCCTAGGGCTAGTGACTCAAGGACCATGCCCGGCACTAGTGGGCTAGTAACTCAAGGACCATGCCCAGGGCTAGTGACTCAAGGACCATGCCCAGGGCTAGTGACTCAAGGACCATGCCCGGCACTAGTGGGCTAGTGACTCAAGGATCATGCCCGGCACTAGTGGGCTAGTGACTCGAGGATCATGCCCGGGACTAGTGGGCTAGTGACTCAAGGACCATGCCCGGCACTAATGGGCTAGTGACTCAAGGACCATGCCCGGGGCTAGTGACTCAAGGACCATGCCCGGCACTAGTGGGCTAGTGACTCAAGGATCATGCCCGGCACTAGTGGGCTAGTGACTCAAGGATCATGCCCGGCACTAGTGGGCTAGTAACTCAAGGACCATGCCCGGGGCTAGTGACTCGAGGACCATGCCCGGGGCTAGTGACTCAAGGACCATGCCCGTCACTAGTGGCCTAGTGACTCAAGGATCATGCCCGGGGCTAGTGACTCAAGGACCATGCCCGTCACTAGTGGGCTAGTGACTCAAGGATCATGCCCGGTACTAGTGACTCAAGGATCATGCCCGGCACTAGTGGGCTAGTAACTCAAGGACCATGCCCGGCACTAGTGGGCTAGTGACTCAAGGATCATGCCCGGCACTAGTGGCCTAGTCACTCAAGGATCATGCCCGGTACTAGTGGGCTAGTGACTCAAGGACCATGCCCGGCACTAGTGGGCTAGTGACTCAAGGACCATGCCCGGCACTAGTGGGCTAGTGACTCAAGGATCATGCCCGGCACTAGTGGGCTAGTGACTCAAGGATCATGCCCGGTACTAGTGGGCTAGTGACTCAAGGACCATGCCCGGCACTAGTGGGCTAGTAACTCAAGGACCATGCCCGGCACTAGTGGGCTAGTGACTCAAGGATCATGCCGGGGCTAGTGGGCTAGTGACTCAAGGATCATGCCCGGCACTAGTGGGCTAGTAACTCAAGGATCATGCCCGGCACTAGTGGGCTAGTGACTCAAGGACCATGCCCGGCACTAGTGGGCTAGTAACTCAAGGACCATGCCCGGGGCTAGTGACTCAAGGACCATGCCCGGCACTAGTGGGCTAGTAACTCAAGGATCATGCCCGGGGCTAGTGACTCAAGAATCATGCCCGGCACTAGTGGGCTAGTGACTCAAGGATCATGCCCGGTACTAGTGGGCTAGTGACTCAAGGATCATGCCCGGGGCTAGTGACTCAAGGACCATGCCCGGGGCTAGTGACTCAAGGATCATGCCCGGACTAGTGGGCTAGTGACTCAAGGACCATGCCCGGGGCTAGTGACTCAAGGATCATGCCCGGGGCTAGTGACTCAAGGATCATGCCCGGGACTAGTGACTCAAGGATCATGCCGTGGGCTAGTGACTCGAGGACCATGCCCGGGGCTAGTGATTCAAGGATCATGCCCGGGGCTAGTGACTCAAGGACCATGCCCGGCACTAGTGGGCTAGTGACTCAAGGATCATGCCCGGGGCTGGCTAGTAACTCAAGGATCATGCCCGGGGCTGGCTAGTAACTCAAAGATCATGCCCGGGCTGGCTAGTAACTCAAAGATCATGCCCGGGGCTAGTGACTCAAGGATCATGCCCGGTACTAGTGGGCTAGTGACTCAAGGATCATGCCCGGCACTAGTGGGCTAGTGACTCAAGGATCATGCCCGGCACTAGTGGGCTAGTAACTCAAGGACCATGCCCGGGGCTAGTGACTCGAGGACCATGCCCGGGGCTAGTGACTCAAGGACCATGCCCGTCACTAGTGGCCTAGTGACTCAAGGATCATGCCCGGGGCTAGTGACTCAAGGACCATGCCCGGCACTAGTGGGCTAGTGACTCAAGGATCATGCCCGGTACTAGTGACTCAAGGATCATGCCCGGCACTAGTGGGCTAGTAACTCAAGGACCATGCCCGGCACTAGTGGGCTAGTGACTCAAGGATCATGCCCGGCACTAGTGGCCTAGTCACTCAAGGATCATGCCCGGTACTAGTGGGCTAGTGACTCAAGGACCATGCCCGGCACTAGTGGGCTAGTGACTCAAGGACCATGCCCGGCACTAGTGGGCTAGTGACTCAAGGATCATGCCCGGCACTAGTGGGCTAGTGACTCAAGGATCATGCCCGGTACTAGTGGGCTAGTGACTCAAGGACCATGCCCGGCACTAGTGGGCTAGTAACTCAAGGACCATGCCCGGCACTAGTGGGCTAGTGACTCAAGGATCATGCCCGGGGCTAGTGACTCAAGGATCATGCCCGGCACTAGTGGGCTAGTAACTCAAGGATCATGCCCGGCACTAGTGGGCTAGTGACTCAAGGACCATGCCCGGCACTAGTGGGCTAGTAACTCAAGGACCATGCCCGGGGCTAGTGACTCAAGGACCATGCCCGGCACTAGTGGGCTAGTAACTCAAGGATCATGCCTGGGGCTAGTGACTCAAGAATCATGCCCGGCACTAGTGGGCTAGTGACTCAAGGATCATGCCTGGGGCTAGTGACTCAAGGACCATGCCCGGCACTAGTGGGCTAGTGACTCAAGGATCATGCCCGGTACTAGTGGGCTAGTGACTCAAGGATCATGCCCGGGGCTAGTGACTCAAGGACCATGCCCGGGGCTAGTGACTCAAGGATCATGCCCGGGACTAGTGGGCTAGTGACTCAAGGATCATGCCCGGGACTAGTGGGCTAGTGACTCAAGGACCATGCCCGGGGCTAGTGACTCAAGGATCATGCCCGGGCTAGTGACTCAAGGATCATGCCCGGGACTAGTGACTCAAGGATCATGCCCGGGGCTAGTGGGCTAGTGACTCGAGGACCATGCCCGGGGCTAGTGATTCAAGGATCATGCCCGGGGCTAGTGACTCAAGGACCATGCCCGGCACTAGTGGGCTAGTGACTCAAGGATCATGCCCGGGGCTGGCTAGTAACTCAAGGATCATGCCCGGGGCTGGCTAGTAACTCAAAGATCATGCCCGGGGCTGTAGTAACTCAAGATCATGCCCGGGCTAGTGACTCAAGGATCATGCCCCGGCACTAGTGGGCTAGTGACTCAAGGATCATGCCCGGGGCTGGCTAGTAACTCAAGGATCATGCCCGGGGCTAGTGACTCAAGGACCATGCCCGGTACTAGTGGGCTAGTGACTCAAGGATCATGCCCGGTACTAGTGGGCTAGTGACTCAAGGATCATGCCCGGTACTAGTGGGCTAGTGACTCAAGGATCATGCCCGGTACTAGTGGGCTAGTGACTCGAGGATCATGCCCGGTACTAGTGGGCTAGTGACTCAAGGATCATGCCTGGTACTAGTGGGCTAGTGACTCAAGGATCATGCCCGGTGTCATATAGAATATTGACCCCCCTCAAAATAATGACCCGCGGGTCATTATTCAGCCATAGAATATTGACCCCCCTTGCGGAAAAATGACCCCCCTTGCAAATAGCAATATATAGTGGGAAAATATTGAATGTATTATAATTAAATATTAGTTAGCACTGTTTAAGGCCTAACAACATATATTTTGATTTGACGATGTACAGAATAACATAAATATATTGAATCTGAAAAAGAAGTATGCAGATAATTTGTCTCTTATCAATTTCTAAAGATGATCATGAGGTGGTGGGTGCTGTATAACTAGGAGGTTCACATAATGCATAATATTTACACAGACAAACATAAAACAAATAAGAACAATGACCCCACCCCCTATGTATAGACTACAATTATGAGAGGGTCACTTTTCGATGCCATGGAATAATGACCCCTCTGTCTGTATCATTGCACTATCCTCCAAACATCTAAAATTACTTGATCTCTTCAGGAGGCTTCGCTCATATGGCCAACCAGTAGTGACGATAAATAATTGAAAAACACACTCACACTATGGATGCTTCTACAGCAGAAATTGATGTATATTTCTTTAACAAATTTAATTAATATGTTATCCACTTATTATAGCAAACTATTCATATTCTCTTAATCTTTCCAGAAAATGTGCACAATTATGTAATATGTTGTTAACAATTGTAATTCTGACTATTGTGGATCATATTAAGCCTTATCTTGTTTGCCACAGGTGTGAAAAGCAATAAAACCTTATTTTTAGGCAACTGCAACCAACAGTGACACTTCCTGTGTTCCCAATACACTGGTTACATGTTTTATATCATTCATAATAAGTAATATTTTAATATTGTATGAGCAAGGACAGACAACATTCTACTTGCCTCCATATCTATTCAGTGCCAGAAACTGTTCCATGCATACATGTAGAATGTGACCCCCATAATGTAGATTATCTGATTGAGGGTAGGTTACTTTTCCATGCCATAGAATAATGACCACCCTATATGTAGATTATCCGAGTGAAGGCAGGTCAAACTTCCAATGCCATAGAATAATGTCCCCCTATAATTATGTAAACTATATGAGTGAGGGGGGTCACTTTTCCATGCCATAGAATAATGACCCCTCTGTATGTAAACTATGAGTGAGGGGGTCACTTTTCGATGCCATAGAATAATGACCTACCTGTGTGTAAACTATACTAATGAGGTGGGTCACTTTTCCATGCCATAGAATAATGACCCCCCTGTGTGTAAACTATATGAGTGAGTGGGGTCGCTTTTCCATGCCATAAAATAATGACCCCTATGTTTACACAGTACGAGTGACGGTGGGTCACTTTTCCATGCCATAGAATAATCACCCACATATGTGTAGATTAAATGAGTGGGAGGGGCTCACTATCCATATCATAGGATAATCACCCCCCCTATGTGTAAATTATATGAGTGGGAGGGTGTCACTATCCATATCATATGATAATCACCCCCCTATGTGTAGATTATATGAGTGGGAGGGGGTAACTATCCATATCAGAGGATAATCACCCCCATATGTGTAGATTATATGAGTGGGAGGGTGTCACTATCCATATCATATGATAGTCACCCCCCTATGTGTAGATTATATGAGTGGGAGGGTGTCACTATCCATATCACAGAATAATCACATAAATGACCCACCTTTACTCATATCGTTAATATACAGGAGGGTCATTATTCTATATGGCATGGAAAAGTGACCCCCTTCACTCATACAGTTTACATACAGGGGGGTCATTATTCTATGGCATGGAAAAGTGAGCCCCTTCACTCATATAGTTAATATATAGGGGGGTCATTATTCTATGGCATGTAAAAGTGACCCCCCCCCCCTTCACTCATATAGTTAATATACAGGGGGGTCATTATTCTATGGCATGGAAAAGTGACCCCACCTCACTCATATAGTTAATATACAGGGGGGGTCATTATTCTATGGCATGGAAAAGTGACCCCCTTCACTCATACAGTTTACATACAGGGGGGTCATTATTCTATGGCATGGAAAAGTGACCCCCTTCACTCATATAGTTAATATACAGGGGGGTCATTATTCTATGGCATGGAAAAGTGACCCCCCTTCACTCATATAGTTAATATACAGGGGGGTCATTATTCTATGGCATGGAAAAGTGACCCCCCTCACTCATATAGTTAATATACAGGGGGGTCATTATTCTATGGCATGGAAAAGTGACCCCCTTCACTCATATAGTTTATATACAGGGGGGTCATTATTCTATGGCATGGAAAAGTGACCCCCCTTCACTCATATAGTTAATATACAGGGGGGTCATTATTCTATGGCATGGAAAAGTGACCCCCTTCACTCATACAGTTTACATACAGGGGGGTCATTATTCTATGGCATGGAAAAGTGACCCCTTCACTCATACAGTTTACATACAGGGGGGTCATTATTCTATGGCATGGAAAAGTGACCCCCTTCACTCATATAGTTTATATACAGGGGGGTCATTATTCTATGGCATGGAAAAGTGACCCCCTTCACTCATATAGTTTATATACAGGGGGGTCATTATTCTATGGCATGGAAAAGTGACCCCCCTTCACTCATATAGTTAATATACAGGGGGGTCATTATTCTATGGCATGGAAAAGTGACCCACCTCATTCATATAGTTAATATACAGGGGGGTCATTATTCTATGGCATGGAAAAGTGACCCCCTTCACTCATATAGTTAATATACAGAGTCATTATTCTACGGCATGGAAAATTGACCCCACCTCGCTCATATAGTTAATACACAGGAGGGTCTTTATTCTATATGGCATGGAAAAGTGACCCCCTTCACTTAGTTAATATACAGGGGGGGGCATTATTCTATGGCATGGAAAAGTGACCCTCCCCCCTCTCATATAGTTTACATACATACAGGTGGTCATTATTCTACGGCATGGAAAAGTGACCACTCTCACTCTTACTGTGTAAACATAGGGGGGTCATTATTCTATGGCATGGAAAAGTTTCTTGCATTGGGAGGCACACGTTATAAAACGTAATGTTATCTGTCCTTGCTCATACAATAATAAAATATTATGTATTATGAATGATATAAAACATGTAACACAGGAAGTGTCACAGTTGATTGCAGTGCTCCAACAATAAGGTTTTATTGCCTTATTAATGGCGATTTTCACACCTGTGGCAAAATTAGTTAGCCACACCAGTCAGAATTATAATGGTTAACAGCATATTATATATTTTCTGGAAAGTTTAAGAGAACATGCATGAATACGATAAGAATGGTTAGTACTGTGCTATTTTATGGTATTTTGAGCTGCATGGTTTCAAATACCAATTAAGTTGAGTGTATGTCTTTTTTCATACATAAATTCAATATAATTTTATTGATAATTGTTAATTTTATAGCTTATGCAATTATTAATAAAATATATTGATAATATTGTTTTTGTAGGCTTTGGGGATGGGGGGGTCATTATTCTATAATAGAATATGGACCCGCGGGTCACTTTTTCCTATAGAATAATGACCCGCGGGTCATTATTTTGGCGGGTCAATATTCTATATGACACCGGTACTAGTGAGCTAGTACATATGTTGATACAGATTTTTAGGAATTATTTTTTTATTCCATCAAAATTTCAGTATTTTAGTTCACACTATTACAAATTTATTTGAGCTCGATTGCGAAACAAAAGAGGCATGTTGAATTAAATGCCTTGCCTAAGGGCACAATTGTAGTGGCTCCAGCTGGGCGCTCCGTGCCTTTTCGCAATGTGCTACCACTGCGCTATCAGGACTTCCACATCCACATGTTTTAATCTCTCTTTATTTCAGTATTTGTATTATTTCACATTCTGTCATCCGGACTGTCCAGACGATTTTCACATTGTGACAAACTTTCCTAGAAAGACACTACCGTGTGAACCTACAGACGAATGTCCTGAACCGATCACGTTCCAGGAAGCCGGTCTCGGGAAGAAAGAAATGTTGTTTGTACAAGATAATGAAGCTTGAGACCCAGACAATGCCACGAAACATTGGTGCGCGAAACTGGAAATTGTTGAACAGGCGAGGGGAAGTACAAAGTAGATGAAATTCTGTAAAAGTGACGGAATATGTTCGGTTGGGTATGCTTTTGAAATGTGTGAAATATATGATTCACATATTTGGATGTCTAGCTGATACAACTGCAGGACTCTGGTATTGAGTCAGGTGTACAGAGTTTGTGAAACTGGTTTTGTGCAATTGACCAGTCGCTGCGTGTCATGTCAATCAAACTAATTAATTAGCCAATCGGATATCGTTATTTCACACGTTATCTCGAAATAATCGTTATTTCACACGTTATCTCGAAATAATGTCCTCCGACAAGCTTACCATGAAAACTACATCGTAATAACGGGAAAACTGCCGTTTTAAACTTAGAAAATAATGGTTAACCCTTTATTTGATATAGATATGGCAGGGATCATTTTAGAGGGCGATGTGGGCGAAATTGTCGCCCTAGGGACCCTGACTTCGCCCTCTGGGGGCCCCACTTCTCCCTAAAAAAAAACACCAAAAAAAAACAAAACAAAAATTTATTTTTTACGATTTTCAAACAAAATTTTGTCTAGTAAGATACACTGGCCCATTATAAAGCACTCCTTCTATTCAAATGTTGTATTTAATGGTTGTAATATGCATTTTAACCCTATTTTGCAGAAGTATATTAAAGAACACCATTTAAGGAAGCGATCACCCACTTTCTCACTTCTCCCAAAAATTCTGACCTAGAATGAACCCTGGATATGGAAATTAATTGTATGTAAACATTTAACAAATATTATTTATAGACTACAGATAAAAATACTAGCTTGATACATTTACAGATAAATCGCTTCACAGATTAACGATATTCATGCTTGTTGAGCGAACAGAGAAATATATATTTCACTGTTATTGGCAATGTTTGTATAAAGACCATCATTCTTTTGTTGAATTTTAATACAGACGGATCTGTAGTCCAGTGGTAACACGCTGGACTGGTAATCCAGGGATCGCAGGTTCGATCCCCCGTCTGACCCTAATAAAATTAAACAGTTTCAGATGGGACGTAAAACCTTTACATCGTGCACGTAAAAGAACCAGAGGAGACTCTGGAATGGGTCTCTCTCTGTATCATTGCACTATCCTCCAAAAATCTAAAATGACTAATCTCTTCTGGAGGCGTCGCTCATATGGGCAACCGGTAGCGACGATAAATAAACGTAAAACACACTTGAATTTTAATTGGTGATGATAATTTACTAATCTGAATGCTCCAGGCAATGTGATGCACCATATTTGAAGTGTTTAATTACCTTGTGTATTATACAATCTGAATGCTCCAGGCAATGTGATGCACCATATTTGAAGTGTTTAATTACCTTGTGTATTATACAATGTGAATTCTCCAGGCAATGTGATGCACCATATTTGAAGTGTTTAATTACCTTGTGTATTATACAATGTGAATTCTCCAGGCAATGTGATGCACCATATTTGAAGTGTTTAATTACCTTGTGTATTATACAATGTGAATTCTCCAGGCAATGTGATGCACCATATTTGAAGTGTTTAATTACCTTGTGTATTATACAATGTGAATTCTCCAGGCAATGTGATGCACCATATTTGAAGTGTTTAATTACCTTGTGTATTATACAATGTGAATTCTCCAGGCAATGTGATGCACCATATTTGAAGTGTTTAATTACCTTGTGTATTATACAATGTGAATTCTCCAGGCAATGTGATGCACCATATTTGAAGTGTTTAATTACCTTGTGTATTATACAATATACCATTGTATGCTGTCGTTGACCAGTGGTTAACACGCTTGACTGGGAATCCAGGGATCGCTGGTTCGATCCCCCATCTGACCCTAATAAAATTAACAGTCTTTCAGATGAGACTTTAAACCGAGGTCTCGTGTAGGTGTTTTACACCGTGCACGTAAAAGAACCAGAGGAGACTCTGAAATGGGACTCTGTCTGTATTATTGCACTATCCTCCAAATATCTAACATGATTAATCTCTTCAGGAGGCGTCGCTCATACGTGCAACCGGTAGCGCCAGTAAATAAACGTAAAATTTAACATACATATATCGATATCTAGTTTAAGTTATACATTTGTTTTACTTATTAGGAAGCAGAATTGTTACATGATTACAATGCTATAAGGATCATTCTCAGTAAATGTCTTAGTAGTTATAGAAGTTCTAAATATGTATGTTCCATTAATGTCAAACCCCTTGCAGGAACCTAGACATGTTTTCCTGGGCAGGCTTAGCCGACCTAAGTGGTTAACCAGTACTAAGCAATGTGTGTGAGGTGCCTTGCTCAATGACACTACATACGTGGCCTGACCGAGTATCGAACCCGGGACCGTTCGATTCCAATATCCGATGCTCTACCACTGGACCACGGACGCCACACAAATGAATGAATAAATGAATCGTTATGTGTTTGAAACGTATATGGACAATACACTAGTCGTAGATAGTTTGAATACGATAATTTGTATGGTCTATTAACAAGTAGCTTTTTCTTGAACTGGAATTATCTACTGCAGCATAACATTGTAATCTAACATTGTTCAAACAAACAATTTATATTATAGCCAGGCATTGTTTAAATTTCAAATGTAAGTTTATGTTTATTTACTTGTAATCCGTGTACGTCGAGGGAAGTAAAGTGTGTATATATACAACAGGACATTGATAGATACGTTGATGTTTTATACAAATAAATTACATGTATTTCATCGTTCCCACTCTTTGTACCACACACTATCTACGTACTATGATCCTGACCATCCATCAGCAATAGTTACTGCTTTATATGCCACTGACACCCATCTTATTATTTTAGTGTAGTACTAGTATAACATAAATAGTTACAGTGTACTTTTCAACACCACTCCCTTCAGACAAATATTTCCGGCAAGTTCTAAATTTAATATGTTCAATCAGGGCCTGTTTTATCTAGCTATAGTCCTGGTTCAATCCATATAGTTCTATATATCATATAGTCATATTGTATTTGTTTGTCGGAGGTTTCGCGCTACTGGGTCACGTGATCATGGGGGCGGAGCGATATGGCATTTCGCGACTGGTTAATTACAGACAAGTGTGAATTTTGTAATTGATTCAAACCCCAGTCACTTTATCTCTCCCCCCCCCCCACCCGGGCTTGTTTGGTGGAGTTATTTGTCAGCTGCAATATACATTAACAGCATATGATCATAACAATGCGTGAATTAGTTGATGAATAATTATTTTATTGGATATCTAAAGACCTGGATTGACAACCGAAAAAAGTTGTCAGTTAGACAACCGGCAACATGTTAGTTAGCCAACCGGCAACATGTCAGTTAGACAACCAGCAACATGTCAGTTAGCCAACCGGCAACATGTCAGTTAGCCAACCGGCAACATGTCAGTTAGCCAACCGGCAACATGTCAGTTAGACAGTCGGCAACATGTCAGTTAGACAACCGGCAACATGTCAGTTAGACAACCGGCAACATGTCAGTTAGACAACCGGCAACATGTCAGTTAGACAACCGGCAACATGTCAGTTAGACAACCGGCAACATGTCAGTTAGACAACTGGCAACATGTCAGTTAGACAACCGGCAACATGTCAGTTAGACAACCGGCAACATGTCAGTTAGACAACCGGCAACATGTCAGTTAGACAACTGGCAACATGTCAGTTAGACAACTGGCAACATGTCAGTTAGACAACCGACAACATGTCAGTTAGACAACCGACAACATGTCAGTTAGACAATATCTAAAGACTTGGATTAACAAACACATTATATAACTACTTTGAGCACTTTTCTGTTAAAAATTATTTCCCGTTAAGTTTTGTGTAAAATACTTTTTAGATTTATAGTCTCGCCAACAGCTAGCGTTATATGGTCACTATAGATTATAGGCAAATGGCGGGTTTTAACTTTTAGCACGCTGTAGGCGAGCAAAATCAGCAGATAACAAATGTGTAATAATTTTCCCAGAAAGTGGGGCTTGACATTTCATTCAAATTGTCCCATCTACTGTCGGTTGAACAAACATTAACCCTTTCAACACCAAGTAACTGACATGGACTGGTGCATGATATTTTTAGACCAATAAATTAATAAGAAAATTACATTTAGACCAGTTCATTTATCAAAATTGGTAATTTTTGTATAAAAATAGTAATATCACTGGCAAAAAGTGCAGATCCTGATGAGATGGCTCATCTGGATCTACACTTTTTGTAAGCCTATTTAGAGGTCTGTAATGTTGAAAGGGTTAACATTTTGTAAGCCTATTTAGAGGTCTGTAATGTTGAAAGGGTTAAAAATAACATGCTGCCAACACTATGATAGGGAAATGATATATATATATCATGATTATTTTACAGTTCTGTTGTATCTGTTGATAAGCAACGGTCTCACAGATCTATTTATTATTCAAAACGTAATAAATATTTAAAACCATAACCAGGAAGTATTGTTATCGTTTTTTTTGTCCATTTGGTACCTTCCCTATGTAAACTCCATAACCTCCAGGGATCGCAGGTTCGATCCCCCGTCTGGCCCTAATAAAATTAACAGTGGTTCAGGTGGGACTTTAAACTGAGGTCTCATGTCGGTGCTTTCCACTGTGCAGGTAAAAGAACCAGAGGAGACTCTGGAATGTGTCTCTGTCTGTATCATTGCACTATTCTCCAAAAATCTAAAATGACTAATCTCTTCAGGAGGCGTCGTTCATATGGGCAACCGGTAGCGACTCCTATATACACACAACAAATACATGCGACACCCGTATACACGCCCCCATACACGCGACACCCGTATACATGCCCCATACACGCGACACCTGTATACACACGACACCTGTATACACCCAACAAATACATGCGACACCCGTATACACGCCCCCATACACGCGACACCCGTATACACGCGACACCTGTATACACGCCCCCATACACACGACACCTGTATACACGCCCCCATACACATGACACCCGTATACGTGCCCCCATACACACGACACCCATACACGTGACACCTGTATACACACGACACCCGTATACATGCCCCATACACGCGACACCTGTATACACGCGACACCCATATACATGCCCCATACACGTGACACCTGTATACACACGACACCCGTATACATGCCCCATACACGCGACACCTGTATACACGCGACACCCATATACATGCCCCATACACACGACACCCGTATACATGCCCCATACACGCGACACCTGTATACACGCCCCCCATACACACGAAACCTGTATACACGCCCCCATACACGCGACACCCGTAGACATGCCCGTATACACGCGACACCCGTAGACATGCCCCCATACCCGCGACACCTGTATACACGCCCCCATACACATGCCCCCATACACGCGACACCCGTAGACATGCCCCCATACCCGCGACACCTGTATACACGCCCCCATACACACGACACCCGTAGACATGCCCCCATACCCGCGACACCTGTATACACGCCCCCATACACATGCCCCCATACACGCGACACCTGTATACACGCGACACCCGTAGACATTCCCCCCATACCCGCGACACCTGTATACACGCCCCCATACACACGACACCCGTAGACATGCCCCCATACACGCGACACCCGCCTATACACAGCACCCTTATACAGGAATATGACTTGAATTACGAACCTTTTTGATTGTAAGATTGTGGGGTTAACATCGCACCAACAGCTTGGGTCATATGGCGACTTTCCATCTATTATTGGTGGAGGAAGGACCAGGGTGCCCCTCAGAGCAGTATTTCGGACGGCCTCCCGGGTAGAACCACAGACCAGCTGGATAGTTTCCTTACATGAAACAATTCGATAACAGAGTGGGGCAAGTGATTAGAAGTCCACGAACCTGTGTGTGTGTGGCAAGTGATTAGAAGTCAACGAACCTGTGTGGGGGGGGGGCAAGTGATTTGTAGTCCAGGAACCTGTGGGGGGGGGGGGCAAGTGATTTGTAGTCAAGGAACCTGTGTGTGTGGGGGGGGGGGGCAAGTGATGTGTAGTCCACGAACCTGTGTGTGTGGGGCAAGTGATTAGAAGTCAACGAACCTGTGTGTGTGGGGCAAGTGATTTGTAGTCCATGAACCTGTGTGTGTGGGGCAAGTGATTTGTAGTCCACGAACCTGTGTGTGTGGGGGGCAAGTGATTTGTATTCCAGGAACCTGTGGGGGGGGGGCAAGTGATTTGTAGTCAAGGAACCTGTGTGTGGGGGGGGGGGGGCAAGTGATGTGTAGTCCACGAACCTGTGTGTGTGGGGCAAGTGATTAGAAGTCAACGAACCTGTGTGTGTGGGGCAAGTGATTTGTAGTCCACGAACCTGTGTGTGTGGGGCAAGTGATGTGTAGTCCACGAACCTGTGTGTGTGGGGCAAGTGATGTGTAGTCCACGAACCTGTGTGTGTGGGGCAAGTTATGTGTAGTCCACGAACCTGTGTGTGTGTGGGGCAAGTGATGTGTAGTCCACGAACCTGTGTGTGTGGGGCAAGTGATGTGTAGTCCACGAACCTGTGTGTGTGGGGCAAGTGATTTGTAGTCCACGAACCTGTGTGTGTGGGGCAAGTGATTAGAAGTCAACGAACCTGTGTGTGGGGCAAGTGATTTGTAGTCCACGAACCTGTGTGTGTGGGGCAAGCGATTAGAAGTCAACGAACCTGTGTGTGTGGGGCAAGTGATGTATAGTCCATGAACCTGTGTGTGTGGGGCAAGTGATGTGTAGTCTAGGAACCTGTGTGTGTGGGGCTAGTGATGTGTAGTCCAGGAACCTGTGTGTGTGGGGCAAGTGATTAGAAGTCAACGAACCTGTGTGTGGGGGGCAAGTGATTAGAAGTCAACGAACCTGTGTGTGTGGGGCAAGTGATGTATAGTCCACGAACCTGTGTGTGTGGGGCAAGTGATGTGTAGTCCAGGAACCTGTGTGTGTGGGGCAAGTGATTAGATGTCCAGGAACCTGTGTGTGTGGGGCAAGTGATTTGAAGTCAACGAACCTGTGTGTGGGGGGCAAGTGATTAGAAGTCAACGAACCTGTGTGTGGGGGGCAAGTGATTTGTAGTCCATGAACCTGTGTGTGTGGGGCAAGTGATTAGAAGTCAACGAACCTGTGTGTGTGGGGCAAGTGATTTGTAGTCCATGAACCTGTGTGTGTGGGGCAAGTGATTAGAAGTCAACGAACCTGTGTGTGTGGGGCAAGTGATGTGTAGTCCAGGAACCTGTGTGTGGGGGGCAAGTGATTAGAAGTCAACGAACCTGTGTGTGGGGGGCAAGTGATTTGTAGTCCATGAACCTGTGTGTGTGGGGCAAGTGATTTGAAGTCAACGAACCTGTGTGTGGGGGGCAAGTGATTAGAAGTCAACGAACCTGTGTGTGGGGGGCAAGTGATTAGAAGTCAACGAACCTGTGTGTGGGGGGCAAGTGATTTGTAGTCCATGAACCTGTGTGTGTGGGGCAAGTGATTTGAAGTCAACGAACCTGTGTGTGGGGGGCAAGTGATTAGAAGTCAACGAACCTGTGTGTGGGGGGCAAGTGATTAGAAGTCAACGAACCTGTGTGTGGGGGGCAAGTGATTTGTAGTCCATGAACCTGTGTGTGTGGGGCAAGTGATTTGAAGTCAACGAACCTGTGTGTGGGGGGCAAGTGATTTGTAGTCCATGAACCTGTGTGTGTGGGGCAAGTGATTTGAAGTCAACGAACCTGTGTGTGTGGGGCAAGTGATTAGAAGTCAACGAACCTGTGTGTGTGGGGCAAGTGATTAGAAGTCAACGAACCTGTGTGTGTGGGGCAAGTGATTAGAAGTCAACGAACCTGTGTGTGGGGGGCAAGTGATTTGTAGTCCATGAACCTGTGTGTGTGGGGCAAGTGATTTGAAGTCAACGAACCTGTGTGTGGGGGGCAAGTGATTAGAAGTCAACGAACCTGTGTGTGTGGGGCAAGTGATTAGAAGTCAACGAACCTGTGTGTGGGGGGCAAGTGATTTGTAGTCCATGAACCTGTGTGTGTGGGGCAAGTGATTTGTAGTCCATGAACATGTGTGTGTCGCTACCGGTATTAGGATAATAATCTCAATAAGCTTTCGATTCAATCCATTTTCGTTTTGTATACAATATATATGTACTGTACATTATGAAAGAATACATATATTTAAGCTAAATATTTACAGGTTATTTCAATAACTAAAAATGCGTATATGCTTTTTAATGAACACTTGTCAATGTGCGCGTAACTGTATATGTACCGTTATATATTAGTGTCTCGTTTTAAACAGTAGAAACATTGTGGATTCACCATTGTGCATCTGTGGATTGATTGAGACTGTCCGAGATACCATAGAGCACACCAACTCTACTTATCCGATCTTCCATGTGCACTTACAATTAACAATCTTCTGTTTGGTGACGAGCATATGTCTGATTTGACACACGAGTCTGCGGCAACAGTTGGTTTCCTGGTTTCGTTCTGCGGTCCTGTGTGTAATACCAAGATATATCGTTCTGCGGTCCTGTGTGTAATACCAAGATATATCGTTCTGCGGTCCTGTGTGTAATACCAAGATATATCGTTCTGCGGTCCTGTGTGTAATACCAAGATATATCGTTCTGCGGTCCTGTGTGTGATACCAAGATATATCGTTCCCCGGTCCTGTGTGTGATACCAAGATATACCGTTCCCCGGCCCTGTGTGTAATACCAAGATATATCGTTCCCCGGTCATGTGTGTAATACCAAGATATATCGTTCTGCGGTCCTGTGTGTGATACCAAGATATATCGTTCCCCGGTCCTGTGTGTGATACCAAGATATACCGTTCCCCGGCCCTGTGTGTAATACCAAGATATATCGTTCCCCGGTCATGTGTGTAATACCAAGATATATCGTTCTGCGGTCCTGTGTGTAATACCAAGATATACCGTTCCCCGGTCCTGTGTGTAATACCAAGATATATCGTTCCCCGGTCCTGTGTGTAATACCAAGATATATCGTTCCCAGGCCCTGTGTGTAATACCAAGATATATCGTTCCCCGGTCCTGTGTGTAATACCAAGATATATCGTTCTGCGGTCCTGTGTGTAATACCAAGATGTAGCGTTCTGCGGTCCTGTGTGTAATACCAAGATATATCGTTCCCAGGCCCTGTGTGTAATACCAAGATATATCGTTCCCCGGTCCTGTGTGTAATACCAAGATGTAGCGTTCTGCGGTCCTGTGTGTAATACCAAGATGTAGCGTTCTGCGGTCCTGTGTGTAATACCAAGATGTAGCGTTCTGCGGTCCTGTGTGTAATACCAAGATATATCGTTCCCCGGTCCTGTGTGTAATACCAAGATATATCGTTCTTTTTGTATTTATCAGTTCAAGAACATATCAAACTAACGCACATCAAAATACCTCCAATAGTTTGTATATACAGTTAAAATGTCAACAAAGCAACATATTGTTGATAAAATTCCGAACTTCATCCCATGATTTAGCTATCGAGCGTGGAAGATATCAACACATACCCAGAAATCAAAGAATATGTATATATTGCAATACAGGCATGGTAGAAAGTGAATATCATTTCCTTCTTATATGTCCCAAATTTAGAGATCTTAGACAGAAATATTTAAGCGTGGCCAAGTATTAATAAATTCACTAATTTGATGTCAGAAAAATCAAATACTACTGATAGAAATTTAGCAAAATACATATATTTCGCAAATGTATATCGAAACTAAACTTAGTAGAAGCAGAGAGTATATTAACATTTACGTCATTGCCTACATGTATCCATGTACTTGCTATATACATTGTATGAATGTTTAATGCAATAAAGGTATTGTTGCATTGTACTTAATACAACGGTATCTGTTTAATTAGTATACAGCTAATAGAATCGGTCACGTCAGGCAAGTCATATGGATCTTTATCAGCTATAAAAGTACAGTGTTTGTTTATTATAGTGTCGCCCCGATTTGGCCTCCCGCTCCGTAGGCGGACGCCTTAACCACTAGGCCACGGATATTAAGGGATTACTACAGTTGATAACTTGCTAATATAGCTTAAATGTCAAACATTGCAACTGGGCGGACACGATCAACGATATGACATTTAGGTTTATTTAACGTCGCTACCGGTTGCCCATTTGAGCGACGGGTAGTTTACCTACCAACACCTTTCATGGGCAGGATCCAGCGGTTAACCAGTACATGATGCACTAACCTCCGTATTTATAGATGATTGCTAATACCCACTACCCGTATTTATAGACGACTACTAATACCCACTACCGGTATTTATAGATGACTGCCAATATCCACTACCCGTATTTATAGATGACTGCTAATACCCACTACCGGTATTTATAGACGACTACTAATACCCACTACCCGTATTTATAGACGACTACTAATACCCATTACCGGTATTTATAGATGACTGCCAATATCCACTACCCGTATTTATAGATGACTGCCAATATCCACTACCCGTATTTATAGATGACTGCCAATATCCACTACCCGTATTTATAGATGACTGCTAATACCCACTACCCGTATTTATAGATGACTGCTAATACCCACTACCGGTATTTATAGACGACTACTAATACCCACTACCCGTATTTATAGACGACTACTAATACCCATTACCGGTATTTATAGATGACTGCCAATATCCACTACCCGTATTTATAGATGACTGCCAATATCCACTACCCGTATTTATAGATGACTGCTAATACCCACTACCCGTATTTATAGATGACTGCTAATACCCACTACCCGTATTTATAGATGATTGCTAATACCCATTACCGGTATTTATAGATGACTGCCAATATCCACTACCTGTATGTATAGATGACTGCTAATACCCACTACCGGTATTTATAGACGACTACTAATACCCACTACCGGTATTTATAAATGACTGCCAATATCCACTACCCGTATTTGTAGATGACTGCTAATACCCACTACCCGCATTTATAGATGACTGCTAATACCCACTACCCGTATTTATAGATGACTGCTAATACCCACTACCCGTATTTATAGAAGGCAGATAATACACACAACCCGTATTTATAGATGACTGCTAATACCCACTACCGGTATTTATAGACGACTACTAATACCCACTACCGGTATTTATAAATGACTGCCAATATCCACTACCCGTATTTGTAGATGACTGCTAATACCCACTACCCGTATTTGTAGATGACTGCTAATACCCACTACCCGCATTTATAGATGACTGCTAATACCCACTACCCGTATTTATAGATGACTGCTAATACCCACTACCCGTATTTATAGAAGGCAGATAATACCCACTACCCGTATTTATAGATGACTGCTAATACCCACTACCCGTATTTATAGATGATTGCTAATACCCACTACCCGTATTTATAGAAGGCAGATAATACACACAACCCGTATTTATAGATGACTGCTAATACCCACTACCCGTATTTATAGATGATTGCTAATAACCACTACCCGTATTTATAGATGACTGCTAATACCCACTACCCGTATTTATAGATGACTGCTAATACCCACTACCCGTATTTATAGATGACTGCTAATACCCACTACCCGTATTTATAGATAACTGCTAATACCCACAACTGGTATGTATAGATGACTGCTAATAACCACTACCCGTATTTATAGATAACTGCTAATAATGATGTATTATTTCTAATATAAGATGTGTGTTAGATATTAACATATTCATTACAAATCTCTCCATACAATAGTGTACGCTATACGATCTAATAGATAATCTGCTCACATCTTAGATCAACTATTAAGATATAATCTGTTTCCAATATTAAGATGCAAGGAACTACGAACGCCAGTCTACATTGGTGGAGAACGTTCGTTCGTTGTTTTTGATTACTATGTTCTATCTTGAATGACAAGTACCAGTGTTCGCACTCATATAGTCCCGAGAACGTTGCTTACCTGCCAAACCTGCATGTTGTATCAGGCACAACCAATCGCACGGTTAGTTTCTACGTGCGTATGCGTATTTTGTATTTATTTAAAGATATACAATCAACCAAATGCTGTCCGCAGTGGTTAGCGCGCTCGCTTCTCACCAATGCAACCCGGGTTCGATCCTCGGACCGGGAAGAATGTGAGATGGTACGGTGGTCGCCAGATCGGACATGTGGGTTTTCTCCGGATACTCCGGTTTCCTCCCACACGAATGACCACAAATACGCTTTCATCCGCGTCAACGAGAGTGATTAATATAAGTTGTTAATCCTTGTAAAATAAATAAAGTTTAAAACCAAATTGCTAATCGGTCACCTGGTTTTTATAACATTTGGAGTCAATCATACAACTTACACATTTTTTTATTTTACATAATTTTAGATCCGAATATTTTATAGCATATTTAGAATGCTACTTGTAACTGTGTTTGCTATTTTTGTCTTGTTTTATCTTATTGTATGTGGAAGTTGTTATCAATATTTGTGATATTTAGGCTGTAAAGCGCTTTTGAACGTTTTATTTTTAGATGAAAAGAGCGCTATATAAGTTTGGTATATAATAATAATAATTTTCTTATTGTTATTTAATGCGTTTTATACCAGTTGATTCTACAGCTATGTATTGCATAACGATCTGTAGTAAACAGTATTAAATAAAATATGAATCTTGATATTATATCGTTATTAGTGTTCGAACATTGTAAATCTGAAATACTCATGCAGATAGACAGATGCTAGGCCATTGAATGTTTTAAACATTAAGACTGCTTTTTGAAAGCTAACCCTTTCTGAGAAAGTCATCCAATTGAGAGTATAACTTGGAAACCCCTCGTTTATTTCATAAGCTGAATCATTAAGCTATCAGTTGGTATTTGTAACCATTAGTCAATCTACATGAATACTCATACAGTCAAACCTGCCTTAAGCAGCCAGCCAAGCACATGTGGCTGCAAATGTATAATAAACAACGTATTGGGAATCTGGAAACTGGCTGCTTAATGCAGGTTGGCTGCTTCATAGAGGTCCAATGTATAATAAACAACTTATTGTGAATCTGGAAACTGGCCGCTTAATGCAGGTTGACTGCTTAATAGAGGTCAACTGTATAATAAACAACTTATTGTGAATCTGGAAACTGGATGCTTAATGCAGGTTGGCTGCTTAATAGAGGTGACCACTAACACAGGTTACAAACTGGCTGCTCAATGCAGGTTGGCTGCTTAATAGAGGTGACCATTAACACAAGTTAGAAATTGGCGGCTCAATGCAGGTTGGCTGCTTAATAGAGGTGACCATTAACACAGGTTAGAAATTGGCTGCTCAATGCAGGTAGGCTGCTTAATAGAGGTGACCACTAACACAGATTAGAAATTGGCTGCTCAATGCAGGTTGGCTGTTTAATAGAGGTGACCATTAACACATGTTAGAAATTGGCTGCTCAATGCAGGTAGGCTGCTTAATAGAGGTGACCACTAACACAGGTTAGAAATTGGCTGCTCAATGCAGGTTGGCTGCTTAATAGAGGTGACCACTAACACAGGTTAGAAATTGGCTGCTCAATGCAGGTTGGCTGCTTAATAGAGGTGACCATTAACACAGGTTAGAAATTGGCTGCTCAATGCAGGTTGGCTGCTTAATAGAGGTGACCATTAACACAGGTTAGAAATTGGCTGCTCAATGCAGGTTGGCTGCTTAATAGAGGTGACCACTAACACAGGTTACAAACTGGCTGCTCAATGCAGGTAGGCTGCTTAATAGAGGTGACCACTAACACAGGTTACAAACTGGCTGCTCAATGCAGGTAGGCTGCTTAATAGAGGTGACCACTAACACAGGTTTGACCGTGTTGACTGCTTAATAGAGGTGACCACTAACACAGGTTTGACCGTGTTGACTGCTTAATAGAGGTGACCACTAACACAGGTTGCACATATAGCATAACACACAACATACACACAAGCACAAGCACAAGCACCCGACACAGGCATTTACACATACACATACACAAGCACCCGACACAGGCATTTACACATACACAAGCACCCGACACAGGCATTTACACATACACAAGCACCCGACACAGGCATTTACACATACACAAGCACCCGACACAGGCATTTACACATACACAAGCACTCGACACAGGCATTTACACAAGCACAAGCACCCGACACAGGCATTTACACAAGCACACGCACCCTACACAGGCATGTACACATACACAAGCACCAGACACAGGCATTTACACAAGCACAAGCACCCGACACAGGCATTTACACATACACAAGCACCCGACACAGGCATTTACACATACACAAGCACCCGACACAGGCATTTACACAAGCACAAGCACCCGACACAGGCATTTACACAAGCACAAGCACCCGACACAGGCATTTACACATACACAAGCACCCGACACAGGCATTTACACATACACAAGCACCCGACACAGGCATTTACACATACACATACACAAGCACCCGACACAGGCATTTACACATACACATACACTAGCACCCGACACAGGCATTTACACATACACATACACAAGCACCCGACACAGACATTTACACATACACATACACAAGCACCCGACACAGGCATTTACACATACACAAGCACCCGACAAAGGCATTTACACATACACATACACAAGCACCCGACACAGGCATTTACACATACACAAGCACCCGACACAGGCATTTACACATACACATACACAAGCACCCGACAAAGGCATTTACACATACACATACACAAGCACCCGACACAGGCATTTACACATACACATACACAAGCACCCGACACAGGCATTTACACATACACAAGCACCCGACACAGACATGTACACATACACAAGCACCCGACACAGACATGTACACATACACAAGCACCCGACACAGACATGTACACATACATAAGCACCCGACACAGACATGTACACATACACAAGCACCCGACACAGGCATGTACACATACACAAGCACCCGACACAGGCATGTACACATACACATACACAAGCACCCGACACAGACATGTACACATACACAAGCACCCGACACAGGCATGAACACATACACATACACAAGCACCCGACACAGACATGTACACATACACAAGCACCCGACACAGGCATGTACACATACACATACACAAGCACCCGACACAGGCATGTACACATACACATACACAAGCACCCGACACAGGCATGTACACATACACATACACAAGCACCCGACACAGGCATGTACACATACACAAGCACCCGACACAGGCATGTACACATACACATACACAAGCACCCGACACAGGCATGTACATATACACATACACAAGCACCCGACACAGGCATGTACACATACACATACACAAGCACCCGACACAGGCATGTACACATACACATACACAAGCACCCGACACAGGCATGCACACATACACATACACAAGCACCCGACACAGGCATTTACACATACACATACACAAGCACCCGACACAGGCATGTACACATACACATACACAAGCACCCGACACAGGCATGTACACATACACATACACAAGCACCCGAAACAGACATGTACACATACACAAGCACCCGATACAGGCATGTACACATACACATACACAAGCACCCGACACAGGCATGTACACATACACAAGCACCCGACACAGGCATGTACACATACACATACACAAGCACCCCGACACAGGCATGTACACATACACATACACAAGCACATACACATACATCCGACACAGACACATACACATACACCCAACACAGACACATACACATACACCCAACACAGACACATACACATACACCCGACACAGACACATACACATACACCCGACACAGACACATACACATACACCCGACACAGACACATACACATACACCCGACACAGACACATACACATACACCCGACACAGACACATACACATACACCCGACACAGACACATACACATACACCCGACACAGACACATACACATACACCCGACACAGACACATACACATACACCCGACACAGACACATACACCGACACAGACACATACACAAGCACCCGACACAGACACATACACATACACCCGACACAGACACATACACATACACCCGACACAGACACATACACATACACCCGACACAGACACATACACATACACCCGACACATACACATACACCCGACACAGACACATACACAAGCACCCGACACAGACACATACACATACACCCGCCACAGACACATACACATACACCCGACACAGACACATACACAAGCACCCGACACAGACACATACACATACACCCGACACAGACACATACACATACACCCGACACAGACACATACACATACACCCGACACAGACACATACACATACACCCGACACAGACACATACACATACACCCGACACAGACACATACACAAGCACCCGACACAGACACATACACATACACCCGACACAGACACATACACAAGCACCCGACACAGACACATACACATACACCCGACACAGACACATACACAAGCACCCGACACAGACACATACACATACACCCGACACAGACACATACATATACACCCGACACAGACACATACACATACACCCGACACAGACACATACACATACACCCGACACAGACACATACACATACACCCGACACAGACACATACACATACACCCGACACAGAACATACACATACACCCGACACAGACACAGACACATACACCCGACACAGACACATACACATACACCCGACACAGACACATACACATACACCCGACACAGACACATACACATACACCCGACACATACACATACACATACACCCGACACAGACACATACACAAGCACCCGACACAGACACATACACATACACCCGACACAGACACATACACATACACCCGACACAGACACATACACATACACCCGACACAGACACATACACAAGCACCCGACATTAAGAATCGCGATGTATTTTCTCAGGCCTAAGGTGTAATGTATAATATACGTGCTTCTATTAACGGATTCTACCTGGAATCTATTCGGAGAAAACGTTAATTAGTCGTGAGGCAGTAAGATTAATGTATGTATGTAGCCAACAGCAATGTTCTAGATATATTACAATTTAATGTTCATGTAATTTTGGACGTCAGATATTTTGGAGAATAAAAGAAGCGTAAAAGGTAAGCTGACTTATTATAGAAATAATTATATAAAACTGTATGTACGTAATTTATAATGAGTACTTGGAAACACGCCCATGTTAGGGACGGATCTGTAGTCCAGTGGTTAACACGCTGGACTGGTAATCTAGGGATCGCAGGTATGATCTGACACTAATAAAATTAATTATTTTCAGATGGGATTTTAAACAGATGTCTCGTGTCGGTGCTGTACACCGTGCACGTAAAAAAACCAGAGGAGATTCTGGAATGGATCTCTGTCTGTATCATTGCACTATCCTCCAAAAATCTAAATTGACTAATCTCTTCAGGAGGCGTCGCTCATATGGGCAACCGGTAGCGACGATAAATAAACGTAAAACACACACGTCAATGTCGCCATATCGCAGCTATATAAATCACTATTCTTGTTTGAATAATTGACAATTCGCAGATTTTCAAGAGATATATTCAATAATAAAATTAATCCGGTTTCACATCATTTCTAAATTTAATATTTCCCAAATGACTTCACCAGCGGATAAATGCCCGTTAACCCGTTCCTTCATAGAGATTTAGGTTAATATACTATTATATCTCCAGACAAACGACAGCCCGTTAGCCCGTTCCTTCATAGAGATTTAGGTTAATATACTATTATATCTCCATACAAACGACAGCCCGTTAACTCTTTCCTTCATAGAGATTTAGGTTGGTATACTATTATATCTCCATACAAACGACAGCCATTTAGCCCTTTCCTTCATAGAGATTTAGGTTAATATACTATTATATCTCCATACAAACGACAGCCATTTAACCCTTTCCTTCATAGAGATTTAGGTTAATATACTATTATATCTCCATACAAACGACAGCCATTTAACCCTTTCCTTCATAGAGATTTAGGTTAATATACTATTATATCTCCATACAAACGACAGCCATTTAACCCATTCCTTCATAGAGATTTAGGTAAATATACTATTATATCTCCATACAAACGACAGTCATTTAACCATTTCCTTCATAGAGATTTAGGTAAATATACTATTATATCTCCATACAAACGACAGTCATTTAGCCCTTTCCTTCATAGAGATTTAGGTAAGTATACTATTATATCTCCATACAAACAACAGCCATTTAGCTATCATGCAGTGAATAAGTAGTGGCATATCTATCCCACCTCCATAGATATTACTGGGACTACATAGAGATTTAGGTTAATATACTATTATATCTCCATACAAACGACAGCCATTTAGCTATCATGCAGTGGATACGTATTGGCATATCTATCCCACCTCCATAGATATTACTGGGACTACATGCGATTCTGGCCTTATTATGAACATTGGTTTGGCTACTACATAGTCAATGTATGTCGTATTGGTAATGACATGAAGAGGTGCTTCTATGAGGGAAAGGGTTAATGTATGTGGTATTGGTAATGGCGTCAAGGGGTGCTTCTATGAGGGAAAGGGTTAAGGTATGTGGTATTGGTAATGGCGTCAAGGGGTGCTTCTATGAGGGAAAGGGTTAATGTATGTGGTATTGGTAATGGCGTCAAGAGGTGCTTCTAGGAGGGAAAGGGTTAATGTATGTGGTATTGGTAATGGCGGCAAGAGGTGCTTCTGGGAAAGCGTTAATATATGTGGTATTGGTAATGGCGGCAAGAGGTGCTTCTAGGAAAGCGTTAATATATGTGGTATTGGTAATGGCGGCAAGAGGTGCTTCTAGGAAAGGGTTAATACATGTATGTATGTATGTATATATATATATATATATAGCAATACGCATGTACTTTCTTGGATTGTTTGCCTATAAGCAGTATTCGTGTCATATCTTTAAGAGTCAGTATTTTCAAAATTTAATTAATTTTAAAATATCTGAGCTTAATATTAGATGCACGCCTAACATACATATAGCCATTATTTTATCACTGGTTCATGCACATTTATATGAGCTCGATTGCGAAACAAGTTCTTACAACATTAGATGAATCGCTATCGAAACCACATACCGGGTGGAATCCATCGCCATGGGGGAGGGTGAAGAGGCAATGTGGAATCTAAATGCCTTCGCTAAGGGTACACTCGTAACGTGCTACAGCTGAGCGCGAATTCAAGGTATCTAGCACGTGACACGACAACTACGTACTCAATGTCGTATCACGACTTCCACAACGAAACTGTATGTTTTACACGCGAATCCCAACTATAAATTATACGTTTGTCTAAACACTAAATGTAATACAAATTACTTGCTTCAATTACCAAGTGAACTTCATATAAATTTGAATATTGTATGTTCTTATAAATATTGTTTATTTATTGCAGAACAATGGAAAGTTCCGACGAAGAAGGACCGAATCGAGAGACCTTGATGGAGGAAGCGATCAAGATTTTAAACCAAGAAGGGTTCAGCCTACCCGGTGATGTTGTTGATACGCTACATACAGTGGGTCGTTCAAACGCCGCCGCAAGAAGGAGGGGGTCGCTACGCGGCCATCGAATGTGCGAAATACAATCGAATACCAAGAAAATAAGGAATACTCGCGAATCAAGCGCCAAACAGGCCCACGACAGATCGTCTGCAACAGAAGACACGACTGAATCTTTCAGACACGATCAACAGGCGCCAAGTAATACTTCAATGTATGAAAGTAAAGGAAACGATCAATGTGAATTCTCAGACGAGGTTTCTATTAAAAGAAATGATCTAGACAGAGAAGAGTCTACTGATACAAGCAGCACGTGCAGCGCCAGCACAGTGAAGGAATATCATAAAGCACCAAACGATAGATACATAGAACGACAGGATAGTACATCTTCCATTGAATCGTCGGCTAGTTCTATGAACAGAAAACCAAATCATGGCCGTCATGAATCCGGTTCTGATACCGGATACAGTACGTCTATTGATAATGTTGTACAGACACGGGAAGCTAAAGCTGAAAATCTTCGAAATATGACCAAAACAACAGAAAATGAATTGTCACAAAAACAATTCAATGGTTTACGGCGAGATCTTTCGCGAGATAGCGGTTTCACAGAATCGGGTTCTACTCAACATCACCAGATGGCGCCACATGGTGCTAGAGATGACCATGCTTTGACAACTCAAGACTTTAATGACTTTTCTGTTTCCAATTCTGATGTAAGCGAGCGCTTTGCGGCCTCTGATTCAGGGGAAGCACATGTTGTGACATCATCAGCATCTGACATGAAAGCTGCTCAAATGAATTCGAAATCTGACTCTGTCACTGAAGACGGTACAGCGGTTTCCTCTAATGCTAAGCTTGAAAACCAAGAAAGTAACTCAACGTTATTGCGCGTTACAAATACACGAACAGACGATGAAACGTCCAAAGAGGATAACTATGAATCTGTGAACAAAACAAATAAGTCTTCCCGCAATGACAGTGTATCGACAACTGCTTCTGGGTTAACAACAGCAGCGTCTAGACACGCAGCTTCCGGTGAGCAAGGTCTATACAAAGAAAGCTCAAAATTGTCAAAATCACAAGATGGTACTCGTATTGCAGCCGATATGTCAGTTGATCAACAACTGTCTAGAAATCAAGAAATGAACAACACTGAAGAGACTGAGGACGGCTCGTCAAAAGTCGAAAGTAAGAAAACCTCTGAAAAGGCACTAACATCTAAGTCGTTGAGGGAAGAAAAGCTTAACAGTGGTGATGGATCCACAACCGGAAGTGTATCTTCGTCTCAAAACATGGATTCGAGTATCCGATATGCTGAAAACGATGAAACCATCACTACAAATGATGGTGAAATAATAAGGAAGAATACTGATAGCTCATCCACTACAATGAATGAGAACAATTCAACGGATCAGAAAACTGTGAAGAAGGTGCCATATGGTGATGGTTCGAGTATTGAAATAGTAAATAAGTCGGATCGCAGTTCTAGTTCAAAGGCATCCAAAGTGTCAAACGAAAGGTGCGAAACTGCTGAAGGAGTAAATGAAACCAAATATGAAGAGGACTTAAAATCAGTTTCTAGCAGCTTTTCGGGTACATGTGAGTCTGAAGATACGTTGAATGGGCAAACATGTCGTCGAATGAAATCCACAGAAAACTCATCGGAAAGTAATGTTAAATCAATTAAATCGAGTTCTTCGTTTAGTAGCCGCGGTTGTGGCAGTGAAATCGATGGCAAATGTGCACCAGTAAGACGATTATCTGAAGAAAGTGATATATCGAATTACAGTGGCATATCAGGCGTAAGCAAGGAATCCGTGAATCCACCCACCTATGACGAAACTATGAGTAATCTATCTCGTGCCGGAAGTCACGGAAGTTTAAATTCCGTATTTTCCCGCCAAGATAGCACCGCTTCGTCAATAGCTTCTTCTGCCAGTGCATTCAATGAACGTCAACGGCAGAAGAAATTGGACAGGGAAAGGAATAATTCTCTTGACAGAGATACACGAAGGAAAGAAAACGATTCAAACTTTACAGGAAGAGGTGTTGAACCAATGCGTCAAGACAGTTTCTCCTCGGATTCAACGCTTAGCGGTGGAAATAGATATGCAGGTCGCGAAATTGTTCATCCAATAAGAAAGACTGACGCAAATGTCTACGGAAGGTCTCTTACAGACTCTGTGATTGGACAGCCGTTCAATCGCAGGGCAACATATCTTGGTGATGTTAGTGACCGGGAACTTGCGCGTGCACGAGAGCAAGTTCGTTCTGAAATAAGGGGAATGGATGATAGTTATTTAGATGATACCAAGAGTAGACGTCAGAGCAGCGGAACAAAGCGACGAGACCGATTTGATGAATTCGCTGGATTTGGAGCCAGTTCATTTCAAAGTGAGGTGATGAATATGGTTGATAAATTTTTTGATGATGACGCTGATGATGAATTTTCTTTTGGTCTTGGTTCCAGAAACAGGAGATCGAATAACAGTACGTCGTATGGTAGACAATTAAAATCTAACCATCGTGAGGATAACCCTTACACAGTACGTAGCGACTTGAGTCAATACAGAGACTCTGTTGATGCAAACATAGCTGAGACAGAATACGCAGCATCCGACTCGGGATTTCCGATGCAGTCTCGAAAAAGATATACCAATGAATTTGACTCCGATTTTTCCGATGTAGCCAGTGATAGCGGCCACAACCGATTTTCCCGAAATAAACTGCGCAGAGATAATTGTGAGGACAGGAATAGCTTTGAGACTTCCAATTCAAAACCATCTTCCCGCCTTCACCAAGATGACACTAATCGATACGCACATTTATCAAATAAAAATGCAGCCATCTCAGCAGACGACATAATACAAAGGGCGGGAAAATCGATACGCGGTGACAGAGAATATGGTACATCGATTTCAAATCGCAGTGAAACTACAACACGTAATAGGATAAACAATAATAGGATAGATGCATGTTATGATCGGGAATATTTCAACAGACCGGGGTGCGGATATACAAGACTTGGTCGTAGTGCAACTGATATGAATAATGGTGACACGTTTAATCACGTGACTTCAATGCCGAATGACGCGTACAAGTTGATACAACATAACTCGGAATTAAATGATGCTGCTATGACTAGAAGTCAACCAAATATATCAAGTTTGCATCAAGGGGGTACACGACAGGAACAGCTATATTCTAAAGATTCATCTACAGAGGAAACAGAGCAGTGGGGTGACAGGAGACAAAGAATAGATAACGCGTTGTCATGGATACGTTCAGAGCTGGTAAGAACTGTTATATTTCATATTATTATTCTTCAAATATCATAGTTACTATAATCTGACTTCCACTCAGTATTAACGAATGTAATGAATAGTCATGAGTAATTCGGACTCAGTATTAACGAATGTAATGAATAGTCATGAGTAATTCGGACTCAGTATTAACGATTGTAATGAATATTCATGAGTAATTCGGACTCAGTATCAACGAATGTAATGAATATTCATGAGTAATTCGGACTCAGTATCAACGAATGTAATGAATATTCATGAGTAATTCGGACTCAGTATCAACGAATGTAGTGAATATTCATGAGTAATTCGGACTCAGTATCAACGAATGTAATGCATATTCATGAGTAATTCGGACTCAGTATTATCAAAAATAATGTAAACATACATGCGTAATACAACTAGTGTATCCTGAATAACACGATTGATGGTACAGATTTACCGTTATATCTCATATGTGTGCCTATTTATTTGTAGACTATTCTTAGTTAAATTATCTCTAAACGACATTATCTCGCGTTTAGTATTGACTCCGATGACAAAACTAACGTCAGTTCAGGAGCATGGATGACCGTTATATGAACTCATACTTTCAATCCACAAAAACACTGTTTATTGATTCAATGTTAGTATTCGAATGTATTCGGAAGAATTTGTAGTAGCAATGCATTTATACGCGATGTAATATCGCTTTAAGCAAGGCATTTACATTCCACATATCCTATTCTCTCTCCCTCGTGGCGATGGATTACAAAAGGAATTATTAATATATGTTGTAAGAACTTGTTTTGAAATCAAGCTAAAATACATTTGTTTAAACTAACCTATCTGTATTTTACAAATAGTGCATAGCAGCAACGGTTAGTGAATGTATACACGTATTTGTGAGTAGTACAAAATCATTCTTCGGTGACAGCAATGTTTATGAAATAAATGTGTAATGTCTGTGTGTCTGTTTTACGTTTATTTATCGTCGCTACCGGTTGCCCATATGAGCGACGCCTCCTGAAGAGATTATAGTCATTTTAGATTTTTGGAGGATAGTGCAATGATACAGAATACAGGTGTAAAGCACCGACACGAGACCTCGGTCTAAAGTCCCATCTGAAAGACTGTTAATTGTATTAGGGTCAGACGGGGGATCGAACATGCGATCCCAGGATTACCAGTCCAGCGCGTTACCACTGGGCTACAGATCCGTCTGTAATGTGTACTGTTGTTGATTGGGAATGCATTTGTATGTTAAAATATTGCGCAACAGCAATGGCAAGGGAACGTGTACTGGTGGGTAACAAGGGAACGTGTACTGGTGGGTAACAAGGGAACGTGTACTGGTGGGTAACAAGGGAACGTGTACTGGTGGGTAACAAGGGAACGTGTACTGGTGGGTAACAAGGGAACGTGTACTGGTGGGTAACAAGGGAACGTGTACTGGTGGGTAACAAGGGGACGTGTACTGGTGGGTAATTCAGAAAGTATAGTAGAATCAGGCAACGGCACTGGTGGGTCAAGGGAACGTGTACTGGTGGGTAACAAGGGAACGTGTACTGGTGGGTAGCAAGGGAACGTGTACTGGTGGGTAGCAAGGGAACGTGTACTGGTGGGTAACAAGGGAACGTGTACTGGTGGGTAACAAGGGAACGTGTACTGGTGGGTAACAAGGGAACGTGTACTGGTGGGTAACAAGGGAACGTGTA
>CM026396.1:44168306-44209575 GCA_014843695.1 Archivesica marissinica
ATTACACTAGCCACTACTGAATACCCACTCACTTTACTACTAGAATACGCCACTCACTGCTGGATTACACTAGCCACTACTAGAATACGCCACTCACTGCTGGATTACACTAGCCACTACTAGAATACGCCACTCACTGCTGGATTACACTAGCCACTACTAGAATACGCCACTCACTGCTGGATTACACTAGCCACTACTAGAATACGCCACTCACTGCTGGATTACACTAGCCACTACTAGAATACGCCACTCACTGCTGGATTACACTAGCCACTACTAGAATACGCCACTCACTGCTGGATTACACTAGCCACTACTAGAATACGCCACTCACTGCTGGATTACACTAGCCACTACTAGAATACGCCACTCACTGCTGGATTACACTAGCCACTACTAGAATACGCCACTCACTGCTGGATTACACTAGCCACTACTAGAATACGCCACTCACTGCTGGATTACACTAGCCACTACTAGAATACACCACTCACTGCTGGATTACACTAGCCACTACTAGAATACGCCACTCACTGCTGGATTACACTAGCCACTACTAGAATACGCCACTCACTGCTGGATTACACTAGCCACTACTAGAATACGCCACTCACTGCTGGATTACACTAGCCACTACTAGAATACGCCACTCACTGCTGGATTACACTAGCCACTACTAGAATACGCCACTCACTGCTGGATTACACTAGCCACTACTAGAATACACCACTCACTGCTGGATTACACTAGCCACTACTAGAATACGCCACTCACTGCTGGATTACACTAGCCACTACTAGAATACGCCACTCACTGCTGGATTACACTAGCCACTACTAGAATACGCCACTCACTGCTGGATTACACTAGCCACTACTAGAATACGCCACTCACTGCTGGATTACACTAGCCACTACTAGAATACGCCACTCACTGCTGGATTACACTAGCCACTACTAGAATACGCCACTCACTGCTGGATTACACTAGCCACTACTAGAATACGCCACTCACTGCTGGATTACACTAGCCACTACTAGAATACGCCACTCACTGCTGGATTACACTAGCCACTACTAGAATACGCCACTCACTGCTGGATTACACTAGCCACTACTAGAATACGCCACTCACTGCTGGATTACACTAGCCACTACTAGAATACGCCACTCACTGCTGGATTACACTAGCCACTACTAGAATACGCCACTCACTGCTGGATTACACTAGCCACTACTAGAATACGCCACTCACTGCTGGATTACACTAGCCACTACTAGAATACGCCACTCACTGCTGGATTACACTAGCCACTACTAGAATACGCCACTCACTGCTGGATTACACTAGCCACTACTAGAATACGCCACTCACTGCTGGATTACACTAGCCACTACTAGAATACGCCACTCACTGCTGGATTACACTAGCCACTACTAGAATACGCCACTCACTGCTGGATTACACTAGCCACTACTAGAATACGCCACTCACTGCTGGATTACACTAGCCACTACTAGAATACGCCACTCACTGCTGGATTACACTAGCCACTACTAGAATACGCCACTCACTGCTGGATTACACTAGCCACTACTAGAATACGCCACTCACTGCTGGATTACACTAGCCACTACTAGAATACGCCACTCACTGCTGGATTACACTAGCCACTACTAGAATACGCCACTCACTGCTGGATTACACTAGCCACTACTAGAATACGCCACTCACTGCTGGATTACACCACCCACTACTAGAATACGCCACTCACTGCTGGATTACACCACCCACTACTGGAATACACCACTCACTGCTGGATTACACCACCCACTACTGGAATACACCACTCACTGCTGGATTACACCACCCACTGCTGGAATACGCCACTCACTGCTGGATTACACTAGCCACTACTAGAATACGCCACTCACTGCTGGGATTACACTACCCACTGCTGGAATACACTACTTGTACATTCCCCACTGCTCACTGCCAACAGTACAGCAGTACAGAACGGGAATGAGCCGCTCATCGCTAAATCACAGCGCTCATAGCTGAAGTAAAGTACAATTATGTTACCCAACTTATCCGTAAACAAGTTTCGAGAAAATAAATCGGAATTTCTTTTTAATTTTTTATTATTATTATTATTTCCCCCGAAATTTAGCATTTGTACATCATTCACTACTACAATCTACCACTCACTGCTGGATTACACTTCCCACTGCTGGAATACACTACTCGTACAGTCGTACATTTCCCCCCATTGCTCACTGCCGTATGTTGAGTGCCTCCTGGTAGATTAACTTGTGTTAATTCTGTGAGTTCTCTCGTAAAGTCTTTATTATTATTATTATTATTATTTTATTATTATTATTATTATAATTATATTATATTATTATTTCGTAAAAGTGTATTTACTTTTTCACTAAGTTTCTAAATTGTTCTCCGTGATTTCTACAGTCTGGTTACGATTATTCGCAAGCGACGATGTTTCTAATACAGCTGCACGTGTTCTGTGCGTCTCTTGGCAAACATTGTAGACATCTAAATCAATAAACGATACTGTGTAGCACCGCTCTGACATTAAAGATAATCGCAAATACGCAATAAATCAAATAACTGTTTACACAACAAAGAGATAATGGTATTGTTGCCAAGTTAATTGTGAATAACACTAATGGCTTACATGTTTCTATGCACATTGTGATCCGTTGAACGGATTCAGTTTTAGGACCATAGCCATTTGATCTTTCTCCCCAGAGCGTGATGGTAAAACACGTATGAGTGTGGAAGCCCGTAGCCACATTGAGGCACACCGAGGTAGCTGCCTCGGTTAAAATTTCCAAAGCAAAAATTAAAAATGTAAAAAAACTATCCCTTTGCTGTATATCAGTTCGACTGCTAGAGAACTGAATGGTCAGTACATAAGTATACGTCTAATCTCATTAAATCAGAAAACGCAGGAAATCCCTTCTATGCCCCAACGATGTGAAGGGGGAACATGCCCCCGAACCCCCTAGATTTCCTCGTTGAAAGTTGCCTCTGGCTACGGTACTGTATCATGCTCGTATTATAAATACACTACATGATTGCCGTAGACAGAAGTTATAACCAGAAAATCTATCAACATCCGCGCATTACATGTTGTGTGCGCCAGCTATTTATCTGTTTCTTCTGGATAATTTACAGTTTTTGCAAAGTGTTTGCTGCTCGTCTTACCCTGCCCCTGGCTGTCCGATTAACGCAGTGGTTATCGCGCTCACTTCTCACCAATGCAACCCGGGTTCGATCCTCGTAACGGGACGTATGTGAGATGGTACGGTGGTCGCCAGATCGGTCAGGTGGGTTTTCTCCGGGTACTCCGGTTTCCTCCCACATGAATGACCACATTTACGTTTTCATGCGCGCCAACGAGAGTGATTAATATAAGTTGTTAAATCCGTCTCTCATAAGTCAGAAATGGCTGGCTCTTTAAATAGGGGTGACACTATAATAAACAAACACACCTTATATCAACGTCTGTTCTCATGCTACCCGTCCGTGTATGAACTACTGCCCGAAAGAGTACCGGGCTTGCAGGTTATACAACTGTTCTCCAATCTCAAAACACAGTCTCAATCGTCTGATTGGTTCCGCTGACAGTAACACTCAGAATCAACCAATCAGATCACTTGAGCTTGAGTTTGAGATCTGAGAAAAGTTTTATAACCTCGGGGCCTGGTGTCTTTCCTTCACCAATAATTGTGTGTTTTATGTTTATTTATCGTCGCTACCGGTTGCCCATATGAGCGACGCCTCCTGAAGAGATTAGTCATTTTGGAGGACAGTGCAATGATACCGACAAAGACTCATTCCAGAGTCTCCTCTGGTTCTTTTGCGTGCACGGTGTAAAGCACCGACACGAGACCTCGGTTTAACGTCTCATCTGAAAGACTGTTAATTTTATTAGGGCCAGACGGGGGATCGAACCCGCGATCCCTTGATTACCAGTCCTTCACCAATAATATCTGGAGAGTCACCATTTGACATAAACTGTTGACTTTAAACCCTAACACAAAATCAAAGAAACGTGATCGACAAAGCTGTATGTTAAATTATTTATTATCCAATTCAACGTCAATTTCAGGGAGTGCTGAGAACACAAGACAAGGTCCTAATGACACAATTCCAACGGTGTCAGGACTCTATTGAAGAACTGAAGCGACAACGTCCGTGGTACGAAGTGTTCAGTGACGATGAGGAGGACGAGGAGAATGGTAAACATTGGGAAGATTGGGAAATAGATGGTGAGTTGAACATTGGGAAGATTGGGAAATAGATGGTGAGTTGAACATTGGGAGGATTGGGAAATATATGGTGAGTTGAACATTGGGAAGATTGGGAAATATATGGTGAGTTGAACATTGGGAAGATTGTGAAATATATGGTGAGTTGAACATTGGGAAGATTGGGAAATAGATGGTGAGTTGAACATTGGGAAGATTGGGAAATAGATGGTGAGTTGAACATTGGGAGGATTGGGAAATAGATGGTGAGTTGAACATTGGGAGGATTGGGAAATAGATGGTGAGTATAACACTGGGAGGATTGGGAAATATATGGTGAGTATAACACTGGGAGGATTGGGGAATAGATGGTGAGTATAACATTGGGAGGATTGGGAAATATATGGTGAGTATAACACTGGGAGGATTGGGGAATAGATGGTGAGTATAACATTGGGAGGATTGGGAAATATATGGTGAGTATAACACTGGGAGGATTGGGGAATAGATGGTGAGTATAACATTGGGAGGATTGGGAAATATATGGTGAGTATAACACTGGGAGGATTGGGGAATAGATGGTGAGTATAACATTGGGAGGATTGGGAAATATATGGTGAGTATAACACTGGGAGGATTGGGAAATATATGGTGAGTATAACACTGGGAAGGATTGGGGAATAGGTGGTGAGTATAAGACTGGGAGGATTGAGGAATAGGTGGTGAGTATAACACTAGGAGGATTGAGGAATAGGTGGTGAGTATAACACTGGGAGGATTGGGACATAGGTGGTGAGTATAACACTGGGAGGATTGGGGAATAGGTGGTGAGTATAACACTGGGAGGATTGGTAAATAGGTGGTGAGTATAACACTGGGAGGATTGGGGAATAGGTGGTGAGTATAACACTGGGAGGATTGGGGAATATATGGTGAGTATAACACTGGGAGGATTGGGGATATATGGTGAGTATAACACTGGGAGGATTGGGGAATAGGTGGTGAGTATAACACTGGGAGGATTGGGGAAGAGATGGTGAGTATAACACTGGGAGGATTGGGGAATATATGGTGAGTATAACACTGGGAGGATTGGGGATATATGGTGAGTATAACACTGGGAGGATTGGGGAAGAGATGGTGAGTATAACACTGGGAGGATTGGGGAATAGGTGGTGAGTATAACACTGGGAGGATTGGGGAAGAGATGGTGAGTATAACACTGGGAGGATGGGGAATAGGTGGTGAGTATAACACTGGGAGGATTGGGGAATAGGTGGTGAGTATAACACTGGGAGGATTGGGGAATAGGTGGTGAGTATAACACTGGGAGGATTGGTAAATAGGTGGTGAGTATAACACTGGGAGGATTGGGGAATAGGTGGTGAGTATAACACTGGGAGGATTGGGGAATATATGGTGAGTATAACACTGGGAGGATTGGTAAATAGGTGGTGAGTATAACACTGGGAGGATTGGGGAATAGGTGGTGAGTATAACACTGGGAGGATTGGGGAATATATGGTGAGTATAACACTGGGAGGATTGGGGAATAGATGGTGAGTATAACACTGGGAGGATTGGGGAATATATGGTGAGTATAACACTGGGAGGATTGGGGAATATATGGTGAGTATAACACTGGGAGGATTGGGGAATAGGTGGTGAGTATAACACTGGGAGGATTGGTAAATATATGGTGAGTATAACACTGGGAGGATTGGGGAATAGATGGTGAGTATAACACTGGGAGGATTGGGGAATATATGGTGAGTATAACACTGGGAGGATTGGGGAATATATGGTGAGTATAACACTGGGAGGATTGGGGAATATATGGTGAGTATAACACTGGGAGGATTGGGGAATAGGTGGTGAGTATAACACTGGGAGGATTGGGGAATAGGTGGTGAGTATAACACTGGGAGGATTGGTAAATATATGGTGAGTATAAGACTGGGAGGATTGGGGAATAGGTGGTGAGTATAACACTGGGAGGATTGGGACATAGGTGTTGAGTTGAACATTGGTATTTGTTTTGTTCTGTACATTGTATATATAGAATGAATGCAATAAAATATGATTAAATTAAAGGAAAAATGACCGTTTCGAATCTTTGTCTATCATATGTTATTGGCATACTTTTTAATACGTTGTAGATTTTGACAAGTCTGAGAACAGAGGGCACGACATGCAGTCCTCCCGACGACCCACCAACGAATCCAGACCCGCTACTAAGTTCACCAGAGACCTATAACATAACCACGTGAAACATGTGCATTTATAGCACATGTCCATTCCAGCATACCCCACATTGTGAACTGTGTGATAGTTCCAGGAAGATTGCTAGAAAGGGATTTGAAACGCTCTAACGTTTTGTGTTTGTCACCCCTATTGAAAGGGCCAGCCATTTCTGATTTTTATGAACATCAGTACTTCCCGAATCCTATGCTTGTATGCCTGGCACCAGGCTGGTATGCAATCGGTATACATTATTTAACTTAACTCACCAACTGGCCATATCAGAATGACTCCTGACGAGGTTCGAACCTTCGACCTCCCGCTCCGCAGGCGGACACCTTCACCACTAGACCACGGAGACGGTTACATATAGTAAGACGATTTTTTTAAAACTTTATTTATTTTACAACGATTGTGAAACAAGTTTTAACAACTTATATCAATCACTCTCGTTGGCACAGATGAAAGCGCAAATGTGGTCATTCGTGTGGGAGGTAGCCGAATTACCCGGAGAAAACCCACCTGTCCGATCTGGCGACCACTTCCCGATCCGAGGATCGAACCCGGGTTACATTGGTGAGAAGCGAGCGCGTTCACCATTGCGCTACTCGGACAGCCTAGAAGATTTGATTTATGTTCAGTATTACTCATTGTTATAAACATGTGTACTGTATATCTATATATTTACAGATGAGATAAATGCGCGTTTGCTAATATGTGTGGTTTTACGTTTATTTATCGTCGCTACCGGTTGCCCATATGAGCGACGCCTCCTGAAGAGATTAGTCACTTTAGACTGTTGAAGGATAGTGCCCTGATTCAGACAGATACCCATTCCAGAGTCTCCTCTGGTTCTTTTGCGTGCACGGTGTACAGCACCGACACGAGACCTCGTTTTAACGTCCCTTCTGAAAGACTGTGAATTGTATTAGGGTGAGACGGGGGATCGAACCTGCGATCCCTGGATTACCCGTCCAGCGTGTTACCACTGGACTACAGATCTGTTCCACGCTTATACTCATACCATACTCTATAAAATATTTAAATGTGTTCAGCTTTCATTGGCTAATAACACCACATTCATTCTATAGTGTGTGAATATGACTTTAACCCTTAACCTGCTGAATAAATTGGATGGAATGTGCAAACAACATATATCAAGATCAGCCGCGGTGTAACGCCGCGTATGATCAGGATCTATGTTGTTTGCTATTCAGCCAAGTAGGCCTAAAGGTTGTATATGAATATATTATAGAAATATAGATATTTATTTTATTCTGTATTTCAGTCTCATCAATATACATCATACAACAAACACAAAATATAGTCTACATATTAAAATGTACAGATTTACAGTGATATAGCTCCACTATCCGAGTAGCAACCACCATGGACCCTGCTCTGGCTCTCCACTATCCGAGTAGCAAATATCATGGAGCCTGCTCTGGCTCTCCACTATCCGAGTAGCAAACACCATGGAGCCTGCTCTGGCTCTCCACTATCCAAGTAGCAACCACCATGGAGCCTGCTCTGGCTCTCCACTATCCAAGTAGCAAACACCATGGACCCTGCTCTGGCTCTCCACTATCCAAGTAGCAAACACCATGGAGCCTGCTCTGGCTCTCCACTATCCAAGTAGCAAACACCATGGACCCTGCTCTGGCTCTCCACTATCCGAGTAGCAAACACCATGGAGCCTGTTCTGGCTCTCCACTATCCAAGTAGCAAACACCATGGACCCTGCTCTGGCTCTCCACTATCCAAGTAGCAAACACCATGGAGCCTGTTCTGGCTCTCCACTATCCGAGTAGCAACCACCATGGAGCCTGCTCTGGCTCTCCACTATCCGAGTAGCAAACATCATGGACCCTGCTCTGGCTCTCCACTATCCGAGTAGCAAACACCATGGACCCTGCTCTGGCTCTATGCTATTTGCAAAAGCAACTTTAGTCGTGATTGGCAGGTTAATGGTTAATAGTTCAATAAATGTTACTGAATGCCATGTTGAAGAAGAACTTGTTGTTTGACTTGAATCAATAAAACTGTCAGTATTAGTTTGAAAATAAATATGAAAAGAGTATTTTAGTTTATACAAATTTATTTTAGCTCGATTGCGAAACAAGGTCTTACAACTTATATTAATCACTCTCGAGACCTCATTTCTGATGGAATCCATCGCCACGAGGGAGATAGAAGAGGCAACGTGATATTTAAATTCCTTGCCAAAACGGCACAATCGTAACGGCTCCAGCGGGGCTCGAACTCCGGACCTTTCGCACCTAAAGCGAACGTGCATCCACTGCGCTATTACGACTTCCACCAAAAATAGTCTTAAAAAGTTTTTAAAAAGTCTTTACAAATTTCTTTTAGAAATATTGCGTAAAAGGGAAGATACTTAAACATTGGTTTAATAGATCTATCCACAGGCACAAGACACAACTAGTTTGGCCCTATGCTCATATAGTAAGTAATGTTTACTGCATGCTTGTTTTATTCCCGGTGGTTGCCTTCAGTAAACATTACTTACTATATGACCATCATCTATATACTAATATATCATGTTTCGTTGCTGAAATATTATTTTTAGTGATTTAGGCAGGGGTCAATGACCTTTGACCTCTAATAAAACAATTTCCCCCAACCCCTATCCCCCCCCCCTACTTTGTTTTGGAAGTTGTCCATACCCATACCCACCAAAATCAGTTGAAACTAGCTTCTTCTTTTTAAAAATCACAGATTGGCTAATAAATATATGGCTAATTTAAGGTTACTAATAGGGCCAAACAAGAAATGGTGTCTTGTGTCTGTGCAACAACCCAAACACAAGTAACGGTGATAAAGTTGCCTTCATTGCACAGCATTGATGGTCGGTATTATACGATAATATAGATGTTTCTGCATGCATGTTTCATTTCCGTTGGTTGCCTTTTTTTTTTTGGTGAAGCCATAGACTTCATTTATTAAATTTCATTTGCAATACATAATAGCATTAACAATTCCATTCATTATCATTAATGAATTATTTAAGAAATAATAAGTATCAACCGTGGTATATCGCAGTTGGTTGCCTTCAGTAAATATTACTTACTATATGACCATGTGGCCACACAAGAAATGGTGTCTTGTGTCTATGCAACAACCCAAACACGGTAACGGTGATAACGTTGCCTTCATTGCACAACATTGACGGTCGATATTATACGATAATATAGATGTTTCTGCATGCATGTTTCATTTCCGTTGGTTGCCTTCAGTAAACATTACTTATTATATGACCAAAGGGCCAAACAAAAGGTGTGTCTTGTGTCTGTGGCTCTATCGACATGAAGGAGGGCTAAATGGTAATATGGATTGAAGTACCTTTACATTACCAAAGGAACACCTCTTTCCATTGGGGGTGGGTGTGATAGCAAAGGGCTGTTGGTAAAGTTGTCAAAACCGTCCAATCATTCTGAACTTTGAATATACTTATGGAGGTTGTGGCGTGATATTTGTTACGCCGCGACTGATCTGGAGCTATGTTGTTTGCACATGCTCTGAATTTATTCGGCGCTGAAAGAGTTAATAGAAAAATTGCAAAACTCCTTTCATAAATTATGGTATGAAATAAACACTCGTGTAGGATCCTATATATTGTATTGTTTGAAACTGAGCCCATTGCATACGGGCATACCTCGTAAAGGCTACAGCTGGGTGTGACGTGAACTCCGTGCCTCTCACTCCTGTAACGAACGCATTACCGCTGCTCTGTCACGCCTTCCAAAGCAGACGACCTGTGACCTGGTATTATTATCATTTCTGTTACAATATGTTCAGTTTACCTGTAGAATATGATGACATCGCCATACAACCGGTTGTATTCAGTTATACGTGTTTTTGTCTCAGTAGATTTTCTAATTTCAAATTAATGGTGTGACCATAGGGATTAATATTATGGTGTCCATAGGCCTATCTTGGAGCCCATCGTAACATGTTCACAATACAACACATTTATAGGATGTACTCATGTAGCCGAAAATCATGGACAAGAATGGATTTCTTCTTTCAAATGACTGCTCTTGACGAGCACATATTGACGCTCTCAAAGACATGGCATGGAAGATGGTAAGATGTTTGAGATATCTGAAGTTTACGCTCGAAAGAAAGTCTCTAGAAATAGTGTACTGTTCCTTCATTTACCCCATTCTGGAATATTCTGATATTGTTTAAAGTTTAAACTTTATTTATTTTCTACCGATTGCGAAACAAGTTTTTTAACAATTTATTTTAATCACTCTCGTTGGCTCGGATGAAAGCGTAAATGTGGTCGTTCGTGTAGGAGGAAACTGGAGTACACGGAGAAAACCCACATGTCCGAGCTGGCGACAACCGTACCATCTCACATACTTCCCGGTCCGAGGATCGAACCCGGTTGCATTGGTGAGAAGCGAGCTCGCTAACAACTGCGCTAACAACCAATGCGCTAATCGGACAGCCATTCTTATGAATCAGTGTATAGATCCATATTATCGTGAACAATAGCAATAGTGTGGCGTCCGTGGTCCAATGGTAGAGCGTCGGATTTGGAATCGAACGGTCCGGGTTCGATACTCAGTCAGGCCACGTATGTAGTGTCATTGAGCAAGGCACCTCACACACATTGCTTTGTACTGGTTAACCACTTAGGTCGGCTAAGCCTGCCCAGGAAAACATGTCTAGGTTCCTGCAAGGGGTTTGACATTAATGGAACATACATATTTAGAACTTCTATAACTACTAAGACATTTACTGAAAATGATCCTTATAGCATTGTAATCATGTAACAATTCTGCTTCCTAATAAGTAAAACAAATGTATAACTTAAACTAGATATCGATACATACATACAATAAGATTAAATCAATCAAAATCAATGAATTTGAATTGATCAATGAATGAAGTCAACATAAATTGATGTGCATGATCGTATGTTCTGTGGTCTTTGTCTTGTGGTTTAACGTCTCGCAAACAGCTTAGGTCAGATTGCGACTCCCATGCTGGTATTGGTGGAATACCCCAGCTGCATTTCCGAGCACTATTTCGGGAACGGCAGGGCACCCCGTAGAACCGCCGACCTTCCGCAAGTCAGTTGGACATGTTTCACACACTCGGCATCACCTATATAGTGGTGATATGGCAACTGATATTGGGTGGCTTAATGTAGGCCATATGGGTCGTCCCTAAAACTGTTATTGCTGAGTGAATGACCCTTCGATTAATAGTTGATAAAAACACTGACGGCACCCGGGTATAACCACGGATCTCCCAAGCTATTATTGGTGGAGTAAGACCACCGGTGCTCTACCGAGCAGTATACCAGGCACGGACGGACACCCGGGTATAACCACGGATCTCCCAAGCTATTATTGGTGGAGTAAGACCACCGGTGCTCTACCGAGCAGTATACCAGGCACGGACGGACACCCGGGTATAACCACGGATCTCCCAAGCTATTATTGGTGGAGTAAGACCACCGGTGCTCTACCGAGCAGTATACCAGGCACGGACGGACACCCGGGTAGAACCAACGACTTTCCGCAAGTCAGCTGGATAACTTCCTTGCATGAAATGAGAAGTAAAAACGCATGCAACAATATATAGATGGATGAGTAAATATTGCTATATATACATGTAAAACCAAAACAATGTTTCTATGTGATACGAGGGTTAACAAACAATGAGATTAGCGGAACCCAGTTTCTACATTCAACCTGCAATCCCGTCATGCATCACAAATGTCTCTCTCTCCTCTAGCTCTCTCTTTCGTCTCTCCTCTCTCTCTCTCTCTCTCTCTCTCCTATCTCTCCTCTCTCTCCTCTCTCCTCTCTCTCCTCTCTCTATATCTCTATATATCTCTCCTCTCTCTCTCCTCCCTCTCTCTCTCTCTCTCTCTCTCTCTCTCTCGCTGTCTCTCTGTCTGTAGCGGTTGTTCAATATTGTAGTCTAAAAGTCACATGGGATATGGACACATTCCGTCGGTAATTAGTGGAGTAATATCACGGATACCCTGCCGGCAAAGCGCGTAGAAACGCCGACCCTCCATAAGATAGATAGAGTCCTCACATAGTAATAACACTACAAGTGAGGCTCAAACCTATAATTGGTAGGAGTAATCGATTTAAATGCATATACCTTAAAGCGACATTACATCGCAAAAATCAAATAAAATGCTTTTCTTTCTTTCACGTATAAATACAACAAATTCCGCTCAATACATTCGAACACTAACATTGAATCAATAAACAGTGTTTTTGTGGTATACAAACTTCAAAAGTGAAAGTAGGATTTCATATATAACGGTCATCCACGCTCCTGAATTGACGTTTCTTTGTCATTGGAGTCAATACTAAACTTACGATACTTTCGTTTAGAGATAATTTAACTAAGATTAGTCTACATATAAATATGCATAGGCACACATGTAAGATAAAACGGTAAATATGTAACATAAATCATGTTATTCCGGATACACGCATTGTACTACGCATGATTGTCAACCCTATTTACATTATATTGTTATGTCAACAAACCACGTATACGACGTTTGTTTATTTGTTAAAATACTCAGTTTGTGAGGCAAATATTTGTCAAAAACATTATACCATATAATAGGAAAATATATTTGCATTTTCGTCGATGTAGTGTCGCTTTAACCATAGCAAAAGTTACAAACCTAGTCAATATAATGTTACTACAATGAGAGACATCGCTGGACTGGTAATCCAGGGATCGCAGGTTCGATGCATGAATTCAGAAGTCATTCACATGCATGAATTCAGAAGACATTCATATGCATGAATTCAGAAGTCATTCATATGCATGAATTCAGAAGTCATTCATATGCATGAATTCAGAAGTCATTCATATGCATGAATTCAGAAGTCATTCATATGCATGAATTCCATGAATTCAGAAGTAATTCATATGCATGAATTCCATTAAATCAGAAGTCATTCATATGCATGAATTCAGAAGTTACTAATATACATGAAGAAAAATAGAATAGGATCTATAGTCCAGTGGTTAACCCGCTGGACTGGTAATCCAGGGATCGCAGGTTAGATCCCCGTCTGACCCTAATAAAATTAACAGTCTTTCAGATGGGACGTTAAACCGAGGTCTTGTGTCGGTGCTTTACACCATACATGTAAAAGAACCAGAGGAGACTCTGGAATGGGTCTCTGTCAGTATCATTGCACTATCCTCCAAAAATCTAAAATGACTAATCTCTTCAGGAGGCGTCGCTCATATGGGCAACCGGTAGCGACGATAAATAAACGTAATACACACGGAAAAGACCAGTTACTATCGGAGGTTGGTCCACCAAGTACTGGTTAACCGTCGGAGCCTGCCCAGGAAAAGTGTTGTTATATAACTTACCCGTCGCTAAAATGGGCAAACGGTAGCGACGTTAAATAACTTATTATTTGCCTCAAAAACTGAGCATTTCAAGAAATAAACAAACGTCGTATACGCTGTTTGTTGACATAATAAAATAATGTAAATAGGGTCGACATTCATGCGTAATACAAAGCCTTTATCCTGAATAACACGAGCTATGGTACATATTTACCGATGGGACGTTAAACCGAGGTCTCATGTCGGTGCTTTACACCGTGCACGTAAAAGAACCAGAGCAGATTCTGGAATTGGTCTCTGTCTGTATCATGCACTATCCTCCAAAATCTAAAATAACTAATCTCTTCAGGAGGCGTCGCTCATATGGGCAACCGGTAGCGACGATAAATAAAAGTAAAACACACACATAGACATCGCTAATTTTCGATTACAATGGACCTACCTTGGCAGTCTGATTTATCCCAAAATATAAATAAGTCCTTTTAGTTGGAATTCTTTGTTTTTACTCTTGTGCGCTAACCTAGATGTTGTCCAAATATGTAGACTTGAAATAAATACATAAATAAACGTAAAACACACACCATACACCAGAAGCGTTACATAAATAAACGTAAAACACACACCATACACCAGAAGCGACTACATAAATAAACGTAAAACACACACCATACACCAGAAGTGTTACATAAATAAACGTAAAACACACACCATACACCAGAAGCGAGTACATAAATAAACGTAAAACACACACCATACACCAGAAGCGACTACATAAATAAACGTAAAACACACACCATACACCAGAAGCAACTACATAAATAAACGTAAAACACACACCATACACCAGAAGCACTACATAAATAAACGTAAACCACCATACACCAGAAGCGACTACATAAATAAACGTAAAACACACACCATACACCAGACGACTACATAAATAAACGTAAAACACACACCGTACACCAGAAGCGTTACATAAATAAACGTAAAACACACACCATACACCAGAAGTATTACATAAATAAACGTAAAACACACACCATACACCAGAAGCGACTACATAAATAAACGTAAAACACACACCATACACCAGAAGCGACTACATAAATAAACGTAAAACACACACCATACACCAGAAGCGACTACATAAATAAACGTAAAACACACATCATACACCAGAAGCGACTACATAAATAAACAATATTGAATATTATGTATTCATAGAAAAGGTAAATATTACTTTAGCTTAGATTATAAAAAATTATATCAGCTCTATTGCGAAACAAGTTCTTACAACATAATATGAATAGCTCTCGAGACCGCATACCTGACGGAATCTATCGGCATGCGTGATAGAAGAAGCCATGTGGAATTTCAAGTGTCATGACTAAGGGTTCATTCGTAACGGCTGCAGTTGGGCGCGAACTCTGCGCCCCTTTCTTTCTTTTTTTAAACTTTATTTATTTTACAACGATTGCGAAGCAAGTTTTAACAACTTATATTACTCACTCTCGTTGCGACTCTCATGCTGAAGGCGAACGCGCTACCACTGCGCTATCAGTGCACTACCTACATTCACCCTGCAATCCCGGCATCCCGTCATGCATCACAAATGTTTGTAGTGTTTGTTTGTTTGTTTGTTTGTGTGTTGTGTGGGAGGTAACCGGAGTACCCGGAGAAAACCCACCTATCCGATCTGGCGACCACCGTACCATCTCACATTCTTCCCGGTCCGAGGATCGAACTCGGTTTGCATTGGTGAGAAGCGAGCGCGTTAACCACTGCGCTAATCGGACAGCCTCAATATCTCAAGTAACACATTAATCGTCCAATTCAGAAAAACTTTTGCACTCTAATAACATACGTTTCGAACAACCAGCTAGAGGTATATTCCGTATGCCAATACAAGTTCTAACACAACTATTCCTTTGAACGTACACATTCAGAACTAAGCTCTTCTGTGAAAGTTGTGGAGAATATTTTACTTTAAACATAAGTGTGTGCGATCTAAAGGACTTGTCATTCTTTGATTTCGCCAAAGTAATAGTCTGTGTCTCCATAGCTGTAATGGAAATCTTAGCTCGGAGTTTGGAGAACATGTGTTTCTGAAGGCGTTCAGGTACAGTCCCAGTCTGTCGGATGATCACCTTGAGGTAGTCCTTTCCGGAGTCGGAAACTAATCCGTATTCGCAGGTTAACCAATACTTTGGTGGGTATTTTTGTCCCACGTTCTTGTAGTCCCTTGTTTCCGGTTCTACATCACATTCAGCTCTAGATTCACCTGTTTGATTGTCAGTTAGGTTACCTCGAGTTTCCTTGAATGAATGTCTAAACCTGTCGTTGTAGTCTGTATTACGTTCTTTTAGTACTGCTTGTTTCTCGTCATTTCGTTCAGCATAAGCAGCTGCAATTTCATGACGAAAGTCTACCGGCTGTGTTGCCATTTCTGTAACGAGTTCTCGTCTTTTAACATTTTCAGCAGCGTCTTTTAATCCTACTTTTGGACAACTTGATCGGAGTAAATTACAGTTGCTCTCTGATGCACGCAGTAGGGTCACCCTCTTTTCGACAACATTCTGTTGCAAATTAGTATCGAGGTTACTCGTCGTGTTGGGTAGAAAACTTCTGTTATTAATATTGGAATTAGCCACTACTATTTTATTGCCGACGTCACGTTGCTGAGTTGCCATTTGTCTCAGAAGTGTCCTTCTTACACCCAACTCATGTCTAAATCGCTCTTCCTCTAGGAGACTTTTAATCCCATCTTGCAACGTGCAAGGTTTGCTTAGTGTGCAATATTTCCCTTCTATACCACTTGTTCTCTGTAAATTACTATCAATTATTTTTTCAGGTTCTCGCGTCTGGGTTATACATGTTCTGACATTGTTGTCATTAGCATGAACTGGTACAATAGTCTCTCTTTCTTCCTTGATCGTGTTGATGAGTCGTGTCTTTGAGTTGTGTAGCATAATTGAAAACAATCTCTCAATTTTATTTATGTTTAAGTAAGACTCAAAAGTGCAGCGTTAACGTCACTCGGTTGTATGCTGCCTGGTGACGCAAGGAATTGTTGCTCGTGTTTTGTTTCTGAATATGTTCAAATGAAGGTCCAAGCACCGAATGAATTCCAATTGATTATCTCGTTCTTAAACTTGAAAACGACTGAACACGAAGTGAAATGAATAGAAGAAATGCATCCGCTTTATATAACGACCGGTCACAGAGGAGATGGTTTACACATACAGGATGTGTTAATGTACAGTGCACGATCAACGTGGTGTGGCTGAAAGAATTAGCGTCGCTTACACATACAGGATGTGTTAATGTAGAAGAAATGCATCCGCTTTATATAACGACCGGTCACAGAGGAGATGGTTTACACATACAGGATGTGTTAATGTACAGTGCACGATCAACGTGGTGTGGCTGAAAGAATTAGCGTCGCTTACACATACAGGATGTGTTAATGTACAGTGCACGAACAATGTGGTGTGCCTGAAACAATTAGCGTCGTTTACACATATATGATGAGCTAATGTACCTATGTCATGATATTGACTGGTAAACCAACTCTCACGAAAACCCTGGCTTACATGTCCTACATTATTTTTAGTTATTGCTTCTTTTCCAAACTTTCTATAGCACTGAACCGTACGTATATCAGAGTGTTCGTTCAAATTAAATATATTTATGTACTATTATTCTAATATATGACATTTTTTCATTTTCATGTTTTTTGTTTGTTTTGTTTTTTTAAACTTTATTTATTTTACAACGATTGCGAAGCAAGTTCTAACAACTTATATTAATCACTCTCGTTGGCGCGGATGAAAGCGTATATATGGTCATTTATGTGGGAGGAAACCGGAGTACCCGGAGAAAACCCACCTGTCCGATCTCGCGACTGTCGTACCATCTCACATACTTTATGTAGCACAGGCCTTATTTATCTGCTATATAAACAGTATAGTGTGTATTATTATTGTACTGCAAGCAGCTCTCTCGTATCTGTATATGTACGGTAGCTGTTCTTTCCTCTTCTATGACAGTTACCCATGTGTGTCCAGTCTATTGTGTTATCTACTGTGGTGTAACGCCATTTAATTAGGCCTATGTCCGAGTGGTAGTACGGGAGAATGACGTATGAGAGGTCAAATCCCTATTCCACTATTAACCCCAACTAAACCCGTTTTGTCGCCCTTTCTAATTATCCGCGCAATGGAGAAAAAGAAGTGAAGATGTACACATTGACATTGTTTTGCAACAATGGCGGAATACAATAGTGCATACTATCTTTGTTTTAGATCTACCTCTGATCTCTTAAATAAATATTTGTAAGAGAAAATATTATACTGTCGATTCTGGTAAGAAACCATTTATTACTAATCTATGGCATTTATAATACGATATGAAATTAATTAATTTTGTGATAGCGGCTGTGATATATTCGGTGTGGATTAGTGTATGTATTTCATATTCGGTGTGGATTAGTGTATGTATTTCATATTCGGTGTGGATTAGTGTATATTCCGGGGTGGATTAGTGTATGTATTTCATATTCGGTGTGGATTAGTGTATGTATTTCATATTCGGTGTGGATTAGTGTATGTATTTCATATTCGGTGTGGATTAGTGTATGTATTTCATATTCCGGGTGGATTAGTGTATGTATTTCATATTCCGGGTGGATTAGTGTATGTATTTCATATTCGGTGTGGATTAGTGTATGTATTTCATATTCGGTGTGGATTAGTGTATGTATTTCATATTCCGGGTGGATTAGTGTATGTATTTCATATTCGGTGTGGATTAGTGTATGTATTTCATATTCCGGGTGGATTAGTGTATGTATTTCATATTCGGTGTGGATTAGTGTATGTATTTCATATTCCGGGTGGATTAGTGTATGTTTTTTTGGTGTGGTTGTGTTGTTTTTTTGGGTGGTTGTGTTATATTTCATATTCCGGGTGGATTAGTGTATGTATTTCATATTCCGGGTGGATTAGTGTATATATTTCATATTCCGGGTGGATTAGTGTATGTATTTCATATTCCGGGTGGATTAGTGTATGTATTTCATATATGTGTTTCTATTAGCTGTTATTGTTATTATAGGTCTTTTTTATGTATTGATACGAGGTTTAAACTACGTTGCACCTCGGATACGAGGTATAAACTACGTTGCACCTCGGATACGAGGTATAAACTACGTTGCATCTCGGATACGAGGTATAAACTACGTTGCATCTCGGATACGAGGTATAAACTACGTTGCATCTCGGATACGAGGTATAAACTACGTTGCATCTCGGATACGAGGTATAAACTACGTTGCATCTCGGATACGAGGTATAAACTACGTTGCATCTCGGATACGTGTATTTGGTTGATTTATTTAGTCCATAAAGGCCCGGTGACATTTATATGGCGGTAAAATGTGTTTAGTGATCAAATCTGATATAGATCTTGTTAGTTTAACCCTTTCAACACCAAGTAACTGACATGGACTGGTCCATGATATTTTTAGACCAATAAATTAATAACACAATTACATTTGGATCAGTTCATTTATCAAAATGGGTTATTTATTTTCTAAAAATAGTTATATTACTTGAAAAAAGTGCAGATCCTGATGAGACGGCTCGTCACGAGCCGGCTCATCTGGATCTACACTTTTGTGTAAGCCAATTTAGAGGTATGTGGTGTTGAAAGGGTTAAACATATCTCATTCAGTTCATGCAATATAGTTTTTAGTTTAGTTTATTTTATTAAATTCCAGTAGGCTTTCAAGCCCATGAGGACATACATACAAGTTATCAACTGTAGTTATCCCGTAATATCCGTAGCCCAGTGGTTAAGGCGTCCGCCTACGGAACGGGAGGTCAAAGGTTCGAATCTCGTCAGGGGTTCGTTCTGATATGTCCGGTTGGTGAGCCGCCAGCTAGTTAAATAATGGTTACCGATTGCCTACCAGCCTGACGTCTGGCATGCACGCATAGGATTCGGGAAGTACTGATGTTCATAAAAGAGAGGTGTCTCATAAGTCAGAAATGGCTGGCCCTTTCAATACTATAATAATCAAACACTATACATTACTTTTTACATACATATTATATACAGTTAGCGAACAGTGCAAACATAATGCATACATTATATACAATATATATATATGCAGTTTACAAATACACAGGATATTTGAAATGGATCGGAAAACAAGCTGAGAGCTTAATATGTACCTGGTAAATTCCTTTCCATGAGGATGTTACAAGGTACATTTGTTAGCATCGATAGCGATTAGTTAGATCTTGCTAATATATGTCTTAGGCAATAACAAAAAGGCTCTACGTTCACCATCACACCCAGTGTTAATTGTTTTAGTACTCTACTAGTGCAACAACGAATTGAACAATAACTGTATGTCGTAGACCACCGGCGAGTGCTAAGTGTGTGCACAGGGATTCGGCACGTTTGGGGGTACTAGTATATATATTTAAGTACTTAAATATATATACTAGTACCCACAAACGTGCCGAATCCCTGTGAGTGTGTGTGGGTCGAGATCGACAAAGAAAGAGGAAACTCTTTTATAAAGAGTTTATTTCGAAATACAATGGGCAATATGCCCATGAGTACACATTATATACACATTACATACTTTTAAACGTGAACATTGGCACTGCGTGTAATATAATTATATAGAGCAAACGTGCAAATAAAAACACGTGCAAATACAAAACGTTTACGATTGGCTAGCGTATAACGTATAATGAGATATGAACACTAGTCATAGAACAGGTTGTTTCTGACTTGAAATGATTTGTATATATACATAGCCAAATCTTTAATTATTATAACATTTTTTGAGGTCATCAATTCAATAAATTTAGGAACATTTGGATTTCTCCAAAAGTATTTCTTAATATGTGTCTTTCTTAAATCGGTATATAGCAGACATTCTAAAACAAAGTGAAATTCATCTTCTAAAGTTAAACAATATCTTCATTTTCTTTCTTCTAAGGGTCTATGCCATCGACCAGTTTCTACTTCAAGTCTTATGAGATGATACTCTGAAACTTATAAATGTCTACTGCTTATATTCTCGACATCCCCCAAGCTTCCCCAGTTTGTTCAGCATGTTCAGCCGTTTCTCTGCAAACAATGTATACAAATATACAGTTTCATACTTATATACATCACATAATTAACAATCACATAAGTTATAAATTCTATTCAATTCAAAATTCCTTTATTACGTTAGGTTATGTAATGATTGATTTGATGTATGCTTCTATGTTCCATTAATGTCAAACCCATCTCGGGGATCTAGACATGTTTTCCTGGGCAGGCTTAGCCGACCTAAGCGTTTAACCAATACTAAACAATGTGTGTGAGGTGCCTTGCTCAATGACACTACATACGTGGCCTGTCCGAGTATCGAACCCAGGACCGTTCGATTCCAAATCCGACGCTCTACCACTGGACCACGGACGCCACACAGGTTACATGAGTAACAACAGACAATACAATTTTTTAACGAAAAACATGCACATGGGTAACAGCAAAAGTACATCTAAACAAAAGTGGACATATACAAACGGGTGGCAACAAATATACATATTAGGTTTTGTTAACACTATTTTCATCCTATTTGATACATTTCTCATAGATAAACATGTTGTTGACTATATATAATGAGTGTAAATCAATATGCTTATGTCGTTTTGTATTTCTATCAAAGTACCTGATTTACTTAGGCTGTTGTTTAAGTTACATTGTACAACATTATGCATGTATATTGTACGGCATAACTATGTTATAATTATTGTGTATGTACATTTATTCTATAGTGTTAACAAATTGAAGAGGGCCCTAAGGAGGATTAGTTCAAAACTAATTAGGTCACCCTCTATAAATAAAGAAATCTATCTCTATCTATCTTGACGGGGACAACTTATACTTGATTTACGCTGGAAAGACCGTGATTAGTTCCAGATGTGTAAGTAAGGCATGCCATTGATTGCGTCAAGTTACTATTAAATGTGAGAAAGCATGTAATAAACGTGGATGTTTGTGACAATTGTATTTATTTTAAGGATTTGAATATCGCGTAGGTACTTTTATCGGCGATTACATTATAGTGTCTTGGAGCTATTCTATAGGGATATTTAGCAAAATATTTAACATGGAAATACAATTTGTGTTTTATTGCACGTGTTTCATAATGTGAGCTACAAATAGCGTAGGTAAATTTTAATGGTGATTACATAAATTGTCTTGACGCGATTTTGTTAGAATATTAAGCTAAGGATTTAACACGGAAGTACAATATGTGTTTTATTGCACGTGTTTCATGATATGAGCTACAAATAGACTGATATTTTTAAGTACTTCAGTATCTTTGTTATTCATCAGATCTCTATATTTAATAACATTTGGAAATCTGTGATAGTAAAGCGGAAGTTCTTTTCATTTTTGACTAAACTGCTTACAAACAAGAAGATAGTGGACTTCGTCTCCTAAATCATTTAAGCATGATACACATTTCCTATCATTATATGGAATATTTGACCATCGACCTGTTTCAATAGGTAAGTTGTATTATTTTGATTAGCAGGTTGGTACATGTATGTTGTGTAACAATTTTTACTGTATTCTGTGTAACCCAGGTGCGAAATACCTGCAGCTGTCTTGGGACTCGAACCTGTGGCCTTTCTCTTACAGGGCGATTGCGCTACCATCTGATATACATGTAACCTGGCTGCCCTCACACAATGGGTTATATACACACCGTTACGTGGAATTATTCCATGAATTTCCATCGGGATAGAGATACATTGTGAAATATTTCTCAGAGTCGTGTTCTCAATGAGGGGAACCGTGTAGTGATTAATCTATTAATGTTGTAAGAACTTGTTTTGTAATCGATCTATAATAAAATTTCTTTGACAGGTTTCACTAACGCTAAGTTTATTCTCATTCATGTTTTCTGTGCTTTTCAGGTGTCATTCATTCTGGCTTGACATACAGGCAGATGAACAGCTTGATGGTCTTCATCACTATGCGATGAGTAGAAGACAGGCTGAAATTCATCCTCAAATTCAAGACGTAGCCAATAAATACTGGTCAGGTAGTGCTAAGGCAATGGAACCTGATGTGGGTATTAACCTCATCAAGTCAGTGGATAAGCAATTATGGATTGGTTATGTTCCACAACATCCTCCATAACCAAGTCGCCATTCAAGCTGAAAACTACCTTACCCCAAATACAAGATCTTCCAGAACATCCCATTCCCAAGCATTCCGACAGATCCAAACAGTGACTGACTACCATAAATAGTCCTTCTTTCCAAGAACCATTGTTCACTGGAATGCTTTGCCCCCAGATATTGTCACCTTGTCTGGCCCACAGTTCAGTCTGGCTGTAAGTCGGATTGAACATGTTTCTCCCTAAATAAACCTGCCCTGTTTTTAACCAACCTAACATCATTCTTTTATCATCTTTTATTTCATTTCTTACTAACATTCTTGTCAGATGACGCGCGTCAAAGTCTAAGGTCCCCATCAGGGGTTTGACTTATAGGAAGATATATAGATGATGACACAACAACCATGGCAAGGATTCGACAAGATCTTGATCATCATGTGACCAAGTGGAGTGGACACAACTAAACACTTGACAAGGTCAGACTTTTTGGGAGAGGTGAGAAAGCGCGTGATCGCTTCCTTAAATGGTATTCTTTAATATACTTATGCAAAATAGGGTTAAAATGCACAGTACAACCATTAAATACAACATTTGAATAGAAGGAGTGCTTTATAATGGGCCAGTGTATCTTACTAGACAAAATATTGTTTGAAAATCGTAAAAACCAAAAAATATATATTAATTTTTTTTAGGGAGAAGTGGGGCCCCAGAGGGCAAAGTCAGGGTCCCTAGGGCGACAATTTCGCCCACATCGCCCTCTAAACTGATCCCTGGAATTTAGGATTATCGCCTGGAAGAATATATTTGAAAGAAGCAACAGCAAGAGATACCGAGAGAAAACGACAAAAACTGTACAGCAACAAAAAAGAAAAAAAATCTATGAATATTTTTGCACCAAGTTGTTTATTAACCCTTTAAACACCACATACCTCTAAATTGGCTTACAAAAAAGTGTAGATCCAGATGAGCCAGCTTTTCAAGTAATATAACTATTTTTAGAAATAAAATTACCCATTTAGATAAATGAACTGATTCAATTGTAATTTTGTTATTAATTTATTGGTCTAAAAATATCATGGACCAGTCCATGTCAGTTACTTGGTGTTGAAAGAGTTAAGGTTTAAAGTTAATATGTGCAAATTTCCATGCATTTATTATGAAAAATTCATTTAAGTGTGTATGTCTTTAACATATTCATTACTAATTTTATCAGAGTTACTTTTCGCTTTTCCGTTTTTACATTTATTAACAATATTTAAAATTTCTACTTCTGTAAAAGGAGTATTAAGTATATTGTCATCATTTAATAAGTTAGTTTGGTCAGCTCGAAAATCGTCATTATCATTTGCTCTAGAATTTGCAGTTTTAAAGTAGTCGTAGAACTCATCAACTGTAGGTGTTATGCTATGACCATTTTGAAGAAATACGATTTAGGATCTGTTTTTTGCATTGGTCTAAGTTTTGACTCATTGATAAAATTGTGTTTATTTAAATAGAACTTCATAGTATGTTTATAATCCTTGCTCGCTCGGTTGAGTACATATCTATTGTAATCATTTCTATTCAAACTAAACTGCTTACGCGCGCGATTGTAAATAATTAGTTTGTTGCGACAGCGAGGCCCGTACCAGGGTTTGTGTTTGTTGCGACAGCGAGGCCCGTACCAGGGTTTGTGTTTGTTGCGACAGCGAGGCCCGTACCAGGGTGTGTGCTTGTTGCGACAGCGAGGCCCGTACCAGGGTGTGTGCTTGTTGCGAGAGCGAGGCCCGTACCAGGGTTTGTGTTTGTTGCGACAGTGAGGCCCGTACCAGGGTTTGTGTTTGTTGCGACAGCGAGGCCCGTACCAGGGTTTGTGCTTGTTGCGACAGCGAGGCCCGTACCAGGGTTTGTGCTTGTTGCGACAGCGAGGCCCGTACCAGGTTTGTGTTTGTTGCGACAGCGAGGCCCGCACCAGGGTTTGTGTTTGTTGCGACAGCGAGGCCCGTACCAGGGTGTGTGCTTGTTGCGACAGCGAGGCCCGTACCAGGGTTTGTGTTTGTTGCGACAGCGAGGCCCGTACCAGGGTTTGTGTTTGTTGCGACAGCGAGGCCCGTACCAGGGTTTGTGCTTGTTGCGACAGCGAGGCCCGTACCAGGGTTTGTGTTTGTTGCGACAGCGAGGCCCGTACCAGGGTTTGTGTTTGTTGCGACAGCGAGGCCGTACCAGGGTTTGTGCTTGTTGCGACAGCGAGGCCCGTACCAGGGTTTGTGCTTGTTGCGACATCGAGGCCCGTACCAGGGTGTGTGCTTGTTGCGACAGCGAGGCTCGTACCAGGGTTTGTGTTTGTTGCGACAGCGAGGACCGTACCAGGGTTTGTGTTTGTTGCGACAATGAGGCACGTACCAGGGTTTGTGTTTGTTGCGACAGCGAGGCCCGTACCAGGGTTTGTGTTTGTTGCGACAGCGAGGCCCGTACCAGGGTTTGTGTTTGTTGCGACAGCGAGGCCCGTACCAGGGTTTGTGTTTGTTGCGACAGCGAGGCCCGTACCAGGGTTTGTGTTTGTTGCGACAGCGAGGCCCGTACCCTTCTACAAGCTGATACCCCCCCCCCCCCCGGATACGTAACAAGGAGTGCGGTTGATATTCTCAGTCCCACGCCAGTGCATATGGAAGATACTAGTCTAAAAGTAGAGTAAAGTGTTTGTTTATTATAGTGTCACCCCTATTTAAAGGGCCAGCCATTTCTAGCTTATGAGACACCTCTTTTTATGAACAGCAGTACTTCCCGAATCATATGCTTATATGCCAGGCGCAAGGCTGGTAGGCAATCGGTAACCAGACAGACAGACATATACTTTTATTCTCTCAGGTACATGTGTACAACATGAGGGTATATAACAGAAACAAATATTTAGCCACGTGGTGCTTCCGGGAATGACCTGAAATGAAAGCAGTTGTATAAACAATCGTATCATGCATAATAATGTATAGAAATATGCTGGGGGATTCTTCTTCATGTATCCAAATTTTATATACAAATACAATATTATTCACGACATAGTTCCACTATTACGTCTAAATGATATAAAACGAAAGACAAATATAATATTTAAAGAGTGTGGGATATAATAGTTAATATACTTATTCTCTATCGGATTGTTTGTCATTTTGGGATGAAAGGTCAATCGATTGTTATTGGCCTGGTGACGTGTAATGAATGAAAATAATTTTACTATCATACTGACTCACGTAGTAGACAAAATAATCCTATCGTGCGGATTAGTATTTATGAGTTGGGTAAATTGGTCTCGTAATGAGTCTAATATTTTTCCCACGGTCATAGAGTACGGGATAAAATGTATCTATAGTTTTGTGATTATAGCTTTTGTTGGATTTTCTTCCCGTTTGTGGAATATAATGAGGTTTTGTATAATATTCGGCAAGAGTATATGTATCAGGCGTTTTAAAATATCACAATATGAATCTAATGATGAATTTCAGTAGGGTTAATTATACTTTCGTTATGGATTATCAATTTTTGCGAACCATAAAGTGGTAAGTATATGTAATAAGATTTGAATAATTAATGCAATACCTATCAAATATCGTAATATGTCCAACTTGCGAAGCTTTAAAAAACCATTGTTTAACTAGCTGGCGGCTCCCCAACCGGCCATATCAGAACGATTCCCTGACGACATTCGAACCTTCGACCTCCCGCTCCGTAGGCGGACGCCTTAACCACTAAGTAAAGTAGAATACTGGAACACATGCTGAGTGCGTACGTCGTAATATGGTAGATAATAGTACGTTAGGGTTATTTTGTATGTTTATATTAGTAAGTTCAAGTGACTATGTGTGTTGACGTCATGACCGTGTTGATATTTTCACCTCTTCATTGTTGGCACTGCCTTGTACTGTTCGTGCAGTATTTGTATTACATCAACGATTCATAGAACTTGTCAGACAACATATATATAATTAGCGATAAGAAATGTTCAAATTAGTCACAAAGACACACGAAATCCTTTGAATGTCCGTGTTAAATTGGGTAGCAACCGAGATTGACAATTATAAATTGAACACAAGCTTGTTTTTCTTCCTCTCTTTGATATTTGTACAGGGCCAACTCTGGAACAGTATCGTATGAAGTCAGTCTGTTGTGGAGGAGAAGACCAGACGGATCTGTAGTCCAGTGGTAACACGCTGCACTGGTAATCCATGGATCGCAGGTTCGATTCCCCGTCTGACCCTACTAAAATTAACAGTCTTTCAGATGGGACGTTAAGCCGAGGTTTCATGTCGGTGCTTTACACCGTGCACGTAAAATAACCAGAGGAGACTCTGGAATGGGTCTCTGTCAGTGCGTCGCTCATATGGGCAACCGGTAGCGACGATAAATAAACGTAAAACACATGGAGAAGACCAGTTACTATCGGAGGTTGGTCCACCAAGTACTGGTTAACCGTCGGAGCCTGCCCAGGAAAGGTGTTGTTATATAACTTACCCGTCGCTAAAATGGGCAAACGGCAGCGACGTTAAATAACTTATTATTTGCCTCAAAAACTGAGCATTTCAAGAAATAAACAAACGTCGTATACGCGGTTTGTTGACATAATAAAATAATGTAAATAGGGTCGACATTCATGCGTAATACAAAGCCTTTATCCTGAATAACACGAGATATGGTACATATTTACCGTGATATCTCACATTTGTGCATAATCTTAGTTAAAGTATCTCTAAACGAAAGTATCGCATGTTTAGTTATTGACTCCAATGACAAGCGACGGGAAGGGCCGTAACTTTTCGGGAAGGGCCGTAACTAATGTTGCTAGAACTTGCGGCCTGACCCGTTTGCCTTTATTTAATGTGTCATGTTTTGTATTCACATTTATATGTAAAACCAATCGAGCAATAAAATATGATTAAACTAAACTAAAAAACTAAACTAAACAAGCGACGTTAAATAAATTCAAATAAACAAGAGAAGACCACTCATGTTTCCTGGTTTGAAACCAGTGTTCAAGTATCCAACCATTACAAGCAACGGACACGTGTCTTACATGTCATCATTCTTTCGTCCTTGTATGTTTGATTAAAGTCGAGACGATAGCCGTGATAGCGCAGTGAATGCGCGTTCGCTTCAGATGCGAAAGGTCCAGAGTTCGAGCCCCGCTGGAGCCGTTACGATTGTACCCTTAGGCAAAGCATTTAATTTCCACGTTGCCTCTTCTCGCTCCCTCGTGACGATGGATTCCATCAGGAATGAATGTTACGAGAGTGATTAATATAAGTTGTAAGAACTTGTTTCGCAATCGAGCTAAAATAAATTTGTATAAACAAAAAACAAAAACAAAAACTGGTTTCTTTTTTAAAAAAGTTTAAACTTGATTTATTTTACGATTGCGAAGCAAGCCTTAACAACTATTAATCACTCTCGTCGGCGCGGATGAAAGCTTATATGTGGTCATTCGTGTGGGAGGAAACCGGAGTACCCGGAGAAAACCCACCTATCCGATCTGGCGACCACCGTAACATCTCACATACTTCCCTGGTATCTCTAAGACGTTTATTTTTCCGACGTTGCTTCTGGCGACGTCAGGAGTAAGGTAGCTTCTTCCTCTTGTTCATGGTGACACGTATGGGAATCATACCGAATGACTAATATGTAGTAAACGAACTCATCTCTTCACAAACAATGTTTTTATTAGCAAGATATCAAATTTTAAATAGTTCATTATAAATAAATGTTTGCAATATTATAAATATATATCTTTATATATCGATTGTACTATGCATGCACCAGACGGGGGACAATATATTCACATGTGTATGTTTGCTATCCCAGTTATGTATACAGTGGACAAATAACCAGATATCTGTTCGCTATCCAAGTTGTGTGTACAGTGGACAAATAACCAGATATATGTTCGCTATCCAAGTTGTGTGTACAGTGGACAAATAACCAGATATCTGTTCGCTATCCCAGTTATGTGTACAGATGGACAAATAACCAGACATATGTTTGCTATCCCAGTTATGTATACAGTGGACAAATAACCAGATATCTGTTCGCAATCCAAGTTGTGTGTACAGTGGACAAATAACCAGATATCTGTTTGCTATCCCAGTTGTGTATACAGTGGACAAATAACCAGATATCTGTTTGCTATCCCAGTTATGTATACAGTGGACAAATAACCAGATATCTGTTTGCTATCCCAGTTATGTATACAGTGGACAAATAACCAGATATCTGTTTGCTATCCCAGTTGTGTATACAGTGGAAAAATAACCAGATATCTGTTTGCTATCCCAGTTATGTATACAGTGGACAAATAACCAGATATCTGTTCGCTATCCAAGTTGTGTGTACAGTGGACAAATAACCAGATATCTGTTTGCTATCCCAGTTATGTGTACAGTGGACAAATAACCAGATATCTGTTTGCTATCCCAGTTATGTATACAGTGGACAAATAACCAGACATATGTTTGCTATACCAGTTATGTATACAGTGGACAAATAACCAGACATATGTTTGCTATCCCAGTTATGTATACAGTGGACAAATAACCAGATATATGTTCGCTATCCAAGTTGTGTGTACAGTGGACAAATAACCAGATATCTGTTTGCTATCCCAGTTATGTATACAGTGGACAAATAACCAGATATCTGTTTGCTATCCCAGTTATGTATACAGTGGACAAATAACCAGATATCTGTTCGCTATCCAAGTTGTGTGTACAGTGGACAAATAACCAGATATCTGTTTGCTATCCCAGTTATGTGTACAGTGGACAAATAACCAGATATCTGTTTGCTATCCCAGTTATGTATACAGTGGACAAATAACCAGACATATGTTTGCTATACCAGTTATGTATACAGTGGACAAATAACCAGACATATGTTTGCTATCACAGTTATGTATACAGTGGACAAATAACCAGATATCAGTTTGCTATCCCAGTTATGTATACAGTGGACAAATAACCAGACATATGTTTGCTATCCCAGTTATGTATACAGTGGACAAATAACCAGATATCAGTTTGCTATCCCAGTTATGTATACAGTGGACAAATAACCAGACATATGTTTGCAATCCAAGTTATGTATACAGTGGACAAATAACCAGATATCTGTTTGCTATCCCAGTTATGTGTACAGTGGACAAATAACCAGATATCTGTTTGCTATCCCAGTTATGTGTACAGTGGACAAATAACCAGATATCTGTTCGCTATCCCAGTTATGTGTACAGTGGACAAATAACCAGATATCTGTTTGCTATCCCAGTTATGTGTACAGTGGACAAATAACCAGATATCTGTTTGCTATCCCAGTTATATATACAGTGGACAAATAACCAGATATCTGTTTGCAACCCCAGTTATGTGTACAGTGGACAAATAACCAGATATATGTTTGCTATCCAAGTTATGTATACAGTAGACAAATAACCAGATATGTTTGCTATCCAAGTTATGTATACAGTGGACAGATAACCAGATATCTGTTTGCTATCCCAGTTATGCATACAGTGGACAAATAACCAGATATCTGTTTGCTATCCCAGTTATGTGTACAGTGGACAGATAACCAGATATCTGTTTGCAACCCCAGTTATGTATACAGTGGACAACTAACCAGATATGTTTGCTATCCCAGTTATGTATACAGTGGACAGATAACCAGATATCTGTTTGCTATCCCAGTTATGTATACAGTGGACAGAAAACCAGATATCTGTTTGCTATCCCAGTTATGTGCACAGTGGACAAATAACCAGATATCTGTTTGCTATCCAAGTTATGTGCACAGTGGACAAATAACCAGATATCTGTTTGCAACCACAGTTATGTGTACAGTGGACAAATAACCAGATAACAGTTTGCTATCCCAGTTGTGTATACAGTGGACAAATAACCAGATATATGTTTGCAACCCCAGTTATGTGTACAGTGGACAGATAACCAGATATCTGTTTGCTATCCAAGTTGTGTGTACAGTGGACAAATAACCAGATATCTGTTCGCTATCCCAGTTATGTGTTACAGTGGACAAATAACCAAATATCAGTTTGCTATCCAAGTTGTGTGTACAGTGGACAGATAACCAGATATCAGTTTGCTATCCAAGTTGTGTGTACAGTGGACAAATAACCAGATATCTGTTTGCTATCCCAGTTATGTGTACAGATGGACGAATAACCAGACATATGTTTGCTATCCCAGTTATGTATACAGTGGACAAATAACCAGATATCTGTTCGCTATCCAAGTTGTGTGTACAGTGGACAAATAACCAGATATCTGTTTGCTATCCCAGTTATGTATACAGTGGACAAATAACCAGATATCTGTTTGCTATCCCAGTTATGTATACAGTGGACAAATAACCAGATATCTGTTTGCTATCCCAGTTATGCATACAGTGGACAAATAACCAGATATCTGTTCGCTATCCAAGTTGTGTGTACAGTGGACAAATAACCAGATATCTGTTTGCTATCCCAGTTATGTGTACAGTGGACAAATAACCAGATATCTGTTTGCTATCCCAGTTATGTATACAGTGGACAAATAACCAGACATATGTTTGCTATACCAGTTATGTATACAGTGGACAAATAACCAGACATATGTTTGCTATCCCAGTTATGTATACAGTGGACAAATAACCAGATATATGTTCGCTATCCAAGTTGTGTGTACAGTGGACAAATAACCAGATATCTGTTTGCTATCCCAGTTATGTATACAGTGGACAAATAACCAGATATCTGTTTGCTATCCCAGTTATGTATACAGTGGACAAATAACCAGATATCTGTTCGCTATCCAAGTTGTGTGTACAGTGGACAAATAACCAGATATCTGTTTGCTATCCCAGTTATGTGTACAGTGGACAAATAACCAGATATCTGTTTGCTATCCCAGTTATGTATACAGTGGACAAATAACCAGACATATGTTTGCTATACCAGTTATGTATACAGTGGACAAATAACCAGACATATGTTTGCTATCACAGTTATGTATACAGTGGACAAATAACCAGATATCAGTTTGCTATCCCAGTTATGTGTACAGTGGACAAATAACCAGATATCTGTTTGCTATCCCAGTTATGTATACAGTGGACAAATAACCAGACATATGTTTGCAATCCAAGTTATGTATACAGTGGACAAATAACCAGATATCTGTTTGCTATCCCAGTTATGTGTACAGTGGACAAATAACCAGATATCTGTTTGCTATCCCAGTTATGTGTACAGTGGACAAATAACCAGATATCTGTTCGCTATCCCAGTTATGTGTACAGTGGACAAATAACCAGATATCTGTTTGCTATCCCAGTTATGTGTACAGTGGACAAATAACCAGATATCTGTTTGCTATCCCAGTTATATATACAGTGGACAAATAACCAGATATCTGTTTGCAACCCCAGTTATGTGTACAGTGGACAAATAACCAGATATATGTTTGCTATCCAAGTTATGTATACAGTAGACAAATAACCAGATATGTTTGCTATCCAAGTTATGCATACAGTGGACAGATAACCAGATATCTGTTTGCAACCCCAGTTATGTATACAGTGGACAACTAACCAGATATCTGTTTGCTATCCAAGTTATGTATACAGTGGACAAATAACCAGATATCTGTTTGCTATCCCAGTTATGTGTACTGTGGACAGATAACCAGATATCTGTTTGCAACCCCAGTTATGTATACAGTGGACAACTAACCAGATATATGTTTGCTATCCAAGTTATGTATACAGTGGACAAATAACCAGATATGTTTGCTATCCCAGTTATGTATACAGTGGACAGATAACCAGATATCTGTTTGCTATCCCAGTTATGTATACAGTGGACAGATAACCAGATATCTGTTTGCTATCCCAGTTATGTGCACAGTGGACAAATAACCAGATATCTGTTTGCTATCCAAGTTATGTGCACAGTGGACAAATAACCAGATATCTGTTTGCAACCCCAGTTATGTGTACAGTGGACAAATAACCAGATATCAGTTTGCTATCCCAGTTGTGTATACAGTGGACAAATAACCAGATATCTGTTTGCAACCCCAGTTATGTGTACAGTGGACAGATAACCAGATATCTGTTTGCTATCCCAGTTATGTGTACAGTGGACACATAACCAGATATCTGTTTGCTATCAGAGTGGTTCGTGCGTGCGCGCGTGATTTTTGATTATTGACAGGAGTCACCAGAAGAGATTAGGCATATTTGGATTTGGAGAATAGCGCAAGTGACCTGGGTTTAACGTCTCAGCCAGTTGTATCGTGTGGATCGAACGTGTATTAAGATTACATTATGTTTACCACCGTCCTGGGAATTCAGATTGATTGTAATTAAACATGGAACGTAATCAGTCTGGGGGTCACAGAAATTAATGTTTCAAACAAGGCACATAGCTAAATCTGATCGTTTCGATTGTGTTTATATTGCACGATAAACATACACAAAACAACATATTTCAACAAAATAGATATTGTTTGGCAACATTACACTGAGACTAATTAATCTCCGCCAAAGTCTTCGTGAGTTTCCGTGAACTACGACCAGGACATACCTTAGGGTTTTACCGTTAATATTTGAATCAAGTAAAGTGTACAATAATCTAAAGCTCATATTTTACTTCGGAAATCGATTATTAACGAAGTAAGTTCACGGAATACGCCAAATGTCTCAGTTTAATGTTGCCAATAGTTATACAAAATAGATATAAACAACAAAATAGAAAGAAAGAACACTAAATTAAATTAGAAACACTTTTACCAGATCAAGAATTATCTGGATTCTATTTCTAGGAATCTACACTACGGTATGTCCCACCACAAGTCTATCCGTGGATGTCCCACCACAAGACCTATCCGTGGACGTCCCACCACAAGTACTATCCATGGATGTCCCACCACAAGACCTATCCGTGGACGTCCCCCCACAAGTCTATCCGTGGATGTCCCACCACAAGACCTATCCGTGGACGTCCCACCACAAGTCCTATCCGTGGATGTTCCACCACAAGTCCTATCCGTGGATGTTCCACCACAAGTCCTATCCGTGGATGTCCCACCACAAGTCCTATCCGTGGATGTTCCACCACAAGTCCTATCCGTGGATGTCCCACCACAAGTCCTATCCGTGGACGTCACACCACAAATCCTATCCGTGGATGTCCCACAAATCCTATCCGTGGATGTCCCACCACAAGTCCTATCCGTGGATGTCCCACAAATCCTATCCGTGGACGTCCCACAAATCCTATCTGTGGACGTCACACCACAAGTCCTATCCGTGGATGTCCCATAAATCCTATCCGTGGATGTCCCACAAATCCTATCCGTGGACGTCCCACAAGTCCTATCCGTGGACGTCACACCACAAGTCCTATCCGTGGATGTACCATAAGTCCTATCCGTGGACGTCCCGCAAGACATATCCGTGGACGTCCCATAAGTCCTATCCGTGGACGTCCCGCAAGACATATCCGTGGACGTCCCATAAGTCCTATCCGTGGACGTCCCATAAGTCCTATCCGTGGACGTCCCGCAAGACATATCCGTGGACGTCCCACAAGTTCCATCCGTGGATGTCCCATAAGTCAAATCCGTGGACGTCCAGCATTGTCATATCCGTGGACGTATACCCGCAAGTCACATCAATTTTAAAGTTCAAATATGTTTATTGAGGTCCAAAGTCACACAAACAGCTTAGGTTTACGTAACGAAGGCACGGTGGCGTGTGATAGATCAGCGTTAAAGAGGCGAAAGTTGGTGTCCATGTGTCGTCGCTCGGGTTTACGTAAGGAAGGCACGATGGCGTTGATAGATAAGCGTTAAAGAGGCGAAAGTTGGTGTCCATGTGTCGTCGCTCGGGTTTACGTAACGAAGGCACGATGGCGTGTGATAGATCAGCGTTAGAGAAGCGAATGCTGGTCTTCATGTTTCGTCGCTCGGTTTTCTTAAAGCAGCATTACATCGTAATAAAGGATGTTTTGGGTAACATTTAAATACTAATGTGTGTGTGTGTATTTACAAAAATCGAAATAGTCGCTCAGAAACGATAACATTCCAATAAATTTAAACCGTCGTATACGCGAATTTGTTTATCAACACACGAAATTTAAACACGCACAGCGCGCATGCGTGAAACAACAGAGGATGTAGAAAACAACGTATATATTTTGAACATGAAATACTATCTATCTATCTTCCTCTAATGTCGAACCCATCGCGGGTATATAGATATTTCCCTAAAAAGACTTAGCTAGCAGAGGTATGAATCAACATATCAAGTAATTTAATTAAAAAGACAACGTGGGACAAATGGGGACGGTGCGTTCCGGTTGTAATCAAGTGCGTGACCAATCGACTCGGAAAGTCGTACTTTCGGTTTCGAGTTTGTTTTATCGCAAAAAAACACCAAATGAACATAAGTATACAAAGTATAATGTTAGAATGTGTAGCAGCATTGCTACCCATACGTAAAATTTGAATTTTTCAAATATCTTTTATTTCATACGATGTAATGCTGCTTTAACGTAAGCACGATGGCGGTGATATATACGCGTATGGAGAGGCGGAAGGTGTCCCTTTCTTCCATTATGACGTCCATATGGTGACCATAACAGGCTGCCTGTATCATTTTCCTCGCTGTGGATTGTCAACAATTAGTGTTAGTACGTACAAAGCAACGTTTCTATCACCTTATCAGTATCAGTTACATGTACAGAAACAACACAAAATATAAAACGTGTATATATCTGGGGTGACGATACAAAAGTTAGTCTTCTTCGAACATAGATTTATTTTTGTCCTCTTCTTTTAGCCTCAGTGCAATGCGGAACTCCGTGACCAGGAACTCCTCGTATGAGACCCTGCCGTCCGAATTCGCGTCCATTTTCTCCACTGTTTCACGAAGTGCCTTGTCCACAGTTATATCAACCTATGGAGATAGCAAGCTCATGTTATAACATCAAATCAAATGCTATTTTTGTTTCATAGTCGGGCTTGTACCTACGATAGTTTGGCTTTTGGGGGTTCAAAGTCGCACACATGCTTTTATTAATAGTAGTAAACCAAAGGGTTTTAGACGCTCGCCGGAGGCGAGGGTAAATAAGCTCAATCATCAGGGTTGTAGAGCAGTTGTTTCCCTATATATTCTTAGTATTATTGCAACAGACAACGTACTTGAAACATGTTCTTACACATTGCTTAATGCAAATTGGCTGCTTAATAGAGGTCATCACAAACACAGGTTTGACTGTATAACATAATACTTAGAACTTCTTGCAATATCGCGATTCTGATTGGCTGATTCAGCCCATGTGATCGCCGTTAATAACCCAATAAATTGCATAATTATTCTATTCTCATTAATATTCATAGCCGTACGTTAGTTTATACAAATTAAAATGCCTTGCCTAAGGGCACAATCGTAACGGCTCCAGTGGGGCTCGAACTCCGGACCTTTCGCACCTGAAGCGAACGCGCATCCCATAGCCGTACGTTGTACAATATTAATCGTAATTATAATAATTTGATATCGTTTCATCGAGTTATGAAATGTCAGTTGTTTACTCCTAATTTGCATAAAAACCGAAGGTGATGGTTTTTATGCAAATTAGGTTAAAAAACCTGACATTTCATACACCAATGAAGCGCAATAAAAGAGCATTCAATTGTTAAATGAACAATATATTTATGTATATGTTACGGTGTCCGGAGTGAGTTCGAGCCCGACCGGTCCACGGTGGTAGTGTACTTAGTCTATTCCTTTAAAACCCACATTGCCGTTTCTCTCTACGTCATAGCTATGGATTCCACAAGGAATGTGGTCTCAAGAGTGATTATGCGAATGCTATTCGCTGTAGGAACTTGTTTCCCAATGTAGCTACAGACTATGTATACCTCTTCCAATCCAGAAATGACTTCCTGTTTGGTGGCCCAGCCGTCCGAGTTCTTATCAAACAACTTGAAGAGTTGTCTGAATCTGTCTGTTCTGAAACAGTTAAGCACCATAGTATTGTAGATACCACTGAATATGTCAATACTGTTCACATTTTTTTAATTAATCATATTTTATTGCAAATCAATAGTACATATGTTATACACATAAAGATACAATGTATGTATGTTCCTTTTAATGTGAAACCCCTCGCGGGGACTTAGACATGTTTTCCTGGGCAGGCTTAGCCGACCTAAGCGATTAACCAGTACTAAGCAATGTGTGTGAGGTGCCTTGCTCAATGACACTACATTACGTGGCCTGACCGAGTATCGAACCCGGGACCGTTCGATTCCAAATCCGACGCTCTACCACTGGACCACGGACGCCACACATACATAGCATGAACATTCAAATGGTTTGGGCCACAGGTTTCAACAACATTAGACAACGGCCCGCACCAGAAAGTCAAGATAACGTTTGATTAAATTAAATGACTGAGTTTCTTTCCTGACAAATAGTACGCAAAATAGAATGTAAATACAAAATCACTTAAAGGAACTTAAAGATACTATGATAGGGTGATACAGTTAGAGGGTGATACTATGAGAGGGTGATACCGTTAGAGGGTGATACTATGAGAGGGTGATACAGTTAGAGGGTGATACTATGAGAGGGTGATACCGTGAGAGGGTAATATACTATGAGAGGGTGATACCGTGAGAGGGTGATACCGTTAGAGGGTGATAATGTGAGAGGGTGATACTATGATAGGGTGATACTGTGATAGGGTGATACTATGATAGGGTGATACCGTTAGAGGGTGATACTGTGAGAGGGTGATACTATGATAGGGTGATGCTGTGAGAGGGTGATACCGTGAGAGGGTGATACCGTGAGAGGGTGATACTGTGATAGGGTGATACCGTTAGAGGGTGATACTGTGAAAGGGTGTTACTATGATAGGGTGATGCTGTGAGAGTGTGATACTGTGATAGGGTGAATCCGTGAGAGTGTGATACTGTGATAGGGTGATACCGTTAGAGGGTGATACCGTTAGAGGGTGATACTATGATAGGGTGATACTATGATAGGGTGATACCGTGAGAGTGTGATACCGTTAGAGGGTGATACCGTTAGAGGGTGATACTGTGATAGGGTGATACTATGAGAGGGTGATACCGTGAGAATGTGATACTATGATAGGGTGATACTGTGAGAGGGTGATACCGTTAGAGGGTGATACTATGATAGGGTGATACCGTGAGAGGGTGATACTATGATAGGGTGATACTGTGAGAGGGTGATTCTATGATAGGGTGATACTGTGAGAGGGTGATACTATGATAGGTTGATACCGTGAGAGGGTGATACTATGATAGGGTGATACCGTTAGAGGGTGATACGGTGAGAGGGTGATACTATGATAGGGTGATACCGTGAGAGGGTGATACTGTGAGAGCGTGATACTATGAGAGGGTGATACTATGAGAGGGTGATACCGTGAGAGGGTGATAGCGTGAGAGGGTGATACTATGATAGGGTGATACCGTGAGAGGGTGATACTGTGAGAGGGTGATACTATGAGAGGGTGATACTATGGAGGGTGATACCGTGAGAGGGTGATATTGTGAGAGGGTGATACTGTGAGAGGGTGGTACCGTGAAAGGGTGCTACTGTGAGAGGGTGATACAGTTAGAGGGTGACAGCGTGAGAGGGTGATACTTTGATATGATGATACTATGAGAGGGTGATAGTGTGAGAGGGTGATACTGTGAGAGGGTGATATCGTGAGAGGGTGATACCGTGAGAGGGTGATACCGTGAGAGGGTGATATCGTGAGAGGGTGATACCGTGAGAGGGTGATACTATGATAGGGTGATACTATGATAGGGTGATACCGTGAGAGGGTGATACCGTGAGAGGGTGATACTGTGAGAGAGTGATACTATGATAGGGTGATACTATGAGAGGGTGATACTGTGAGAGGGTGATACCGTGAGAGGGTGATACTATGATAGGGTGATACCGTGATAGGGTGGTACCGTGAGAGGGTGATACTGTGAGAGGGTGATACCGTGAGAGGGTGATACCGTGAGAGGGTGATACCGTGAGAGGGTGATATCGTGAGAGGGTGATACCGTGATAGGGTGATACTATGATAGGGTGATACTATGAGAGGGTGATAGTGTGAGAGGGTGATACTGTGAGAGGGTGATATCGTGAGAGGGTGATACCGTGAGAGGGTGATACCGTGAGAGGGTGGTACCGTGAGAGGGTGATACCGTGAGAGGGTGATACCGTGAGAGGGTGATACCGTTAGAGGGTGATACCGTGAGAGGGTGATACCGTGAGAGGGTGATACCGTGAGAGGGTGATACTATGAGAGGGTGATACTATGAGAGGGTGATACCGTGAGAGGGTGATACTGTGAGAGGGTGATACTGTGAGAGGGTGATACTATGATAGGGTGGTACCGTGAGAGGGTGATACTGTGAGAGGGTGATACAGTTAGAGGATGATAGCGTGAGAGGGTGATACTATGATAGGATGATACTATGAGAGGGTGATAGTGTGAGAGGGTGATACTGTGAGAGGGTGATACCGTGAGAGGGTGATACCGTGAGAGGGTGATACCGTGAGAGGGTGATATCGTGAGAGGGTGATACCGTGAGAGGGTGACACTATGATAGGGTGATACTATGAGAGGGTGATAGTGTGAGAGGGTGATACTGTGAGAGGGTGATATCGTGAGAGGGTGATACCGTGAGAGGGTGATATCGTGAGAGGGTGATACTATGATAGGGTGATACTATGATAGGGTGATACCGTGAGAGGGTGATACCGTGAGAGGGTGATACTGTGAGAGGGTGATACCGTTAGAGGGTGATACCGTTAGAGGGTGATACCGTTAGAGGGTGATACCGTTAGAGGGTGATACCGTGAGAGGGTGATACCGTTATAGGGTGATACCGTTAGAGGGTGATACCGTGAGAGGGTGATACAGTGAGAGGGTGATACTATGATAGGGTGATACCGTTATAGGATGATACCGTTAGAGGGTGATACCGTGAGAGGGTGATACAGTTAGAGGGTGATACTATGATAGGGTGATACCGTGAGAGGGTGATACCGTGAGAGGGTGATACTGTGAGAGGGTGATACCGTTAGAGGGTGATTGTGTGAGAGGGTGATACCGTGAGAGGGTGATACTGTGAGAGGGTGATACCGTGAGAGGGTGATACTATGATAGGGTGATACCGTGAGAGGGTGATACCGTGAGAGGGTGATACTATAATAGGGTGGTACCGTGAAAGGGTGATACTGTGAGAGGGTGATACAGTTAGAGGGTGACAGCGTGAGAGGGTGATACTTTGATATGATGATACTATGAGAGGGTGATAGTGTGAGAGGGTGATACTGTGAGAGGGTGATATCGTGAGAGGGTGATACCGTGAGAGGGTGATACCGTGAGAGGGTGATATCGTGAGAGGGTGATACCGTGAGAGGGTGATACTATGATAGGGTGATACTATGATAGGGTGATACCGTGAGAGGGTGATACCGTGAGAGGGTGATACTGTGAGAGAGTGATACTATGATAGGGTGATACTATGAGAGGGTGATACTGTGAGAGGGTGATACCGTGAGAGGGTGATACTATGATAGGGTGATACCGTGATAGGGTGGTACCGTGAGAGGGTGATACTGTGAGAGGGTGATACCGTGAGAGGGTGATACCGTGAGAGGGTGATATCGTGAGAGGGTGATACCGTGATAGGGTGATACTATGATAGGGTGATACTATGAGAGGATGATACTATGAGAGGGTGATACCGTGAGAGGGTGATACTGTGAGAGGGTGATACTGTGAGAGGGTGATACTATGATAGGGTGGTACCGTGAGAGGGTGATACTGTGAGAGGGTGATACAGTTAGAGGATGATAGCGTGAGAGGGTGATACTATGATAGGATGATACTATGAGAGGGTGATAGTGTGAGAGGGTGATACTGTGAGAGGGTGATACCGTGAGAGGGTGATACCGTGAGAGGGTGATACCGTGAGAGGGTGGCACTATGATAGGGTGATACTATGAGAGGGTGATAGTGTGAGAGGGTGATACTGTGAGAGGGTGATATCGTGAGAGGGTGATACCGTGAGAGGGTGATACCGTGAGAGGGTGA
>CM026396.1:44210575-44303075 GCA_014843695.1 Archivesica marissinica
TGAGAGGGTGATACCGTGAGAGGGTGATATCGTGAGAGGGTGATACCGTGAGAGGGTGACACTATGATAGGGTGATACTATGAGAGGGTGATAGTGTGAGAGGGTGATACTGTGAGAGGGTGATATCGTGAGAGGGTGATACCGTGAGAGGGTGATATCGTGAGAGGGTGATACTATGATAGGGTGATACTATGATAGGGTGATACCGTGAGAGGGGATACCGTCGAGAGGTGATACTGTGAGAGGGTGATACCGTAGAGGGTGATACCGTTAGAGGGTGATACCGTTAGAGGGTGATACCGTAGAGGTGATACCGTGAGAGGGTGATACCGTATATAGGGTGATACCGTAGAGGGTGATACCGTGAGAGGGTGATACAGTGAGAGGGTGATACTATGATAGGGTGATACCGTTATAGGATGATACCGTTAGAGGGTGATACCGGAGAGGGTGATACAGTAGAGGTGATACTATGATAGGGTGATACGTGAGAGGGTGATACCGTAGAGGGTGATACTGTGAGAGGTGATACCGTTAGAGGGTGAGTGTGAGAGGGTGATACCGTGAGAGGGTGATACTGTGAGAGGGTGATACCGTGAGAGGGTGATACTATGATAGGGTGATACCGTGAGAGGGTGATACCGTGAGAGGGTGATACTATAATAGGGTGGTACCGTGAAAGGGTGATACTGTGAGAGGGTGATACAGTTAGAGGGTGACAGCGTGAGAGGGTGATACTTTGATATGATGATACTATGAGAGGGTGATAGTGTGAGAGGGTGATACTGTGAGAGGGTGATATCGTGAGAGGGTGATACCGTGAGAGGGTGATACCGTGAGAGGGTGATATCGTGAGAGGGTGATACCGTGAGAGGGTGATACTATGATAGGGTGATACTATGATAGGGTGATACCGTGAGAGGGTGATACCGTGAGGGTGATACTGTGAGAGAGTGATACTATGAGAGGGTGATACTATGAGAGGGTGATACCGTGAGAGGGTGATACCGTGAGAGGGTGATACTATGATAGGGTGATACCGTGATAGGGTGATACCGTGAGAGGGTGATACTGTGAGAGGGTGATACCGTGAGAGGGTGATACCGTGAGAGGGTGATATCGTGAGAGGGTGATACCGTGATAGGGTGATACTATGATAGGGTGATACTATGAGAGGATGATACTATGAGAGGGTGATACCGTGAGAGGGTGATACTGTGAGAGGGTGATACTGTGAGAGGGTGATACTATGATAGGGTGGTACCGTGAGAGGGTGATACTGTGAGAGGGTGATACAGTTAGAGGATGATAGCGTGAGAGGGTGATACTATGATAGGATGATACTATGAGAGGGTGATAGTGTGAGAGGGTGATACTGTGAGAGGGTGATACCGTGAGAGGGTGATACCGTGAGAGGGTGATACCGTGAGAGGGTGGCACTATGATAGGGTGATACTATGAGAGGGTGATAGTGTGAGAGGGTGATACTGTGAGAGGGTGATATCGTGAGAGGGTGATACCGTGAGAGGGTGATACCGTGAGAGGGTGATATCGTGAGAGGGTGATACCGTGAGAGGGTGATACTATGATAGGGTGATACTATGATAGGGTGATACCGTGAGAGGGTGATACCGTGAGAGGGTGATACTGTGAGAGAGTGATACCGTTAGAGGGTGATACCGTTAGAGGGTGATACCGTTAGAGGGTGATACCGTTAGAGGGTGATACCGTTATAGGGTGATACCGTTAGAGGGTGATACCGTGAGAGGGTGATACAGTGAGAGGGTGATACTATGATAGGGTGATACCGTTATAGGGTGATACCGTTAGAGGGTGATACCGTGAGAGGGTGATACAGTTAGAGGGTGATACTATGATAGGGTGATACCGTGAGAGGGTGATACCGTGAGAGGGTGATACTGTGAGAGGGTGATACCGTTAGAGGGTGATAGTGTGAGAGGGTGATACCGTGAGAGGGTGATACTGTGAGAGGGTGATCGTGAGAGGGTGATACTATGATAGGGTGATACCGTTAGAGGGTGATACCGTGAGAGGGTGATACCGTGAGAGGGTGATACTATAATAGGGTGATACCGTTATAGGGTGATACCGTTAGAGGGTGATACCGTTATAGGGTGATACCGTTAGAGGGTGATACCGTGAGAGAGTGATACAGTTAGAGGGTGATACTATGATAGGGTGATACCGTTATACGGTGATACCGTTAGAGGGTGATACCGTTAGAGGGTGATACCGTTAGAGGGTGATACCGTGAGAGGGTGATACAGTTAGAGGGTGATACTATGATAGGGTGATACCGTTATAGGGTGATACCGTTAGAGGGTGATACCGTTAGAGGGTGATACCGTTAGAGGGTGATACCGTGAGAGGGTGATACAGTTAGAGGGTGATACTATGATAGGGTGATACCGTTATAGGGTGATACCGTTAGAGGGTGATACCGTGAGAGGGTGATACAGTTAGAGGGTGATACTATGATAGTGTGATACCGTTAGAGGGTGATACCGTTAGAGGGTGATACCGTTAGAGGGTGATACCGTGATAGGGTGATACAGTTAGAGGGTGATACTATGATAGGGTGATACCGTTAGAGGGTGATACCGTTAGAGGGTAATACCGTTATAGGGTGATACCGTGAGAGGGTGATACCGTTAGAGGGTGATACAGTTAGAGGGTGATACTATGATAGGGTGATACAGTGAGAGGGTGATACCGTCAGAGTGTGATACTGTGAGAGGGTGATACCGTGAGAGGGTGATGGTCACTTTAAAAATATTGTATTCAAGAATAGTACATAACACAGGAATAGTTGGAACAGCACAGTTTGGATGGGTAAAAATGTAAACATAGGAACTTATTCGAATCCTTTTACTTTAATACAATTACATACACACACATATATTATGGTATGACAGACTACATTACAATACCTGTAGTATTTAGTATGAACTATATTAGATGAGAATTGAGGAGAAGAATTATATAAGACTCTGTCTTTCATTATAATCCTTTTCCTGTATTTTGAAATCCTTTTTCTTTATTTTGAATATGTGTGATTGTTCAATATGTATTATATTGGGAAATAAAATATGTTTAACTCTTTCACCGCCAATGTCGCATAAAAGCGACTTTGCAAAAGACAGAGAACCCGATCAGACAGAACAGAACGTGCCGTCTGATCATGCTGTATGCTGATTGCTCTTCAGATAGTGGGACTGAAGCACCTGTCGGAATAGCAAACAACATAGATCCTGATCAGACGCGGCGTTACGCCGCGGCTGATCTGGATCTATGTTGTTTGCACATGCTCTGAATTTATTCGGCGCTGAAAGAGTTAAACTAAAAAAACTAACTATTTTAGAATGCTTTAAAGCGAGTTTACGCACAAGAAGGAAATAAAACATGCAACAAAATCGTTCGGATCGCAACCCATATCTGTAAAAGCGGGAAGAACTGAAGAAGCAGGTGGGCTTGCTTAGGAATGACTTCGCATGATGTGAAATCGTGTTGCATCCCGTGTCGGAGGTAGAGCGTGTTGTGTTTGTCCTACACAAGAAGGAAATAAAACATGCAACATTTTAAGCGTTCGGAAATCTATGCTTTTGATGAAATGTTTCGTTTTGCTTTAAAAAGGAGGAGACTATAGTATGTAACTTACTTTTCTATCATCGGTGGATCTGCTTTGAATGCCGCTAAATATTCCTCCAAACTCACCGTGTCCTTGCGGCTGTTCACATGTAGAGCCTGCAAAAAATAACTGAATTTATACATACATGAACTTCGAGACATATGTGATGTTGGAGGAAGTATAAATGTATGTATCACATAACTATGCACGTACTCGGTGTAATACAGCCATGACATAAATTATTATATGAGCACACGTTTAATAACACTGATTGGTCGCGGCATGACATTGACAGCTTGCAATACACATTCGACATATACATGTTGTTTGTGTTTATGGTGTGTTTGTTGAAAATAAGTGCTTAGGTCAATGGAATGTTAAATATGCACTAACAGGATAGAGTACAGAGATTAAAAATAGTGTGTCGATTAGTTGCGTGATGTGTTTGATTATTAGGAACTATTTACTACGGCGTAATGCGTTAATGTAACACGTCTCAACAATCTACAATGTCTTCAAATTTATGGGTGTTGTAACTGTGGTAATGTGATAACAAAACTGTGAGAGGGTGATACAGTGAGAGGGTGATACTGTGAGAGGGTGATACAGTGAGAGGGTGATGCAGTGAGAGGGTGATACTATGAGAGGGTGATGCCCATAGAGGGTGATACTGTGAAAGGGTTGATACAGTGAGAGGGTGATACTGTGAGAGGGTGATACTGTGAGAGGGTGATACCGTGAGAGAGTGATACCGTGAGAGGGTGATACCGTGAGAGGGTGATACAGTATGAAGATGATGTAGTGAGAGGGTGATACAGTATGAAGATGATGTAGTGAGAGGGTGATACAGTATGAAGATGATGTAGTGAGAGGGCGATACTGTGAGAGGGTGATACAGTGAGAGGGTGATACAGTGAGAGGGTGATACTGTGAGAGGGTGATACTATGAGAGGGTGATAGGGTGATGGTGGTACAGTGAGAGGGTGATACTGTGAGAGGGTGATATAGTGAGAGGGTGATAATGTGAGAGGGTGGTACAGTGAGAGGGTGATACATTGAGAGGGTGATACAGTGAGAGGGTGGTACAGTGAGAGGGTGGTATAATGAGAGGGTGATACAGTTAGAGGGTGATACAGTTAGAGGGTGATACCGTGAGAGGGTGATGCAGTGAGAGGGTGATGCAGTGAGAGGGTGATACTGTGAGAGGATGATACCGTGAGAGGGTGATGCAGTGAGAGGGTGGTACAGTGAGAGGGTGGTATAATGAGAGGGTGATACAGTTAGAGGGTGATACAGTTAGAGGGTGATACAGTTAGAGGGTGATACAGTGAGAGGGTGGTATAATGAGAGGGTGATACAGTGAGAGGGTGATACAGTGAGAGGGTGATACATTGAGAGGGTGATACAGTGAGAGGGTGATACAGTGAGAGGGTGATACAGTGAGAGGGTGATACAGTGAGAGGGTGATACTGTGAGAGGATGATACCGTGAGAGGGTGATGCAGTTAGAGGGTGATACAGTGAGAGGGTGATGCAGTGAGAGGGTGGTATAATGAGAGGGTGATACAGTGAGAGGGTGATGCAGTGAGAGGGTGATATAGTGAGAGGGTGATATAGTGAGAGGGTGGTACTGTGAGAGGGTGGTATAATGAGAGGGTGGTATAATGAGAGGGTGATACAGTGAGAGGGTGATACAGTGAGAGGGTGATACTGTGAGAGCGTGATGCTGTGATAGGGTGATACCGTGAGAGGGTGATACAGTGAGAGGGTGATACTTGAGAGGGTGATACGATGAGAGGATGATACAGTGAGAGGGTGATACAGTTAGAGGGTGACACTGTGAGAGCGTGATGCTGTGAGAGGGTGATACGATGAGAGGGTGATACAGTGAGAGCGTGATGCTGTGAGAGGGTGATACAGTGAGAGGGTGATACAGTGAGAGGGTGATACTGTGAGAGTGTGGTACAGTGAGAGCGTGATGATGTGAGAGGGTGATACAGTGAGAGGGTGATACAATGAGAGGGTGATACTGTGAGAGCGTGATGCTGTGATAGGGTGATACAGTGAGAGGGTGATACAATGAGAGGGTGATACTGTGAGAGTGTGATACAGTGAGAGGGTGATACGATGAGAGGGTGATACAGTGAGAGGGTGATACTGTGAGAGTGTGATACAGTGAGAGAGTGATACGATGAGAGGGTGATACAGTGAGAGGGTGATACTGTGAGAGTGTGATACAGTGAGAGAGTGATACGATGAGAGGGTGATACAGTGAGAGCGTGATGCTGTGATAGGGTGATACAGTGAGAGAGTGATACGATGAGAGGGTGATACAGTGAGAGGGTGATACCGTGAGAGGGTGATACAGTATGAGGATGATGTAGTGAGAGGGTGATACAGTATGAAGATGATGTAGTGAGAGGGTGATACAGTATGAAGATGATGTAGTGAGAGGGCGATACTGTGAGAGGGTGATACAGTGAGAGGGTGATACAGTGAGAGGGTGATACTGTGAGAGGGTGATACTATGAGAGGGTGATAGGGTGATGGTGGTACAGTGAGAGGGTGATACTGTGAGAGGGTGATATAGTGAGAGGGTGATAATGTGAGAGGGTGGTACAGTGAGAGGGTGATACAGTGAGAGGGTGATACTGTGAGAGGATGATACCGTGAGAGGGTGATGCAGTGAGAGGGTGATGCAGTGAGAGGGTGGTACAGTGAGAGGGTGGTACAGTGAGAGGGTGATACAGTGAGAGGGTGATACAGTGAGAGGGTGATATAGTGAGAGGGTGATATAGTGAGAGGGTGATGCAGTGAGAGGGTGATGCAGTGAGAGGGTGATATAGTGAGAGGGTGATGCAGTGAGAGGGTGGTACAGTGAGAGGGTGGTATAATGAGAGGGTGATACAGTGAGAGGGTGATACAGTGAGAGGGTGATATAGTGAGAGGGTGATGCAGTGAGAGGGTGATGCAGTGAGAGGGTGATATAGTGAGAGGGTGATGCAGTGAGAGGGTGATGCAGTGAGAGGGTGGTATAATGAGAGGGTGATACAGTTAGAGGGTGATACAGTGAGAGGGTGATGCAGTGAGAGGGTGATGCAGTGAGAGGGTGATGCAGTGAGAGGGTGGTATAGTGAGAGGGTGATACAGTTAGAGGGTGATGCAGTTAGAGGGTGATGCAGTGAGAGGGTGGTATAATGAGAGGGTGATACAGTTAGAGGGTGATACAGTGAGAGGGTGGTACAGTGAGAGGGTGATACATTGAGAGGGTGATACAGTGAGAGGGTGATGCAGTGAGAGGGTGATACAGTGAGAGGGTGATGCAGTGAGAGGGTGATACAGTTAGAGGTTGATGCAGTGAGAGGGTGATACAGTGAGAGGGTGATGCAGTGAGAGGGTGATACAGTGAGAGGGTGATGCAGTGAGAGGGTGATGCAGTGAGAGGGTGATGCAGTGAGAGGGTGATGCAGTGAGAGTGTGATACAATGAGAGGGTGATACAGTGAGAGGGTGATACAGTGAGAGGGTGATGCAGTGAGAGGGTGATGCAGTGAGAGGGTGATGCAGTGAGAGGGTGATATAGTGAGAGGGTGATGCAGTGAGAGGGTGATGCAGTGAGAGGGTGATATAGTGAGAGGGTGATGCAGTGAGAGGGTGATGCAGTGAGAGGGTGGTATAATGAGAGGGTGATACAGTTAGAGGGTGATACAGTTAGAGGGTGATACAGTTAGAGGGTGATACAGTTAGAGGGTGATACAGTTAGAGGGTGATACTGTGAGAGTGTGATACACTGAGAGGGTGACACTGTGAGAGGATGATACCGTGAGAGGGTGATGCAGTGAGAGGGTGGTATAATGAGAGGGTGATACAGTGAGAGGGTGATATAGTGAGAGGGTGATGCAGTGAGAGGGTGATGCAGTGAGAGGGTGGTATAATGAGAAGGTGATACAGTTAGAGGGTGATACAGTGAGAGGGTGATACATTGAGAGGGTGATGCTGTGAGAGGGTGATACAGTGAGAGGGTGATATAGTGAGAGGGTGATACAGTGAGAGGATGATGCAGTGAGAGGGTGATGCAGTGAGAGGGTGATGCAGTGAGAGGGTGATACAGTGAGAGGGTGGTATAATGAGAGGGTGATACAGTGAGAGGGTGATACAGTGAGAGGGTGATATAGTGAGAGGGTGATACAGTGAGAGGATGATGCAGTGAGAGGGTGGTATAATGAGAGGGTGATACAGTGAGAGGGTGGTATAATGAGAGGGTGATACAGTGAGAGGGTGATACAGTTAGGGGGTGATACAGTGAGAGGGTGGTATAATGAGAGGGTGATACAGTGAGAGGGTGATACAGTGAGAGGGTGATACTGTGAGAGTGTGATACAGTGAGAGGGTGATACAATGAGAGGGTGATACGATGAGAGGGTGATACAGTGAGAGCGTGATGCTGTGATAGGGTGATACCGTGAGAGGGTGATACAGTGAGAGGGTGATACTGTGAGAGGGTGATACGATGAGAGGATGATACAGTGAGAGGGTGATACAGTTAGAGGGTGACACTGTGAGAGCGTGATGCTGTGAGAGGGTGATACGATGAGAGGGTGATACAGTGAGAGCGTGATGCTGTGAGAGGGTGATACAGTGAGAGGGTGATACAGTGAGAGGGTGATACTGTGAGAGTGTGGTACAGTGAGAGCGTGATGATGTGAGAGGGTGATACAGTGAGAGGGTGATACAATGAGAGGGTGATACTGTGAGAGCGTGATGCTGTGATAGGGTGATACAGTGAGAGGGTGATACAATGAGAGGGTGATACTGTGAGAGTGTGATACAGTGAGAGGGTGATACGATGAGAGGGTGATACAGTGAGAGGGTGATACTGTGAGAGTGTGATACAGTGAGAGAGTGATACGATGAGAGGGTGATACAGTGAGAGGGTGATACTGTGAGAGTGTGATACAGTGAGAGAGTGATACGATGAGAGGGTGATACAGTGAGAGCGTGATGCTGTGATAGGGTGATACAGTGAGAGAGTGATACGATGAGAGGGTGATACAGTGAGAGCGTGATGCTGTGATAGGGTGATACAGTGAGAGGGTGATACAATGAGAAGGTTATACTGTGAGAGGGTGATACTGTGAGAGGATGATACAGTGAGAGCGTGCTGCTGTGATAGGGTGATACAGTGAGAGTGTGATACTGTGAGAGGGTGATACGATGAGAGGGTGATACAGTGAGAGGGTGATACAGTGAGAGGGTGATACTGTGAGAGTGTGATACACTGAGAGGGTGACACTGTGAGAGCGTGATGGTGTGAGAGGGTGATACGATGAGAGGGTGATACCGTAAGAGGGTGATACTGTGAGAGGGTGGTACAGTGAGAGGGTGATAGTGTGAGAGGGTGATACTGTGAGAGGGTGATACTGTGAGAGCGTGATGCTGTGAGAGGGTGATACGATGAGAGGGTGATACAGTGAGAGGGTGATACAGTGAGAGGGTGATACTGTGAGAGGTGATACACTGAGAGGGTGACACTGTGAGAGCGTGATGCGTGAGAGGGTGATACGATGAGAGGGTGATACAGTGAGAGCGTGATGCAGTGAGAGGGTGATACGATGAGAGGGTGATACAGTGAGAGGGTGATACAGTGAGAGGGTGATACTGTGAGAGTGTAATACAGTGAGAGCGTGATGCTGTGAGAGGGTGATACGATGAGAGGGTGATACGATGAGAGGGTGATACAGTGAGAGCGTGATGCTGTGAGAGGGTGATACGATGAGAGGGTGATACGATGAGAGGGTGATACAGTGATAGGGTAATAGTGTGAGAGGGTGATACTGTGAGAGGGTGATACAGTGTGATGGTGATACTGTGAGAGAATGATACAGTGAAAGGGTGATACACAGAGAGGGTGATACTATAACTTCAGTATTGTTTATTTGCATTGCCGGTAACTGAAACGTGAAATCTCGCCCTATCTCTCGTGACTTGCTATTCTCACAGTTAGTCGAAAACACGTTTAACGCCGAAACGCCGAAAATCACCGTTTCAAAGTAATGTCACATTGTATCTGGTAGCATACTTTGAACTAATACCTTGAGCTTAGATTTGGAGTTCTTAAAGCCAAGTAGGACGAGCAAATCACGGACTTCTTTCCTCGTCAATTTGCCATCATTGTCAGAATCCATTGCTTGGAACTCCGAGCGTATATACATGTCCAACATATCCGCCGGGAGAGGCGGTGATGTTTTCTTACTGTAATAGAGCAAAATAGACAACACATGTAAAGAACATCGAATCACAGGAACTTTAAATTTTATCCATAAGCCACCAAAGGTCTCTTACCTATATCCTAGGACACCCCGCTCTATTAAAAAAATTAACTTTTTTAATAGAGGGGGGTGTCCTAGGATATAGGTAAGAGACCTTTGGTGGCTTATGGATAACATTTCAAGTTCCTGTGATCGAATTAATTGTCCAGTGGCGTAGCTTCCAATAGCAAAATTCCAAAACACGTTTTAAAAAAATGAATATGGTATGAAACCACCACTCACGTAAGATCCTATATATAGAGTGACATGCATGATGCGTAGTAATACGCTGGACTGGTAATCCAGGGATCGCAGGTTCGATCCACCGTCTGTCTGACCCTAATAAAATTAACAGTCTTTCAGATGGGACGTTAAATCGAGGTCTCATGTCGGTGCTTTACACTATGCGCGTAAAAGAACCAGAGGAGATTCTGGAATGGGTCTCTGTCTGTATCATTGCACTAGCCTCCAACAATCTAAACTGACTAATCTCTTCAGGAGGCGTCGCTCATATGGGCAACCGGTAGCGACGATAAATAAACGTAAAACACACATGCATGATGCACGTTGTATTTTATGTTTTAGGCTGTATGTATGACTAATAATAATTATAAATACTTTATTTTACGAGATAACTCATTTAACAGAAGTTAATCTACCATGAGGCCCTCAACATATATACAAATCAAATGATAGGACTTTATAAGTGAAAACTGCACATTGGAATTATATTGTAATGTTAAACTGAACAATAGAGAGACTATATATAATATAGACGGATATGTAGTCCAGTGGTAACACGCTGGACTAGTAATCCAGAGATCGCAGGTTCGATCCCCCGTCTGACACTAATAAAATTAATAGTCTTTCAGATGGGACTTCAAACCAAGGTCTCGTAAAAGAACCAGAGGAGACTCTGGAATGGGTCTCTGTCTGTATCCTTGCACTATCCTCCAATAATCTTAAAATGACTAATCTCTTCAGGAGGCGTCACGCATATGGGCAACCGGTAGCGACCATAAATAAACGTAAAACACACACACACGTCAATGTCGCCATATCGCAGCTATATAAATCATTATTCTTGTTTGAATAATTGACAATTCACAGATGTTCAAGATGAAACACGATGATATATGGAATTGGCTAGCGGAGTAGAAACGATGAATGAAGCAATTACGGACAATTAATATAGATAAGATATCATCAGCTTAAAGTCAGCCATTCTCGGAATATAGTAAATATAGTAATTGTAATGCACAAATATGATAAATTATATATAAATAATAATAATAATAATAATAAAGACTTTATTTAACGAGAGTACTCATTTAACAAAAGTTAATCTACCATGAGGCCCTCAACATATATACAATCAAATGCAATCAAAAGATAGCACTATAAGTGAGAACTGCACATTGGAATAATATAGTAATGTAAAAGCTGAAACATAGAGGAACTATATTTAATATGTAATGGAATATGATGATATATGGAATTGGCTAGCAGAGTAGAAAATGGGAATGAGACAATTAATGATACTAGATCTATCTAACAATGTGCAGATTTGACTTGTAGTGGTATCTTCAAAATATGTATGAAATCAACTTAAGGACAGCAATTTTCCGATTCTAATAAATGTACACTATTATCTGAAGTAATAATAGTATAATTATGTGATTAGTTTGAATACAATAGTCCATACAAATTTATTTTAGCTCGATTGCGAAACAAGTTCTTACAACTTATACTAATCACTCTCGAGACCTCATTCCTGATGGAATCCATCGCCACGAGGGAGAGAGAAGAGGCAACGTGTAAATGCCTTGCCTAAGGGCACAATCGTAACGGCTCCAGCGTGGCTCGAACTCCGGACCTTTCGCTCCTGATGCGAATGCGCTACAACTGCGCTATCACGACTTCCTCACTTTGAACTACATTGATGAGACATATATTAACGATAGTATTGTATTGTATATGTATGCATGTATTGTATATGTATGCATGTATTGTATATGTATGCATGTATTGTATATGTATGCATGTATTGTATATGTATGCATGTATTGTATATGTATGCATGTATTGTATATGTATGCATGTATTGTGTGTGTATGCATGTATTGTGTGTGTATGCATGTATTGTATATGTATGCATGTATTGTATATGTATGCATGTATTGTATATGTATGCATGTATTGTATATGTATGCATGTATTGTATATGTATGCATGTATTGTATATGTATGCATGTATTGTATATGTATGCATGTATTGTATATGTATGCATATATATATGTATGCATGTATTGTATATTATGCATGTATTGTATATGTATGCATGTATTGTATATGTATGCATGTATTGTATATGTATGCATGTATTGTATATGTATGCATGTATTGTATATGTATGCATGTATTGTATATGTATGCATGTATTGTATATGTATGCATGTATTGTATATTATTATTATTATTATATACCAAACTTATATAGCGCTCTTTTCATCTAAAAATAAAACGTCCAAACGCGCTTTACAGCCTAAAATATCACACATATTGATAAAAACTTCCACATACAATGAGATAAAACAAGACAAAATTAGCAAACACAATTACAATGGGTTCTAAATATGCTATAAAATATTAGGATCTAAAATTATAACAATTAAAATATAGGTAATAATTAAATAAAATGTGTTCATTTGCAGTCTTAATCCTGATTGAGCACAGACACAGTTCGATATTTATGTTCCATATGAACATTTAAAAAGGTGTGTCTTCAAAGCCTTTTTGAAAGAACACAATGTTGTTGCACTTCTAAGATTTGATGGAAGAGAATTCCAAAGTTTTGGGGCAGCAGTCATGAAACTTCTATCTCCGTATGTGACAGTCCGACTTCTTGGTAACACAAGAGTAGCTGCTTCATATTTAGACCGTAAGTCTCTCCTTGGTATATAAACCTCAAGCAAGTTTCTCATATAAATCGGTGCTTCTCCATTCAATGCTTTATATGTGTGAGTCAGTATTTTATACTTTATTCTTTCTTGAACTGGTAGCCAATGAAGTTCTTTTAGAATGGGCGTTACATGACTGAAATGGGATGTTCTGGTTATGATGCGAGCTGCTGTGTTTTGAACAGTTTGTAATTTATTGGAAGTGTTTTTTGGCACGCCGTACAACAGTGAATTACAGTAGTCGAGCCTGGATGTAACGAGTGAGTTTATGAGAGTTTTCGTGGCGTCTGTTGTTAAATACTACCGAATGTGTCCAATCCGCCGGATCTGCGCATAACATGATTTTGTCACGGAATTTACATGTTTGTCCATATCCATTCTTGAGTCTAGGAAAGCTCCTAGATTTCTCACACATGTTAATGGTTCTGTATTTGAGTCTCCTACTTTCACATTTATGTTTTCAATGTGTTGAAAATTTCGCTGACTAGAAAACATAATCATTTCAGTTTTATCAGTATTGAGTTTTAACATATTGGCATGCATCCAAGCAACACTGTCTTGTAGACAGTTTTCCACTCGAAGTAGTGTCTCTACTTGTGAAGCTTGAACGGTTGGTTTGAATGAAAGTTTATATGTATGCATGTATTGTATATGTATGTATGTATTGTATATGTATGCATGTATTGTATATGTATGCATGTATTGTGTATGTATGCATGTATTGTATATGTATGCATGTATAGTATATGTATGCATGCATTGTATATGTATGCATGTATTGTATATGTATGTATGTACTGTATATGTATTGTATATGTATGCATGTATTGTATATGTATGCATGTATTGTATATGTATGTATGTATTGTATATGTATGCATGTATTGTATATGTATGCATGTATTGTATATGTATGTATGTATTGTATATGTATGCATGTATTGTATATATATGCATGTATTGTGTATGTATGCATGTATTGTATATGTATGTATGTATTGTATATGTATGCATGTATTGTATATGTATGCATGTATTGTATATGTATGCATGTATTGTGTGTGTATGTATGCATGTATTGTATATGTATGCATGTATTGTGTGTATATGTATGTATATATTGTATATGTATGTATGTATTGTATATGTATGCATGTATTGTATATGTATACATGTCTCGTATATGTATACATGTATTGTATGTGTATGCATGTATTGTATGTGTATGTATGTATTGTATATGTATGTATGTATTGTATATGTATGCATGTATTGTATATGTATACATGTCTCGTATATGTATACATGTATTGTATGTGTATGCATGTATTGTATATGTATGTATGTATTGTATATGTATGTATGTATAGTATATGTATGCATGTATAGTATATGTATGTATGTATTGTGTATGTATGCATGTATTGTATATGTATGTATGTATAGTATATGTATGCATGTATTGTATATGTATGCATGTATTGTATATGTATGTATGTATTGTGTATGTATGCATGTATTGTATATGTATGTATGTATAGTATATGTATGTATGTATTGTATATGTATGCATGTATTGTATATGTATGCATGTATTGTATATGTATGCATGTATTGTATATGCATGCATGTATTGCACGTGTCTTGCCATTTACATGTTCTATGTAACCTCAAGGGCCTTATTGGCTTGATGGAATATTGAAAATAAACTAATAACGTATATATATATAGATCTTATTTGCATTGTAATAGGTAGAAACTAATTTACAGATAATATCAGTCACACAATTAATTACCTGTATAATTGTACATTTATCAAATGTATCTTCAAAACGAGTATGTTAATGATACATTATACATTATGAAAAACATTAACTAAATATGGTGCTTAAAATTTAAACTTTATTTATTTTACAACGATTGCGAAGCAAGTTCTAACAACTTATATTAATCACTCTCGTTGGCGCGGATGAAAGCGTAAATATGGCCATTCGTGTGGGAGTAAATCGAGGTACCCGGAGAAAACCCACATGTCCAATCTGGCGACCACCGTGCCATCTCACATACTTCCCGGTCCGAGGATCGAACCCGGGTTGCATTGGTGAGAAGCGAGTGCGCTAACCACTGCGCTCGTTATATATATACACCTGTACCTCAACATACATATCGAACTACTGCAACGTTACAAACTAATACAGAAAGTTCATTTTACACGTAACCTTGACAACTAGGTTCACTCTGGATGATCAATATAACAGGTCTATTTATAGATAAGTTCCAATGAAATGATACATCTTGCTGGGTACAGGTGACACGTCGCGGACAATCTAATCTACGTTATTAGTGGCGTGAATGGCGGCATGAGAACCTCTGACGTGTGTAGTAAGGTACAGGTGAACGGTCTGTTCTCTCGTAGAATAAAGTCTTTATTATTATTATTATTATTATTAAACGCACACCAAAATAACAATATCATATTTCTTACACGCACGCATGCACACAAACACACGCACACACACGCACACACGCACACACACGCACGCACACACAACACACACGCATGCGCGCACACAAACGCACGCACGCACGCGCACACACACGCACGCTTACACGCACGCACACACAACACACGCACGCACACACGCATGCGCACGCACACAAACGCGCGCGCACACACACACACACACACACACACACACACACACACACACACACACACACACACATTGTATTTTATGTCTTAAAGCGACACTACATCAATGAAAATGACAATTTTATAGAATGTAATTTCCGATTATATGGTATAATTTATTTCCAAATATTTGCCTCAAAAACTGAGTATTTCAATTAATAAACAAACGTCGTATACGCGGTTTGTTTACATAACAAAATAATGTAAATAGGGTCGACATCAATGCGTAATACAACGCGTGAATAACACGGTACATGTCATGGTACAGATTTATCGTAACTTTACGGAAATTGATAAATTACCCATTAAATTCTGTAAGCGGATTCTTGGTCTCCGTAAACAGACACCCACCAATGCTATATTATGTGAGCTTGGGAGATTTCCCCTTTCTATTATTGAAAAGGAAAGATCATTACAATTTTGGATTAGACTTATGAAAAATCATACTTCTCTTATTAATTATGTTTATTTAGAGCAATACAGCCCCGTAAATATTGGTCTAATAGAATATTATCTACCATTGGTAGTCTTGGTTTTACTAACATTAAATATAATTTTAATGAAAACATGAACTATTTGCCTATTTTTAAAAGTCCGAGACCAATTCATACAGGATTGGCATAACTCTGTTAATTCAACGACTAAACTATGTTGCTTCAGCAACTTTAAATTGTCGTTTAAATGTCAAGCATACATTAATACTTTTGTAAATGATTCTTTAAGGAGGGAACTAACCCGATTTAGGCTCTCTGCAATCTGGAAATAGAAACTGGCCGATACGCAGGCATCGATAGAAACCAACGCATTTGTAAACTTTGTAATATGAACTCAATTGAGGATGAATACCATTTCATATTGTGTTGTCCTCTATATATTCATTTGAGAAGAAAATATTCATTAAATTACGCATGGCTTACATTTGGGGGAAAAACGTGTATATAATGTCAACAACCAATCAAAGAAGGTTACATAATCTTGCCAAATATATCAAAGAAGCAATTGCAATACGTGAACATACTCTTAACATGCTAACTGTTCCGTAAATTATATTAATTTGTGTAATTGTTTGTTGTTTTGTCTGTATAAATTCGAAGTTATAGCATGTTTATATGATTATATTTATCTCTTTGCCATATTACAACTTCATTCTATAGAGAAGTAAGAAACAACTGTTTACCACATTATTATTGACATTGGCCTAACTTGAATACGTTTAAGTCATTGCTACAATGTTCACAAAGTAGTATTATTAAAAAATTATCAAAATACATTTACCAAGCATCTGTTATTAGAGGGTAGTTGTCAATGAACACATTTACGTATGTATATTCATTATATATTTTCAAACTACGATACCCATTAATTTTAATTTTGTTTTCATGCTTTTCTCATGTATTATATTGTAATTGTATAGTATGTACTGTCCGTCGTACATGTTGTATAGGCGACGAACAATTGTGTTTAATGCCAATAAACTCTGAAACTGAAACTAGTATTTGTTAACCCTTTCAACACCACATACCTCTAAATAGGCTTACAAAATGTGTAGATCCAGATGAGCCGGCTCGTGACGAGCCGTCTTCATCAGGATCTGCACTTTTTGCCAGTGATATGACTATTTTTAGACATAATTACCCATTTTGATAAATGAACTTGTCCAAATGTGATTTTCTGATTCATTTATTGGTTTATGAATATCATGGACTAGTCCATGTGAGTTACTTGGTGTTGAATGGGTTAATGGCCAAAAGCATGTTTGTATGCTGCTGAATTGCCGAATAAACTTTGAAACTTTGTTATATGAAATCCTACTTTCAATTTTGAAAGTTTGTTGACCACAAAAACACTGTTAATTGATTCAATGTTAGTGTTCGAAAGTATTCGGAAGAATTTGTAGTAGCAATGCATTTATACCTTTTTGCGATGTAATGTCGCTTTAAGCAATGCATTTATACCTTTTTGCGATGTAATGTCGCTTTAAGCAATGCATTTATACCTTTTTGCGATGTAATGTCGCTTTAAGCAATGCATTTATACCTTTTTGCGATGTAATGTCGCTTTAAGCAATGCATTTATACCTTTTTGCGATGTAATGTCGCTTTAAGCAATGCATTTATACCTTTTTGCGATGTAATGTCGCTTTAAGCAATGCATTTATACCTTTTTGCGATGTAATGTCGCTTTAAGCAATGCATTTATACCTTTTTGCGATGTAATGTCGCTTTAAGCAATGCATTTATACCTTTTTGCGATGTAATGTCGCTTTAAGCAATGCATTTATACCTTTTTGCGATGTAATGTCGCTTTAAGCAATGCATTTATACCTTTTTGCGATGTAATGTCGCTTTAAGCAATGCATTTATACCTTTTTGCGATGTAATGTCGCTTTAAGCAATGCATTTATACCTTTTTGCGATGTAATGTCGCTTTAAGCAATGCATTTATACCTTTTTGCGATGTAATGTCGCTTTAAAGCTGTTCAAGCGAATACATTGATGATACCTAAATAAACGATCAATACAAAGCGTCCGCCTCCGTGGTCGAGTGGTTACGGTCCGCCTCCGTGGTCGAGTGGTTACGGTCCGCCTCCGTGGTCGAGTGGTTACGGTCCGCCTCCGTGGTCGAGTGGTTACGGTCCGCCTCCGTGGTCGAGTGGTTACGGTCCGCCTCCGTGGTCGAGTGGTTACGGTCCGCCTCCGTGGTCGAGTGGTTACGGTCCGCCACCGTGGTCGAGTGGTTACGGTCCGCCTCCGTGGTCGAGTGGTTACGGTCCGCGTCCGTGGTCGAGTGGTTACGGTCCGCCTCCGTGGTCGAGTGGTTACGGTCCGCCTCCGTGGTCGAGTGGTTACGGTCCGCCTCCGTGGTCGAGTGGTTACGGTCCGCCACCGTGGTCGAGTGGTTACGGTCCGCCTCCGTGGTCGAGTGGTTACGGTCCGCCTCCGTGGTCGAGTGGTTACGGTCCGCCACCGTGGTCGAGTGGTTACGGTCCGCCACCGTGGTCGAGTGGTTACGGTCCGCCTCCGTGGTCGAGTGGTTACGGTCCGCCACCGTGGTCGAGTGGTTACGGTCCGCCACCGTGGTCGAGTGGTTACGGTCCGCCTCCGTGGTCGAGTGGTTACGGTCCGCCACCGTGGTCGAGTGGTTACGGTCCGCCACCGTGGTCGAGTGGTTACGGTCCGCCACCGTGGTCGAGTGGTTACGGTCCGCCTCCGTGGTCGAGTGGTTACGGTCCGCCTCCGTGGTCGAGTGGTTACGGTCCGCCACCGTGGTCGAGTGGTTACGGTCCGCCACCGTGGTCGAGTGGTTACGGTCCGCCTCCGTGGTCGAGTGGTTACGGTCCGCCTCCGTGGTCGAGTGGTTACGGTCGCTGACTTCTATGCCACTGTAACCTATCATCATTGATGGACACGGGTTCGAGCACCGTGTTTATATGAACATATGAGTCTCTTACGGCGGTTGGTTAACCACTGGAGCCTGTCCAGGAAATGTGTTGTTAGGTAAACTGTCCATCGCTCAAATAATAATAATAATAATAATAAAGATTTCATTTAACGAGAGATCTCATTTGAACAATTACGTCAATCTACCATGAGGCTCTCAACAAATTAAAACATGACATAGCATAATGAAACATGTAAACAGTAACCAGTAAAACTTTCATAGGAAATAAGATATAAGCTGCAAGAACTAATACGTATATTCATGTGTAATTGTATATTATTAGTTTATTAGGTTATTGGTCTGTTCTTTGCACCACCTGATATATAAAGCTTTGAAGTGTGGAACAGAATGTGCTGTTTTGATGTGATAAGAGAGAATGGGCAACCGGTAGCGACGTTAAATAAACATTAATAAAACAGTGTCCGATTAGCGCAGTGGTTAGCGCGCTCGCTTCTCACCACTTCAAACCGGGTTCGATCCTCGGACAGGGAAGTATGTGAGATGGTACGGTGGTCGCCAGATCGGACAGGTGCGTTTTCTCCGGGTACTCCGGTTTCCTCCACCACGAATGACCACATATACGCTTTCATCCGCACCAACGAGAGTGATTAATATAAGTTGTTAAAACGTGCTTCGCAATCCTTGTAAAATAAATAAAGTTTTTAAATCTAAGATCCTTTGATTTCGCAGCCCAATGTATTAACAACTAGACCACTTACATATCTATAACCAAGCACCGTCTATAGGCTGGTGTACTTCGTGAAATGATTAATAACAACAACAACAACGTTTATTTAGCAAATCGACATAATACATGATGGCTAATGAACAGTATAATCATATATACACACTTAACATTCACAACACATCATTAATCATACGATTATTGATGTCTCGCATGCATGCCTGAATACGTAATTGCTGATATGTATAATGTGTTTATTTCATGCGAGTATTCAAGAGCAGTAAATGACGTATAATAGCAACTAGCTTCATATTAGAGCCAGTCACGATACATGTATACATAATTGCTATAAATAAATGTATAATAATGACTCGTTTCTGCGAAGTTGACATTTTAATATTAACAAGGCGTTAACCAATATTATTGTCATGGAAACGGTCGACGGTGGTTGAATACAGCAGATTTACTCTTAATGGTATATTGTGTATTAAGTTTCAGTTGGTCGAGGCAGAAGATAGAAATTAAGATGTATTATATATCTTACATATATTGACAATACATTAATATCTTAAGGGGATATGCCTTATAGCATGTGTTATATATATTACCAAAACATGATTAGTCATTTTAGATTTGTTGAACGATGGTGTATTGATACAGACAGAGACACATTCCAGAATCTCCTCTGGTTCTTTTAAATGCACGGTGTACAGCACCGACACGATGTCTCAGTTTAAAGTCCCAATTGTTAATTTTATTTTGGTCAGACGGGGGATCGAACCTGCGATTTCTGGATTACAGACAGAGACCCAGTCCAGAGTCTCCTCTGGTTCTTTAACGTGCACGGTGTAAAGCACCCACATGAGACGTCGGTTTAACGTCCCATCTGAAAGACTGTTAATTTTATTAGGGTCACACAGGGGATCGAACCTGCGATCCCTGGATTACCAGTCCAGCGTGTTATGATTATGTAATGATCATTTTATGCGATCCCTGGATTACCAGTCCAGCGTGTTACCACTGGACTACATATCCGTCTGTATTTCGATCACCTTAATAATCTCTTTATATTAGTGATATTGTAATTTACAGTTCATTATTAATATATAATTATCTCTTTTCAAATCGTAATTACTAGTTCAGACGCGATTAAAACGCTGTCATACCGTAATTACAATATGTATCTAAGTATAGGAGAAGACCTCTATAAGACATAGCGTAATTACAATATGTATCTAAGTATAGGAGAAGACCTCTATAAGACATACCGTAATTACATTATGTATCTAAGTATAGGAGAAGACCTCTATAAGACATACCGTAATTACAATATGTATCTAAGTATAGGAGAAGACCTCTATAAGACATAGCGTAATTACATTATGTATCTAAGTATAGGAGAAGACCTCTATAAGACATACCGTAATTACATTATGTATCTAAGTATAGGAGAAGACCTCTATAAGACATACCGTAATTACATTATGTATCTAAGTATAGGAGAAGACCTCTATAAGACATACCGTAATTACATTATGTATCTAAGTATAGGAGAAGACCTCTATAAGACATACCGTAATTACATTATGTATCTAAGTATAGGAGAAGACCTCTATAAGACATACCGTAATTACATTATGTATCTAAGTATAGGAGAAGACCTCTATAAGACATACCGTAATTACATTATGTATCTAAGTATAGGAGAAGACCTCTATAAGACATACCGTAATTACATTATGTATCTAAGTATAGGAGAAGACCTCTATAAGACATACCGTAATTACATTATGTATCTAAGTATAGGAGAAGACCTCTATAAGACATACCGTAATTACATTATGTATCTAAGTATAGGAGAAGACCTCTATAAGACATACCGTAATTACATTATGTATCTAAGTATAGGAGAAGACCTCTATAAGACATACCGTAATTACATTATGTATCTAAGTATAGGAGAAGACCTCTATAAGACATAGCGTAATTACATTATGTATCTAAGTATAGGAGAAGACCTCTATAAGACATACCGTAATTACAATATGTATCTAAGTATAGGAGAAGACCTCTATAAGACATACCGTAATTACATTATGTATCTAAGTATAGGAGAAGACCTCTATAAGACATAGCGTAATTACATTATGTATCTAAGTATAGGAGAAGACCTCTATAAGACATAGCGTAATTACAATATGTATCTAAGTATAGGAGAAGACCTCTATAAGACATACCGTAATTACAATATGTATCTAAGTATAGGAGAAGACCTCTATAAGACATAGCGTAATTACAATATGTATCTAAGTATAGGAGAAGACCTCTATAAGACATAGCGTAATTACAATATGTATCTAAGTATAGGAGAAGACCTCTATAAGACATACCGTAATTACAATATGTATCTAAGTATAGGAGAAGACGTCTATAAGACATACCGTAATTACATTATGTATCTAAGTATAGGAGAAGACCTCTATAAGACATAGCGTAATTACATTATGTATCTAAGTATAGGAGAAGACCTCTATAAGACATACCGTAATTACAATATGTATCTAAGTATAGGAGAAGACCTCTATAAGACATACCGTAATTACATTATGTATCTAAGTATAGGAGAAGACCTCTATAAGACATAGCGTAATTACAATATGTATCTAAGTATAGGAGAAGACCTCTATAAGACATAGCGTAATTACAATATGTATCTAAGTATAGGAGAAGACCTCTATAAGACATAGCGTAATTACAATATGTATCTAAGTATAGGAGAAGACCTCTATAAGACATACCGTAATTACAATATGTATCTAAGTATAGGAGAAGACCTCTATAAGACATACCGTAATTACAATATGTATCTAAGTATAGGAGAAGACGTCTATAAGACATACCGTAATTACAATATGTATCTAAGTATAGGAGAAGACCTCTATAAGACATACCGTAATTACAATATGTATCTAAGTATAGGAGAAGACGTCTATAAGACATACCGTAATTACAATATGTATCTAAGTATAGGAGAAGACCTCTATAAGACATAGCGTAATTACAATATGTATCTAAGTATAGGAGAAGACCTCTATAAGACATACCGTAATTACATTATGTATCTAAGTATAGGAGAAGACCTCTATAAGACATAGCGTAATTACATTATGTATCTAAGTATAGGAGAAGACCTCTATAAGACATAGCGTAATTACAATATGTATCTAAGTATAGGAGAAGACCTCTATAAGACATAGCGTAATTACATTATGTATCTAAGTATAGGAGAAGACCTCTATAAGACATACCGTAATTACAATATGTATCTAAGTATAGGAGAAGACCTCTATAAGACATAGCGTTCCGTTCTAATCCTAGTTCGTACATGTATGTAAATATTGTGTAAATTGTACATTTGTATATGTTATATCATTGTTTGAAAGCGACATTACATCGCAAAAAGCAAATAAAATGCATTTTTTTCACGTATAAATCCACTGCTACTACAAATTCTTCCGAATACATTCGAATACTAACATTGAATCAATAATAGGTGTTTTTTGTGGATTGAAAGTATGAGTTCATATAACGGTCATCCATGCTTCTGAATTGACGTTTGTTTGGCACCTGAGTCAATACTAAACACGAGATAATGTCGGTTTGAGATATTTTAACTAAGAATAGTCTACACATAAATAGGCACACATGTGAGATGTAACGGTAAATCTCTACCATAACTCCTGTTATTCAGGATACACTAGTTGTATTACGCATGGGTGTTTACATTATTTTGTTATGTCAACAAACCGCGTATACGACGTTTGTTTATTTGTTGAAATATTCAGTTTTTGAGGCAAATATTTGGGGGGAAATATATACAATATAATAGGAAAATACATTATGTAGAAATTTGTGTTTTCACTAATGTAGTGTTGCTTTAAGAATGTGTTTTCACTGATGTAGCGTCGCTTTAAACTAAAGAGCAAATATCATAACATAGAAGAAGAAGCCTGTTCTGATAATTCTGCAAATACTACTCAACGTTCCTTATATATTTACTGTCTAGTCCTGTTCTTATTTTTCTTTTTGTTATTTAAGTTTATTTAACGTCGCTACTGGTTGCCCATTTGAGCGACGGGCAGTTTACCTAACACCATCTTTCCTGGGCAGGCTCCAGCGGTTAGCCAGTACTTGGTGTACCAACCTCCGTATGAAACTGCCAAATTTTTCATATAAATGAAACACGGTCTGAGCGGGGCTCGAACCACTGACAACCAGTGATGATAGGTTACAGTGGTATACAAGTCAGCGACATTAACCACTCGACCACGGTGGCGGACTCAACGTCCTATTCCCCACAGTGAACGCCCTTTATATATCTAGCGTTCCCTTCAGATCCACAACTGTAGGACGACTGTGGGAAAGAAGTTTATTTATAAATCCCACACGTCCTACATTTCCCACAGTAAACTAAGTTAACGCCAAATATGAGATAAAACATATACTGCCACCTTTTCATCAGTTTTCACGATCGGCTTCAGTAGACCCACCATTGTTGTATAATACGGGTTTTTTGGCACATGCGAAAAGTAGGCGTATATTCTTTTGTATGGTCAGGGAGTAATTTTTACTCAAAGCTAATTGTTGGCATCGATTCAGCACCGCCCCCCCCCCCAAATGTATAATTCTACTTGTTATATGAAATGTCGCCAATCGCCATATTTCCGGGCACCTGTTTTCGAGTGTGTTTGCAAATGACGTCACCACTGTCGGTAGTAGGTACGTAGGTTATATGGTAGACATTAAAACTGCCAAAACACGAAATTGAGCAAAAAGCTGTTGATATTTTCTCTGGTCTCATTCGCATGTATAATTACCGCACGATAATCACAACATTATCGGGAGAGTCCATTGACTTGGTATAAATAGTAACATAAAAGCACCTATACCAAGCCAATGGACTCTTCCGATAATGTTGTGATTATCGTGCGGTGTTTATACCCTACAATCCCTGACACACAGATATATGCAAAGAAATATTTGTTTGTTTTTGAATCTGGTGAAGTATAACGCTTGGCTTTACAATGCCACGTGTCAATCATCTTAAGTAATCGCATCACTCTGTCTAGAGAATACTCGCTCATGTGACAATACCGGTGTCTATGAATATGATTAAAGTTTAGATTTTGGAGGATAGTGCAATGATACAGACAGAGACCCATTCCAGAGTCTCCTCTGGTTCATTTACGTGCACAGTGTAAAACACCGACACGAGACCTCGGTTTAAGGTCCCATCTGAAAGACTGTTCATTTTATTACGGTCAGACGGGGGATCGAACCCTGGATTACCAGTCCCTGAAAGACTGTTAATCGTAGCTGTGTGTGTGTTTTACGTTTATTTATCGTCGCTACCGGTTGCCCATATGAGCGATGCCTCCTGAAGATATTAGTCATTTTAGATTTTTGGAGGATAGTACAATGATACAATACAGACAGAGACCCATTCCAGAGCCTCTTCTGGTTCTTTTACGTGCACGGTGTAAAGCACCGACACGAGACCAGCGTGTTACCACTGGACTACAGATCCGTCTGTTTAACGAACAAGCATTTAAATATTAATTGGAGTTTGTTTGCACTGTGTTATTACCTCCCTTTAACATGGTAATTGACTAATTGTACTATTTTACCGGATAGAATTCTATTCATAATTAATAATGGTTTCAATGCACCTCGCAGCACCACCTGGGATCATTTGGTTGTCGAACTTCACCTCACAGCATCACCTCGCAGCATCACCTCACAGCTTCACCTCGCAGCATCACCTCACAGCATCACCTCACAGCATCACCTCACAGCTTCACCTCGCAGCATCACCTCACAGCATCACCTCGCAGCATCACCTGGAATCGTTTGGTTGTCGAACTTACGACAAGGGACACACTCTAAAGACGTCCACCCCTTCAACAGAAGTGGTGGTGGTATTAACAGACCCTGGAGCGACCTAGACGACCAGATGTCTAGCTGTCAGATCCGTTCATAAGCTGCTGTAGGATGACCAACAGTGAGGAGGGTGGTCCTAAGAAGAGCCGTTCGGAAAGAAAACACAATGACTTGTCAACATGCACCGAACCGAAACATTCCAGACAACTCTACAAAAGACAACACTCTACAGAATAGCATACACGAATATATAGCCCAGTGGTAACACGCTGGACTGGTAATCCAGGGATCGCATATTCGATCCCCCGTCTGACCCTAATAAAATTAACAGTCTTCCAGATGGGACGTTAAACCGAGGTCTCGTGTCGGTGCTGTACACCGTGCACGTAAAAAACCCAGAGGAGACTCTGGAATGGGTCTATGTCTGTATCATTGCACTATCCTCCAAAAATCTAAAAAGACTAATCTTTTCAGGAGGCGTCGCTCATATGGGCAACCGGTAGCGACGATATATAAACGTAAAACACACACAGTAGCATACACATCACAGCTCACGATCCTATTCAACCACTTTTCTCTATACTAATCTCTTTTTTTTTCTCGTGCTCCGATTTGATAGTTCATGTTCTTGAACTTTCTTCAAATATACCTTTAAATATTAACCATTTTCTTTTTTACATTCAAAACTATTGACTTACTAATACATTAAGTTCTGAAATTCTTTAGCATATACCTAGAATAGATTTCACGTATTTTCATTGTTATAAATATATAATATTTTCCTGCCTATTGTATATCAATCAATTGATAGGGAGAAGAACTATATAAGTTTTCTTTCGTTCTAATCCCTTTCAGTCTACTGCTGTTAAATTATATGTAAAATGTTCATTTCTTGATTACATGTACAAATACTGAAATAAATAATGTTTAAACTAATAACATACACACACGCAAATAATCACCCAAGAATGCTCGCCCACATGGTTCGCCGGCGGCGAGGGTGAATAAGCTTAATGAACTAGTGGCCGACTACGATGATTCTAGTTAATTAATGGACATCTCGAACAAGAGATTAATTTATGAAAATGCAGCCATTGCTAATTAATGAAGCTTGATGTCTTAAACTAAAGAACAAGGCAATGTTTCACAAAGTCGAGTTGTATGATGCTGTTGTTGTTTTTGCTGTTACCAAAATCGAGTTTTATGATGCTGTTGTTGTTGTTGCTGTTAGCAAAGTCGAGTTTTATGATGTTGTTGTTGTTGTTGTTGTTGTTGTTGAGGAGGGTCCTAGGATAGGCTATCATAGAGGTACAAGGTTGTTGGTGCCGTACCCTATAGGAGGGGTCCTAGGATAGACTATCATAGAGGTACAAGGTTGTTCGTGCCGTACCCTAGAGGAGGGGTCCTAGGATAGGCTATCATAGAGGTACAAGGTTGTAATGCCGTACCCTATAGGAGGGGTCCTAGGACAGGCTATCATAGAGGTACAATGTTGTTGGTGCCGTACCCTATAGGAGGGGTCCTAGGACAGGCTATCATAGAGGTACAAGGTTGTTGGTGCCGTACCCTAGAGGAGGGGTCCTAGGATAGGCTATCATAGAGGTACAAGGTTGTTGGTGCCGTACCCTAGAGGAGGGGTCCTAGGATAGGCTATCATAGAGGTACAAGATTGTTGGTGCCGTACCCTAGAGGAGGGGTCCTAGGATAGACTATCATAGAGGTACAAGATTGTTGGTGCCGTACCCTAGAGGAGGGGTCCTAGGATAGGCTATCATAGAGGTACAAGGTTGTAATGCCGTACCCTATAGGAGGGGTCCTAGGACAGGCTATCATAGAGGTACAAGGTTGTTCGTGCCGTACCCTATAGGAGGGGTCCTAGGACAGGCTATCATAGAGGTACAAGGTTGTTCGTGCCGTACCCTAAAGGAGGGGTCCTAGGACAGGCTATCATAGAGGTACAAGGTTGTTGGTGCCGTACCCTATAGGAGGGGTCCTAGGACAGGCTATCATAGAAGTACAAGGTTGTTCGTGCCGTACCCTATAGGAGGGGTCCTAGGATAGGCTATCATAGAAGTACAAGGTTGTTCGTGCCTTACCCTATAGGAGGGGTCCTAGGATAGACTATCATAGAGGTACAAGGTTGTTGGTGCCGTACCCTATAGGAGGGGTCCTAGGATAGACTATCATAGAGGTACATGGTTGTTCATGCCGTACCCTATAGGAGGGTCCTAGGATAGGCTATCATAGAGGTACAAGGTTGTTCGTGCCGTACCCTAAAGGAGGGGTCATAGGATAGGCTATCATAGAGGTACAAGGTTGTTCGTGCCGTACCCTATAGGAGGGGTCCTAGGATAGGCTATCATAGAGGTACAAGGTTGTTCATGCCGTACCCTATAGGAGGGGTCCTAGGATAGGCTATCATAGAGGTACAAGGTTGTTCATGCCGTACCCTATAGGAGGGGTCCTAGGATAGGCTATCATAGAGGTACAAGGTTGTTCGTGCCGTACCCTATAGGAGGGGTCCTAGGATAGGCTATCATAGAGGTACAAGGTTGTTCATGCCGTACCCTATAGGAGGGGTCCTAGGATAGGCTATCATAGAGGTACAAGGTTGTTCATGCCGTACCCTATAGGAGGGGTCCTAGGATAGGCTATCATAGAGGTACAAGGTTGTTCATGCCGTACCCTATAGGAGGGGTCCTAGGATAGGCTATCATAGAGGTACAAGGTTGTTGGTGCCGTACCCTATAGGAGGGGTCCTAGGATAGGCTATCATAGAGGTACAAGGTTGTTGGTGCCGTACCCTATAGGAGGGGTCCTAGGATAGGCTATCATAGAAGTACAAGGTTGTTCGTGCCGTACCCTAGAGGAGGGTCCTAGGATAATGGATAATTTCTCAAGTTCTTGTGATATGGTAATATGACACAAATTGATTAGATCTAGTTCGATGCGTAGCCAAATTGTCTGTGTGTGTGTGTGTGGTGGTGGTGTGTGGTGTGGTGTGGTGTGTGGTGTGTGTGTGTGTGTGTCCACTAAGGGAGGTAATCTACAACTGTTAATGTCACAAAACCGCTTCGCTTGTGCTCATGTCGTAGGACAGAACTTAATGCCGTTTGAATTTATTGAAATAATTATATCAGAAAACATGGTGGTATTAAATTGCAGCATATTGACTTTTATTTTACCTGGCATCCTATTGTCATGACCAAATAATCCCGTTATATACTTACCCTATTATATTCCTCCAACGCTAATCTATACTAACTGAATACTAACCTGTCACCCGTAGCTAAACCTATGATGCCCGTGTACCTTGTGCAATGCCTCGTTGTACTTGGTATCTGGACATTGTAACGTCTAGTTACGATATTTATTGGTATTATAAATTATAATAAATATCTAGGATATTTATACCACTTTCAGGTTAGTTACATTTTTGTCATATCATGGTTAATGTTTATAGAATATTTCTGTAAGAACCTTGTGTTAATTACCTTTTAAATAACGTAGTGTCGAATATGTACATGCGACACTATAGTATACATGTATATAATCAGCCTGGAGTATAATGAAGCATACTGTTTTATATTGTTTTAATATTCGTGTATCTTGTGCAATGCCTCGTTGCACTCGATATCTGGACATTGTAACGTCTAGTTACGATATTTATTGGTATTATAAATTGTAATAAATATCTAGGATATTTATACCACTTTCAGGAGTTGTTGTCTATTGATCCCTTGGTAACACCACAGAGAACTCCTCAATAAATGTATGCCGGCTGGACAACGTCGACACTCATAATTTGTTTACGTTTTACCGTAATAATTTATTCGTTTAATAATATTTTATTTGCTCTATACATATCATATTATATAATCAACACATTCTACACAAGTATTCATATATACAAGGAAATACAGGCAAAAAGGGTTGGACAACAAGTTCTGACAACATTATTTTAAGTCCTCCCCCTTAAGTAACGTAACAAATTATCGGCTAACCAAACATTTGTAAAGAGACAATAACATTGTTTTTAATATAAATTTTGTTAAACATAATGAAAAAAAGAGATAAGAAAAGGAAAAGAAAGTGAAAGAGGAGAAGTACAGATAGAGAGAAGATTTTCACACCAGACGACTAGGATAACTATGTTTTATATGGTATTAGCACAGGCCTTGAATTAATTCCTGCTGAGTCGTATTATATACTATATTTACTAAATATACATACATATTAATAATTTGATACACATATAAATTTTCATTTCTAATGTTCAAAACAGTCAATTTATTATTGAAAAGCGAAAATATAAGACACTAATCACAATATATAGTCACCAACTGGTTATAATTTATTGATATGCAGCCCATTCTAAGTACATGTATACGCTTTAAGGGGAAGATAAAACATGGCCACGGGTTCAAGCCCCGCTCAGATCGTGCCAACTTTATATGAAAACCGTGGCAGTTTCTTACGGAGGTTGGTGCACCAAGTACTGGTTAACCGCTGGAGCCTGCCCAGGAAAGTTGTTAGATAATATGGGCAACAAGTAGCGACGATAAATAAACGTAATATAAAACAATTCGCGGATGTTGATTGATGTTACTGGGATGGGGGGGGGGTGAACATGGTCGCGTAAGTTAATAACGGAAGATGTAAAGCTAAACCAGAAATAAATACATGTCAATTACAAATGTGGTTTATAAACTGTAAGTGTCCGTTGCGTTGGCTGTACCTGGCATGTATAGGGTAACAAATACGCATACACCAATGCACTAAAATTACAATTGATGGCGCAATTTATAAACCGCATACAAATACGGCAACTTATTGCAGACAACACGAAACAACATCGACTACTCGTAACTAACCTCCGTGACTACCCCGTAACTAACCTCCGTGACTAACCTCCGTGACTACCCCGTAACTAACCTCCGTGACTACCCCGTAACTAACCTCCGTGACTACCCCGTAACTAACCTCCGTGACTACCCCGTAACTAACCTCCATGACTACCCCGTAACTAACCTCCATGACTACCCCGTAACTAACCTCCATGACTACCCCGTAACTAACCTCCGTGACTACCCCGTAACTAACCTCCATGACTACCCCGTAACTAACCTCCATGACTACCCCGTAACTAACCATTGTGGTTAACTAATTAACCACCGCGACTAATCGTAACTAACCTCCGTGACTACCCCGTAACTAACCTCCATGACTACCCGTAACTAACCATTGTGGTTAACTAATTAACCACCGCGACTACTCGTAACTAACCGCCGTGACTATCCCGTAGCCAACCTCCATGACTACATCGTAACTAACCATTGTGGTTAACTAATTAACCACCGCGACTACTCGTAACTAACCGCCGTGACTATCCCGTAGCCAACCTCCATGACTACATCGTAACTAACCATTGTGGTTAACTAATTAACCACCGCGACTACTCGTAACTAACCGCCGTGACTATCCCGTAGCCAACCTCCATGACTACATCGTAACTAACCATTGTGGTTAACTAATTAACCACCGCGACTACTCGTAACTAACCGCCGTGACTATCCCGTAGCCAACCTCCATGACTACATCGTAACTAACCATTGTGGTTAACTAATTAACCACCGCGACTACTCGTAACTAACCGCCGTGACTATCCCGTAGCCAACCTCCATGACTACATCGTAACTAACCATTGTGGTTAACTAATTAACCACCGCGACTACTCGTAACTAACCGCCGTGACTATCCCGTAGCCAACCTCCATGACTACATCGTAACTAACCAGTGAGACTACCTCGTAACTAACCATTGTGACTACCCCGTAACTAACCTCCATGACTACCCCGTAACTAACCATTGTGGTTAACTAATTAATCACCGCGACTACTCGTAACTAACCGCCGTGACTATCCCGTAGCCAACCTCCATGACTACATCGTAACTAACCATTGTGACTACCACATAACAAACAAGTGTGACTACCTCGTAATTAACCATTGTGACTACCTCATAGCTAACCATGGTGACTACCTCGTAACTAACCATGGTGACTACATCGTAACTAACCATTGTGACTACCTCGTAGCTAACCATGGTGACTACCTCGTAACTAACCATTGTGACTACCTCGTAGCTAACCATGGTGACTACCTCGTAACTAACCATTGTGACTACCTCGTAACTAACCATTGTGACTACCCCATAACTAACAAGTGTGACTACCATGTGACTAACCATTATGACTACACAGTAACTAACCATTGTGACTACCCCATAGCTAACCATTATGACTACCCCATAGCTAACCATTGTGACTACCTCGTAGCTAACAATTATGACTACCTCGTAGCTAACCATTATGACTACATCGTAACTAACCATTGTGACTACCTCGTAGCTAACCATTGTGACTACCTCGTAGCTAACCATTATGACTACCTCGTAGCTAACCATTATGACTACCCCATAGCTAACCATTATGACTACCTCGTAACTAACCATTATGACTACCTCGTAACTAACCATTATGACTACATCGTAACTAACCATTATGACTACCTCGTAGCTAACCATTATGACTACCCCATAGCTAACCATTATGACTACCCCATAGCTAACCATTATGACTACCTCGTAGCTAACCATTGTGACTACCTTGTAGCTAACCATTGTGACTACATCGTAACTAACCATTATGACTACATCGTAACTAACCATTATGACTACATCGTAACTAACCATTATGACTACATCGTAACTAACCATTATGACTACCCCATAGCTAACCATTATGACTACATCGTAACTAACCATTATGACTACCCCATAGCTAACCATTATGACTACCCCATAGCTAACCAGTATGACTACCCCATAGCTAACCATTATGACTACATCGTAGCTAACCATTATGACTACCCCATAACTAACCATTATGACTACATCGTAACTAACCATTATGACTACCCCATAACTAACCATTATGACTACATCGTAACTAACCATTATGACTACCCCATAGCTAACCATTATGACTACATCGTAACTAACCATTATGACTACCCCATAGCTAACCATTATGACTACACAGTAACTAACCAGTATGACTACACAGTAACTAACCATTATGACTACCCCATTGCTAACCATTATGACTACCTCGTAACTAACCAGTGTGACTACCCCATAGCTAACCATTATGACTACCCCGTAGCTAACCATTATGACTACACAGTAACTAACCATTGTGACTACATCGTAACTAACCATTGTGACTACCTCGTAACTAACCATTGTGACTACCTCGTAACTAACCATTATGACTACCCCATAGCTAACCATTATGACTATCCCATAGCTAACCATTATGACTACATCGTAGCTAACCATTATGACTACATCGTAACTAACCATTATGACTACCCCATAACTAACCATTATGACTACCCCATAGCTAACCAGTATGACTACCCCATAGCTAACCATTATGACTATCCCATAGCTAACCATTATGACTACCTCGTAGCTAACCATTATGACTACATCGTAACTAACCATTGTGACTACCCCATAACTAATCATTATGACTACCTCGTAACTAACCATTATGACTACGTCGTAACTAACCATTGTGACTACCCCATAGCTAACCATTATGACTACACAGTAACTAACCATTGTGACTACCCCATAACTAACCATTATGACTACCTCGTAGCTAATCATTATGACTACCCCATAGCTAACCATTATGACTACACAGTAACTAACCATTGTGACTACCCCATAGCTAACCATTATGACTACACAGTAACTAACCATTATGACTACCCCATAGCTAACCATTATGACTACACAGTAACTAACCAGTGTGACTACACAGTAACTAACCATTGTGACTACCCCATAACTAACCATTATGACTACACAGTAACTAACCATTGTGACTACCCCATAGCTAACCATTATGACTACCCCATAGCTAACCATTATGACTACACAGTAACTAACCATTGTGACTACCCCATAGCTAACCATTATGACTACGTCGTAACTAACCAGTGTGACTACCCGTATATAACCCCGTAACTAACCATTTTGACTACGTCGTTGCTTAAAACTGTGGATAGCTCGTGGATATCTCGTATCAAACCACTGTAATCAAATATGACATCAATCAACTATATATAAAGCTGATGTGTACCTTCTGTGTTTCAATGTCAATAAAGTGATACGAGCAAGATATTAAGGAAGTGATACCAGTAAGATATTAAGGAAGTGATACGAGTAAGATATTAAGGAATTGATACGAGTAAGATATTAAGGAAGTGATACCAGTAAGATATTAAGGAAGTGATACGAGTAAGATATTAAGGAAGTGATACGAGTAAGATATTAAGGAAGTGATACCAGTAAGATATTAAGGAAGTGATACGAGTAAGATATTAATGAAGTGATACGAGTAAGATATTAAGGATGTGATACGAGTAAGATATTAAGGAAGTGATACCAGTAAGATATTAAGGAAGTGATACGAGTAAGATATTAAGGAAGTGATACCAGTAAGATATTAAGGAAGTGATACGAGTAAGATATTAAGGAAGTGATACCAGTAAGATATTAAGGAAGTGATACCAGTAAGATATTAAGGAAGTGATACGAGTAAGATATTAAGAAAGTGATACGAGTAAGATATTAAGGATGTGATACGAGTAAGATATTAAGGAAGTGATACCAGTAAGATATTAAGGAAGTGATACGAGTAAGATATTAAGGAAGTGATACGGTAAGATATTAAGGAAGTGATACGAGTAAGATATTAAGGAAGTGATACGAGTAAGATATTAAGGAAGTGATACCGGTAAGATATTAAGGAAGTGATACCAGTAAGATATTAAGGAAGTGATACGAGTAAGATATTAAGGAAGTGATACCAGTAAGATATTAAGGAAGTGATACGAGTAAGATATTAAGGAAGTGATACGAGTAAGATATTAAGGATGTGATACGAGTAAGATATTAAGGACGTGATACCAGTAAGATATTAAGGAAGTGATATGAGCAAGATATTAAGGATGTGATACGAGTAAGATATTAAGGAAGTGATACGAGTAAGATATTAAGGAAGTGATACGAGTAAGATATTAAGGAAGTGATACGAGTAAGATATTAAAGAAGTGATACCAGTAAGATATTATGGAAGTGATACGAGTAAGATATTAAGGAAGTGATACGAGTAAGATATTAAGGAAGTGATACGAGCAAGATATTAAAGATGTGATATGAGTTAGATATTAAGGAAGTGATACCAGTAAGATATTAAGGAAGTGATACCAGTAAGATATTAATGAAGTGATACCAGTAAGATATTAAGGATGTGATACGAGTAAGATATTAAGGAAGTGATACCAGTAAGATATTAAGGAAGTGATACCAGCAAGATATTACGGAAGTGATACGAGTAATATATTAAGGATGTGAGACCAGCAAGATATTAAGGATGTGATACCAGTAAGATATTAAGGAAGTGATACCAGTAAGATATTAAGGAAGTGATATGAGTAAGATATTAAGGAAGTGATACCAGTAAGATATTAATGAAGTGATACCAGTAAGATATTAATGAAGTGATACCAGTAAGATATTAATGAAGTGATACCAGTAAGATATTAATGAAGTGATACCAGTAAGATATTAAGGATGTGATACGAGTAAGATATTAAGGAAGTGATACCAGTAAGATATTAAGGAAGTGATACCAGCAAGATATTACGGAAGTGATACGAGTAATATATTAAGGATGTGAGACCAGCAAGATATTAAGGATGTGATACGAGTAAGATATTAAGGAAGTGATACCAGTAAGATATTAAGGAAGTGATACCAGCAAGATATTAAGGAAGTGATACCAGTAAGATATTAAGGAAGTGATACGAGCAAAATATTAAGGAAGTGATACAAGCAAGATATAATTTAATCAATTTAATTTCCTCTACATAAAATTGAATTAAAATAGACATGCTGAGATCATTCCTATCTACTATCTCTCATAACACTCTCACATTGGAAACATTTTAATCAACATGCATATCTACCATCAGTTTAACACTCTCACCTTGGAAACATTTTAATCAACATGCATATCTACCATCAGTTTAACACTCTCACATTGGAAACATTTTAATCAACATGCATATCTACCATCAGTTTAACACTCTCACATTGGAAACATTTTAATCAACATGCATATCTACCATCAGTTTAACACTCTCACATTGGAAACATTTTAATCAACATGCATATCTACCATCAGTTTAACACTCTCACATTGGAAACATTTTAATCAACATGCATATCTACCATCAGTTTAACACTCTCACATTGGAAACATTTTAATCAACATGCATATCTACCATCAGTTTAACACTCTTTCATATATGTATGGCGTTTTGTTTCATTGCATGCAAATTGTAAATGTTGTATTATGATGATGAGCTATGTAATGCTTAAGTCTAATAAAAAATATGTTCTGTTTTGTTCTATTACATTCTGATTTGGATGTGTTAGTCTTTATATACAGACGAATCTGTGGCCCAGTGGTAACACGCTGGAATGGTAAACCAGGGATCGCAGGTTCGATCCCCGTCTGACCATAATAAAATTAACAGTCTTTCAGATGGGACATTAAACCGAGGTCTCGTGTCGGTGCTGTACACCGTGCACGTAAAAGAACCAGAGGAGACTTTGGAATGGGTCTCTGTCTGTATCATTGCACTATCCTCGAAAAATCTAAAATGACTAATCACTTCAGGAGGCGTCGCTCATATGTGGCAACCGGTAGCGACGATAAATAAACGTAAAACACCCATTAGTCTATATTAATGAGACTCTTCATAGCGTCAATTCTCCGTAAATGTCATAATAATAAAATGAAAGTGCACATACTTCACATAACAAACTAATTAAACTGAGACTCATTAATCTCCGCCAAAGTCTTCGTGAATTGTCGTGAACTACGACCAGGACATACGTTAGGGTTTTACCGTTAATATTTGAATCAAGTAAGTGTACAATAATCTAAAGCTCATATTTTACTTCGGAAATCGATTATTAACGAAGTAAGTTCACGGAATATGCAAATGTCTCAGTTTAATGTTGCCAAACAATTTTATTTTTTTAATAATACAACTAGTGTATCCTGAATAACACGATTTATGGTACAGATTTACCGTTATATCTCACATGTGTGCCTATATATTTGTAGACTTAATTAATTATCTCTAAACGACATTATCTCGCGCTTAGTATTGACTCGGGTGACAAACAAACGTCAATTCAGGAACATGGATGACCGTTATATGAAATCATACTTTCAATCCACAAAAACACTGTTCATTAATTCAAAGATGCCTTTTATTTGCTTTTTGCGATGTAATGTCGCTTTAATACATAAATAGCAATAGATACATTTAAGCTAAATTAATCATTAAGTTCTTAATTTCAAATGAAATCGAATATAATAAGAGGATATCATTCCGTGAATCATAAAAACGTCATAAATAACGTCACTAAGTAACGTCACAGCTTGAGTCCGAATCGTTCACGTTGACAACATTTCAGCCTACATCAGCTAGGTACCACACGTGCAAAGCGGGGAGAAATCAAATGTGCTGTTCCACTGCTTTCAATCTGTTTCAATCGAGCCCCGCTGGAGCAGTTATAGTACAGTGGTGCTGTTCCACTGCTTTCAATCTGTTTCAATCGAGCCCCGCTGGAGCAGTTATAGTACAGTGGTGCTGTTCCACTGCTTTCAATCTGTTTCAATCGAGCCCCGCTGGAGCAGTTATAGTACAGTGGTAGAGTTGACGCTTCAGGTGCGAAAGGCACGGAGTTCGAGCCCCGCTGGAGCCGTTACGATTGTGCCCTTAGGTAGTGCATTTAAATTCTACGTTGCCTCTGATTGAACCATATTTTATTGCATATGTAGTACATTCCACAATACAATATTACATACGAGCATGAATCAGATGTGAAATAAGTTAGCAGATTATAAGGCACTTATATACATTTGTGTAACATAGCAAAAGTGTCGGGCCACACGTTATAACCAACATTAGAAAACGGCCCTTCCCATTTAAATTCTACGTTGCCTCTCCATCAGGAATGAGTTCTCGATAGTGATTAATATAAGTTGAAAGAACTTGTTTCGTAATCGAGCTAAACGCATTGTATTTCACTGATACATTTCTATATTTCAGTGGAACTCATAAAATAAATACATATATAATAATATAATAAAATAATATACAAAATAAATACACATATAATAATAAAATAAAATAATATACAAAATAAATACATATATAATAATAAAATAAAATACAAAATAAATACATATATAATAATATAATAAAATAATATACAAAATAAATACATATATAATAATAAAATAAAATAATATACAAAATAAATACATATATAATAGTAAAATAATATACAACTCACGATTTTCCCTGTCCCATAGTTAAAAGAAAAGCTGGACCCGTTAATAAACACCTGCTCTGTATTTTGAACGTTAGTAGCAAATTGTCACACGTAGCAAATTGTCACACTAGCAAATTGTCACGCGTAACAAATTAATGTATACATTAGATTCCGATCTATGAACAGTGACACCCGATATTAAACGCCTTATTATACGTATTGGTTCCTTCAGTAGCTTCTCTGAAATGGAAATTCTAATAATGGCAAAGTCATAGCATTGGTTGTCACGCATGCTTTATCTAATGGAGTCAGCTTACAGTTTATTTCTCAATACCATTCGTTGTAAAACATCGCAACTTACCAGGCCCGTAGCCAGACCTCAACAAACCGAGGAGGCGAACAATTGAATTAGCGAGCCTCTATCATTGACTAGGCGGATCTGTTGCATGCCCCCCCTCCCGCCCCACGGAATAGTTTAGTTTAAACATTATTTAGTTCAGTATTTGTACATGTAATCAAGAAATGAACATTTTACATATAATTTAACAGCAGTAGACTGAAAGGGATTAGAACGAAAGAAAACTTATATAGCCCTTCTCCCTATCAATTTGTTGATATACAATAGACAGGAGAATAATATATATACATGTATATATATTATTCTCCTGCCTATCGTATATATATATTATTCTCCTGTCTATTGTATATATATATATTATTCTCCTGCCTATTGTATATATATATATATATTATTCTCCTGCCTATCGTATATATATATATATATATTATTCTCCTGCCTATTGTATATATATATATTATTCTCCTGTCTATCGTATATATATATTATTCTCCTGCCTATCGTATATATATATATTATTCTCCTGCCTATCGTATATATATATTATTCTCCTGCCTATCGTATATATATATATTATTCTCCTGCCTATCGTATATATATATTATTCTCCTGCCTATCGTATATATATATATTATTCTCCTGCCTATCGTATATATATATATTATTCTCCTGTCTATCGTATATATATATTATTCTCCTGCCTATTGTATGTATATATATTATTCTCCTGCCTATCGTATATATATTATTCTCCTGTCTATCGTATATATATATATTATTCTCCTGCCTATCGTATATATATATTATTCTCCTGCCTATCGTATATATATATATTATTCTCCTGCCTATCGTATATATATATATATTATTCTCCTGCCTATCGTATATATATATTATTCTCCTGCCTATCGTATATATATATTATTCTCCTGTCTATTGTATATATATATATATTCTCCTGCCTATTGTATATATATATATATTATTCTCCTGCCTATCGTATATATATATAATATATATTTCTCCTGCCTATCGTATATATATATATATTATTCTCCTGCCTATCGTATATATATAATATATATATATATTTTCTCCTGCCTATCGTATATATATATATTATTCTCCTGCCTATCGTATATATATATATATATATTATTCTCCTGCCTATCGTATATATATATATTATTCTCCTGCCTATTGTATGTATATATATTATTCTCCTGCCTATTGTATATATATATATTATTCTCCTGCCTATCGTATATATATATATTATTCTCCTGCCTATTGTATATATATATATTATTCTCCTGCCTATCGTATGTATATATATTATTCTCCTGCCTATTGTATATATATATATTATTCTCCTGCCTATCGTATATATATATATTATTCTCCTGCCTATTGTATATATATATATTATTCTCCTGCCTATTGTATATCAACAAATTGATAGGGAGAAGGGCTATATAAGTTTTCTTTATATATGAAAACAATGAAAATACGTGAAATCTATTCTAGGTATATGCCAACGAATTACAGAAGTTAGTGCATTAATGAGTCAATAGTTTTGGATGTTAAAAAGAAAAATGGTTAATATTTAATGGAAACTCCGCCATGGACGGTCCTAAGCCCGACTGAGAAAGAAGGAAGGTTGTGGGTAGGGCCAGCACCCCTACCACGTAAAACAACAACACGCTACAGAAACCAACACCAAAGAAGGCCCTATACCCCAACCGGGGTGAAGAGGACTGACGATGATGATGATTTAATGGAATATTTGAAGAAAGTTCAAAAACATGAACTATCAAATCGGAGCACGAGATGAAGACGAGATTAGTATAGAGAACATTGGTTGAATAGGATCGGTTGTTGTGTCAATAACGACAGCATACAGATTGGAATCCGCCATGTGAACCTTTTAGAAATCATTCATCTAAAGGAATACTTTTGAAATTAGTACGCCATTTCTGCATTCTGCTGCATTATAAACCCAACTATGTATTTGCTTTAGAGGAGAATAATTCTATAAGACTATGTCTTCCATTCTAATCCTGTTTCTGTATTCTGATTATGTGTGGTTGTTGGAAATAAAGTATGTTTAAGCTAACTATTTGCTTCCATTGTTAGCACTTTTCATAACAAAATCACAATATTTCGAAAAATAAAACGTGCATACAGTTGATTTATGATTTTCGTTATACACGATTCTACCATAAGTTGATTTCATACATATTTTGAAGATACCACTACAAGTCAAATCTGCACATTGTTAGATAGATCTAGTATCATTAATTGTCTCACTCCCATTTTCTAATTTGCTAGCCAATTCCATATATCATCATATTCCATTACATATTAAATATAGTTCCTCTATTTTTCAGCTTTTACATTACTATATTAGTCCAATGTGCAGTTCTCACTTATAGTGCTATCTTTTGATTGCATTTGATTGTATATATGTTGAGGGCCTCATGGTAGATTAACTTTTGTTAAATGAGTACTCTCGTTAAATAAAGTCTTTATTATTATTATTAATGTATTATTTATACAAATTATTTTAGCTCGATTGCGAAGCAAGTTCTTACAATTTATATCAATCACACTCGAGACCACATTCCTGATGGAATCCATCGCCACGAGGGAGAGAGAAGAGGCAACGTGGAATTTAAATGCCTTGCCAAAAGGGCACACTCGTAATGGCTCTACTGCAAACCATTCACGTCTGAAGCGAACGCGCTACCACAGCGATATCACGACACTAATGTATTGGCATACTTAATTACTTACTGGCATTAATATGTGACACCTACAGAGACACCTGTCACGTACACAGTACTAATTGTTAATTTTTATACTTTTATTTAAACTTATTTAATGTCGCTACCGTTTGAGAGTCGGACAGATTACGTATACTTTCTGTACCTTTCCTGGGCAGGCTCCAGCGGTTAGCCAGTACTTGGTGCACCAACCGCCATAAGAAACGGCCAACTTGTTCATATAAAGAGACAAGGTCTGAGCGGGTCTCGAACCAGTGACCATCAGTGATGATAGGTTACAGTGGTATACAAGTCAGCGACATTAACAACTCAACCACGGAAGGCGGTCCTACTTAATTCAGTGTGTTTTTACATTTATTTATCGGATCTGTAGTCCAGTGGTTAAACACGCTGGACTGGTAATCCAGTGATCGCAGTTTCGATCTCCAGTCTGACTCATATATAATTAACAGTCCTTAAGATGGGACTTTAAACCGAGGTCTCGTGTCGGTGCTATACACCGTGCACGTAAAAGAACCAGAGGATACTCTGAAATGGGTCTGTCTGTATCATCCTCCTCCAAAATCTAAAATGGCTAATCTCTTCAGGAGGCGTCGCTCATATGGGCAACCGGTAGCCACGATAAATAAACGTAAAAACACACACACGTCGCTCATATGGGCAACCGGTAGCGACGATAAATAAACGTAAAACACACACACACACACACACACACACACACACACACACACACACAAACACACACATGAGATAGAGAACGGTGAAAAAAGATATATAAAATTCCTGGCCAAAAAATACGAGTGCAGTTAAACCTACCGGTAAGGTATGTTTCATATGAAATTTGGTACAGACAAATGAATAGTACGCTTTACTGATCATGCCCAGTAAGAATTTGAGGATGAAGTTAGTCAAACACACAGTGATCCAGTTACAATACTGAGGTTATATGCTGTGTATGGTGTACGAACGTAGACAAGTTGCAGCTATACACACAGTGATCCAGTTACAATACTGAGGGTATATGTTGTGTATGGTGTACGAACGGAGACAAGTTAGTCATACACACAGTGATCCAGTTACAATACTGAGGGTATATGCTGTGTATGGTGTACGAACGGAGACAAGTTGCAGCTATACACACAGTGATCCAGTTACAATACTGAGGGTATATGTTGTGTATGGTGTACGAACGGAGACAAGTTGCAGCTATACACACAGTGATCCAGTTACAATACTGAGGGTATATGTTGTGTATGGTGTACGAACGGAGACAAGTTGCAGATACACACACGGTGATCCAGTTACAATGCTGAGGGTATATGTTGTGTATGGTGTACGAACGGAGACAAGTTAGTCATACACACAGTGATCCAGTTACAATACTGAGGGTATATGTTGTGTATGGTGTACGAACGGAGACAAGTTAGTCATACACACAGTGATCCAGTTACAATACTGAGGGTATATGTTGTGTATGGTGTACGAACGGAGACAAGTTAGTCATACACACGGTGATCCAGTTACAATGCCGAGTGTATATGTTGTGTATGGTGTACGAACGGAGACAAGTTGCAGAAACACACACGGTGATCCAGTTACAATGCTGAGGGTATATGTTGTGTATGGTGTACGAACGGAGACAAGTTAGTTATACACACAGTGATCCAGTTACAATGCTGAGGGTATATGTTGTGTATGGTGTACGAACGGAGACAAGTTAGTCATACACACGGTGATCCAGTTACAAAGCCGATCAGGATCTATGTTGTTTGCTATATAGCCAAGTGTCTTAGCAAGATCATCTGAATAGCAAACAGCATAGAGCCTGATCAGACAGCATGTACCGTGGAGACTGATCTAGCTCCATATTCTTTGTACGGTTTCCAGAATTAAATGGGTTAACCCTTTCAACACCACAGACCTCTAAATAGGCATACAAAAAGTGTAGATCCAGATGAGCCGGCTCGTGACGAGCCGTCTCATCAGGATCTGCACTTTTTGCCAGTAATATTACTATTTTTAGAGAAAAATTACCCATCTTGATAAATGAACTGGTCCGAATGTAATTTTCTTATTCATTTATTGGTCTAAGAATATCATGGACCAGTCCATGTCAGTTACTTGGTGTTGAAAGAGTTAAGGGTATCCAGAATTAAATGGGTTAAGGGAAGTAAGAAAACAAAGTCTTCACCAGCAGTTCCTTTATTTTTCAAAACGCATCCAACATAACTGAATAAATTACCTCCCTTATATAATGGGCCTTTTGAATCGAGTCGAGACGGTGCAGGAGCCCTCTGTATATGATGTGGTCGGTTATTTCCGCATCATTACCTACCTACCCCACAATGTTCCTGGCAATTGTTTTGACTATCTTTTGATATACAGCCAAACCTGTGTTAAGCAGCCAGCCAAGGGAATCGCAGAAAGTGGCTGCTTAGCACAGGTGACTGCTTATTAGAGGTCAAATATATAATAAATTAACATATTGGGAATCTTGAAACTGGCTGCTTAATACAGATTGGCTGTTTAATAGAGGTGACCAATAACACAGGTTTGGATATACAGCCAAACCTGTGTTAAGCAGCCAGCCAAGGGAATCGCAGAAAGTGGCTGCTTAACACAGGTGACTGCATATTAGAGGTCAAATGTATAATAAATTAACATATTGGGAATCTTGAAACTGGTTGCTTATTACAGGTTGGCTGTTTAATAGAGGTGACCACCAACACAGGTTTGACTGTATATATCATACAGAAAGTGGCTGCTTAGCACAAATTGGCTGTTTAATAGAGGTGACCACTAACACAGGTTTGACTGTATATAGCATACAGAAAGTGGCTGCTTAGCACAGATTGGCTGTTTAATAGAGGTGACCACCAACACAGGTTTGACTGTATATAGCATACAGAAAGTGGCTGCTTAGCACAGATTGGCTGTTTAATAGCGGTGACCACTAACACAGGTTTGACTGTATATAGCATACAGAAAGTGGCTGCTTAGCACAGATTGGACGCAGTATATATTGCACAACAGTGGCTCCACACAAAGGGTTTAGAAACGTTAGACACTACTAGTCACCTCTTACAATCATACCGTATGTACGGGATACACTACTGGGGTATATGGGGGAAGTGAATGAACACGTACATGCGTGTAGATGGACAAGGGTTTAAAACCCGGCTTCAACAAAGGTACAATGGCAGTGATGGGGAATGCCATGGATCTATGTTACACATAAATCTTTCATAGCACAGTAGCGTTTCAATAACAGGGTTCCCGCTGTCGGTCGCAAAAAAAAAATTTAATTAAAAAATTTGTGGGTTTTTTTGGCACATGTTTTGTCGAATACTTGGCTCTTAGTTGGCTCCAAGTTTTTTTAATAGGCACCAGTGTTTTTCAATTGGCGACAGAAGTGGCGCAGACAAACATTCAGACAGAGGGAACCCTGAATAATACACAACTCAATTTGGCAATGTTTCACTTTTCTCAGTGTCTTTGTTGGGTATGTGGCGGTCTGGATGATGAGGGTGGCGGCGGTCTGGATGATGAGGGTGGCGGCGGTCTGGATGATGAGGGTGGCGGCGGTCTGGATGATGAGGGTGGTGGCGGTCTGGATGATGAGGGTGGCGGCGGTCTGGATGATGGGGGTGGCGGCTGTCTTGATGATGGGGGTGGCGGCTGTCTGGATGATGGGGGTGGCATCAGGGACTCCTGATCCTTGTGTGGCGGCATCCAGCGCTCGACCTCGGTCACACGAAACAGAACGTCTTTTGTAACCGGTCTCTTAATGCTGTCGCACACAGCTGAACAGAAAAAACAAGTAGAGACGTTAACTGTTTTACAACGATTGCGAAACAAGCTTTAGCAACTTTAATCACTCTTGTTAGCATGGGTGACAGCGCACAAGCATAATGAGAGATGTAATTAGATCAAATGATCGTTTACGAGTACTCGATCGGAACTGTGTCCTCAGTACTCGAGTAGCAAAATTGCTACTCGTTGCCATCCTTAGTGTATACAAATTTATTTCAGCTCGATTGCGAAACAAGTTCTTACAACTTATATTAATCACTCTCGAGACCACATTCCTGATGAAATCCATCGCGACGAGGGAGAGAGAAGAGGCAACGTGGAATTTAAATGCCTTGTTGCCTAAGGGCACAATCGTAATGGCTCCAGAATAATGGTTGGTTTACACATATTTATTCTACTATATACATTCACAAAACAATACATGCACACAAAATCAAAGAAGAGTAAAGGATCAAAACGGAAGCAGAGCTTATATAGTTTCTCTCCTTCATAATAATGGTTCATGGAGGACTGTACGTACCGACTGCTGTAGAATAATGGTTCGGGAAGGACTGTACGTACCGACTGCTGTAGAATAATGGTTCATGGAGGACTGTACGTACCGACTGCTGTAGAATAATGGTTCATGGAGGACTGTACGTACCGACTGCTGTAGAATAATGGTTCATGAAGGACTGTACGTACCGACTGCTGTAGAATAATGGTTCATGGAGGACTGTACGTACCGACTGCTGTAGAATAATGGTTCATGGAGGACTGTACGTACCGACTGCTGTAGAATAATGGTTCATGGAGGACTGTACGTACCGACTGCTGTAGAATAATGGTTCATGAAGGACTGTACGTACCGACTGCTGTAGAATAATGGTTCATGAAGGACTGTACGTACCGACTGCTGTAGAATAATGGTTCATGGAGGACTGTACGTACCGACTGCTGTAGATAATGGTTCATGAGGACTGTACGTACCGACTGCTGTAGAATAATGGTTCATGAAGGACTGTACGTACCGACTGCTGTAGAATAATGGTTCATGAAGACTGTACGTACCGACTGCTGTAGAATAATGGTTCATGAGGACTGTACGTACCGACTGCTGTAGAATAATGGTTCATGAAGGACTGTACGTACCGACTGCTGTAGAATAATGGTTCATGAAGGACTGTACGTACCGACTGCTGTAGAATAATGGTTCATGAAGGACTGTACGTACCGACTGCTGTAGAATAATGGTTCATGAAGGACTGTACGTACCGACTGCTGTAGAATAATGGTTCATGAAGGACTGTACGTACCGACTGCTGTAGAATAATGGTTCATGGAGGACTGTACGTACCGACTGCTGTAGAATAATGGTTCATGGAGGACTGTACGTACCGACTGCTGTAGAATAATGGTTCATGAAGGACTGTACGTACCGACTGCTGTAGAATAATGGTTCATGAAGGACTGTACGTACCGACTGCTGTAGAATAATGGTTCATGAAGGACTGTACGTACCGACTGCTGTAGAATAATGGTTCATGAAGGACTGTACGTACCGACTGCTGTAGAATAATGGTTCATGAAGGACTGTACGTACCGACTGCTGTAGAATAATGGTTCATGGAGGACTGTACGTACCGACTGCTGTAGAATAATGGTTCATGGAGGACTGTACGTACCGACTGCTGTAGAATAATGGTTCATGGAGGACTGTACGTACCGACTGCTGTAGAATAATGGTTCATGAAGGACTGTACGTACCGACTGCTGTAGAATAATGGTTCATGAAGGACTGTACGTACCGACTGCTGTAGAATAATGGTTCATGGAGGACTGTACGTACCGACTGCTGTAGAATAATGGTTCATGAAGGACTGTACGTACCGACTGCTGTAGAATAATGGTTCATGGAGGACTGTACGTACCGACTGCTGTAGAATAATGGTTCATGGAGGACTGTACGTACCGACTGCTGTAGAATAATGGTTCATGGAGGACTGTACGTACCGACTGCTGTAGAATAATGGTTCATGAAGGACTGTACGTACCGACTGCTGTAGAATAATGGTTCATGGAGGACTGTACGTACCGACTGCTGTAGAATAATGGTTCATGGAGGACTGTACGTACCGACTGCTGTAGAATAATGGTTCATGGAGGACTGTACGTACCGACTGCTGTAGAATAATGGTTCATGGAGGACTGTACGTACCGACTGCTGTAGAATAATGGTTCATGGAGGACTGTACGTACCGACTGCTGTAGAATAATGGTTCATGGAGGACTGTACGTACCGACTGCTGTAGAATAATGGTTCATGGAGGACTGTACGTACCGACTGCTGTAGAATAATGGTTCGGGAAGGATTTGTCCGTCCGCTCTCTCATGTATTTCCAGCTGTTTATCACCGGATCAAAACAACATTCTATTATCTTCTTGTCCAATTCTTTCAATTCTTTTGTGCACTGAATTTGAAAGTAATACAATCTCTAGAGTGGTGGAACCTCAAACATTGTACAAATAACCAGGAAAAAGTTTCTTATGAGTTGTAATATTGTTAGTTATTGATGTTACTAAGTCAAAATAATATATTCAACATTTACTCATGCATAAATAAAAAAATCCATGTACGCCGTGCATAGGTGCCCTAAAGTATCTAGTTCCCCATGGAAACAGGTGCCGTTGCGATAGCTGTATTTAGGCGCATGGTTACATAATGAAGCTAAAATTTTCAACAACAATTTTATGAAAGTTGTGTTCACGACTTAAGAAAATAATAATATACGGCAAGTGCATTTAACTTTTTTTATAGGCCATGATATGTAGGATTTACGCCGAGCATAGGTTCCACCACTCTATTGTTTACAATCTCAAATATTTGTGATTTATATTAAGTACTATGTATTTTTATTTGACATCCAGATTTTTTGTTTTTTTGGGGTTTACAGTCACATCAACAGTTGATGCGTGGAAGTCGTGATAGCGCAGTGGATGCGTGGAAGTTGTGATAGCGCAGTGGATGCGTGGGAGTCGTGATAGCGCAGTTGATGCGTGGAAGTCGTGATAGCGCAGTTGATGCGTGGAAGTCGTGATAGCGCAGTGGATGCGTGGAAGTCGTGATAGCGCAGTGGATGCGTGGAAGTCGTGATAGCGCAGTTGATGCGTGGAAGTCGTGATAGCGCAGTGGATGCGTGGAAGTCGTGATAGCGCAGTGGATGCGTGGAAGTCGTGATAGCGCAGTGGATGCGTGGAAGTCGTGATAGCGCAGTGGATGCGTGGAAGTCGTGATAGCGCAGTGGATGCGTGGAAGTCGTGATAGCGCAGTGGATGCGTGGAAGTCGTGATAGCGCAGTGGATGCGTGGAAGTCGTGATAGCGCAGTGGATGCGTGGAAGTCGTGATAGCGCAGTGGATGCGTGGAAGTCGTGATAGCGCAGTGGATGCGTGGAAGTCGTGATAGCGCAGTTGATGCGTGGAAGTCGTGATAGCGCAGTGGATGCGTGGAAGTCGTGATAGCGCAGTGGATGCGTGGAAGTCGTGATAGCGCAGTGGATGCGCGTTCGCTTCAGGTGCGAAAGATCCGGAGTTGGAACCCCGCTAGAGCCATTACGATTGTGCCCTTAGGCAAGGCATTTAAATTCCACGTTGCCTCTTCTCTCTCCCTCGTGGCGATGGATTCCATCAGGAATGAGGTCTCGAGAATGATTAATATAAGTTGTAAGAACTTGTTTTGCAATCGAGCTAAGATATATTTGTATAAAATAAAGTAACAGTTGATGTCATAACATCAATCTCTATTGTTTACAATCTGAAATATTTGTGGTTTATATTAAATACTGTGCTATTGGGTGGCCAGGGTATTTTGACTGTCAAAATTTTTATTTGACAATGCTTTTTTGCTTTGTTTTGGGGGCTTTAACGTCACATTTATAGTTGATGTCATTGGTGGAGGAATACTAGTATTCTGGCACAATTTGCCGAAAGAAAGTCGCACTTCGGAGGCAAGCTGAGGTTTGTTGCCTAATATAAACGGAATGTTTTGTAAATGATTCGTAGGAAAGAGGTAACCAGTGGTCCAGTGGTAGAGCGTCGGATTTGGAATCGAGCGGTCCCGGGTTCGATACTCGGTCAGGCCACATATGTAGTGTCTCACACACATTGCTTAGTACTGGTTAACCGCTATGGTCGGCTAAGCATGTCCAGGAAAACATGTCTAGGTCCCTGCAAGGGGTTTGACAGTAATGGAATATACATATACATAACCATACAAGCAGGTTGCTTTCTCCTCAATCCTACATTATTTTTACTTGATTATGTTTATTCAAAGAAAGAACTAAGCCGACATAATCATTATGAAATACTGCCCGTTTATACTGAAGGGACCAAAATATAAATTTGATAGAACGAATAATTTGACTTAATTCTTTCAATGGTGAATAAATTCAAAGCAATGTGCAAACAACATAGATCCAGATCAACCATGGCGAAACGCCTCATCTGTTGCTTCAGCTCCACTATCTGAAGAGCAATCAGCATATAGCCTGATCAGACGGCACGTTCTGTTCTGTCTGATCAGGATCTATGTTGTTTGCTATTCGGACAGGTGCTTCAGCTCCACTATCTGAAGAGCAAACAGCATAGAGCCTGATCAGACGGCACGTTCTGTTCTGTCTGATCAGGATCTATGTTGTTTGCTATTCGGACAGGTGCTTCAGCTCCACTATCTGAAGAGCAAACAGCATAGAGCCTGATCAGACGGCACGTTCTGTTCTGTCTGATCAGGATCTATGTTGTTTGCTATTCGGACAGGTGCTTCAGCTCCACTATCTGAAGAGCAAACAGCATATAGCCTGATCAGACAGCACGTTCTGTTCTGTCTGATCAGGATCTATGTTGTTTGCTATTCGGACAGGTGCTTCAGCTCCACTATCTGAAGAGCAATCAGCATACATCCTGATCAGACGGCATGTTCTGTTCTGTCTGATCGGCTTTTTGCAAAGGCGCTTTTATGCGACGTTGGCGGTGAAAGACGAAATTTGACATAAGCAGAGCCAGTTATATGTAAAATGAAAGTGTCTGAAACGGGACACTGAACCGACTTCAAGATAACCGGAGAATTTGACATAACCGACTTTGATATACATGTATCTGTATAGTGCTAGGATGACTTTCAATGCCACTTAAATACAGATTGCCAGGTATTTTACAGGGAGGTGTTTTGCAAAGCCATCAGCCAAAGAACAGACAAGGAGACAAATAACACACACATTAATTCGTCTATAGCATTATAATGGGTAATGTTAGAATGGAAATAATATTTGTCTTGCCGTTATAATCTACTGTTTGTCGTTCTGATGCGTAGAAATTAACCACTTGGGACTACCCCGGTACATCAGAACTCCAAACCGTGGTTTATACGCCGATAAACAACGGCAACACAAATAGTATTTCATAAATAAAACATATCATACCTTCATCTCGGAGAATGGTTTGTCCAGCCCCGTTACATATAAATATGCTTTCTTTGATCTTAACATTCTAAAATAAAACATTTATTCAACTAAATTCAATCCTGTTAGCATCCTACTACAGTCAAACCTGTATACGCCACGGCATATTGTCTGTATACGCCACGGCATATTGTCTGTATACGCCACGGCATATTGTCTGTATACGCCACGGCATATTGTCTGTATACGCCACGGCATATTGTCTGTATACGCCACGGCATATTGTCTGTATACGCCACGGCATATTGTCTGTATATGCCACGGCATATTCTCTGTATACGCCACGGCATATTGTCTGTATACGCCACGGCATATTGTCTGTATACGCCACGGCATATTGTCTGTATACGCCACGGCATATTGTCTGTATACGCCACGGCATATTGTCTGTATACGCCACGGCATATTGTCTGTATACGCCACGGCATATTGTCTGTATACGCGTATACGCCACGGCATATTGTCTGTATACGCCACGGCATATTGTCTGTATACGCCACGGCATATTGTCTGTATACGCCACGGCATATTGTCTGTATACGCCACGGCATATTGTCTGTATACGCAAAGAACGAATTTAAGCTTAAACTTGATTTATTTTGCGAATTGCGATTCGATTGCGAAGCAAGTTCTAACATCCTATATTAATCAATCTCGTTGGCGCGGATGAAAGCGTATATGTGGTCATTTGTGTGGTAGGAACCCGGAGTACTCGGAGAAAACCCTCCATTCCGATCTGGCGACCACCATACCATCTCACATACTTCCCGGTCCGAGGATCGAACCCGGGTTGCATTGGTGAGAAGTGAGCGCGCTAACCACTGCGCTAATCGGACAGCCAATCCATCTCCATACATGCGACAGCCATTTAGCTATCAATCAGCGGATAAGATGCCTAAATCCACATTGCCTCTTCTCTCTCCCTCATGGCGATGGATTCCATCAGGAATGAAGTCTCGATAGTGATTAATCTAATTTTGTAAAAACTTGTTTCGCAATCGAGCTAATATAAATTTGCATAAACCAAACAATGCAGACAAAATTAGCTTTTGTGTGTGAAAGTCGTGATAGCGTAGTGGTAGCGCGTTTGGCCCAGTGCGAAGTGCCCAGAAGTTGCGCCCAGCTGGAGCCGTTACGATTGTGCCCTTAGTCAAGACGCTTAAATTCCACATTGCCTCCCCTCTCCTCTCCTCCCCTCCCCTCCTCTCCTCTTCTCTTCTCTCTCTCTCTCTCTCTCTCTCTCTCTCAGGAATGAGGTCTCGAGAATGATTAATACAAGTTGTAGGAACTTGTTTCACAATCGAGCTGAAATAAATTTGTATACACTAAGGATGGCAACGAGTAGCAATTTTGCTACTCGAGTACTGAGGACACAGTTCCGATCGAGTACTCGTAAACGATCATTTGATCTAATTACATCTCTCATTATGCTTGTGCGCTATCATCCATGCTAACAGGAGTGACTAATACAATGTGCAATAGTCCGCCTCTGTGGTCGAGTGGTTACGGTCGCTGACTTGTATACCACTGTAACCTATCATCACTGATGCTCACGGGTTCGAGCCCCGCTCAGGCCGTGTCTCATTTATATGAACAAGTTGGCAGCTTCTTACGGAGGTTGGTGCACCCAAGTACTGGTTAACCGCTGGAGCCTGCCCAGGAAAGGTGTTGTTAGGTAAACTTCCCGCCGGCGATATAGCCCAAAATGGTGCTGATGCGGGCGTAAAACCCGAAATATAACATAACAATGTATAAGTTGGTAAAGCTTGATATTAAACTTGTTTCGCACTACAGTTTATTTTTATTTATTCTCCAGGGGGTGAAGTTGAATTCCAACAATGGGTTTAACGATATTATTGCAGATAAATTTTGTACTGTTCAAATTTCAATTTCTGGAATTTACAATAAATAAATTTACCCTTCCCCTCCGCTGTCCATCGTAATGATTAATTTAAAGTCTACTGAGTTTAAGTCGGGCGGCTTCCATTTTAATACATCTTTACATCTACCGGGATGGTAAGGCTGAAAAATAAACAAGCATCCGTTTAGACGCTTAGTTAGTTTTGGGGCTGACAGTCGCACCAGCAGCTTAGTTCGGTGACTCTCCAGCTACTATGGGTGGCAGTCGTGTTAGCGCAGTGGATGCGCGCTCGCTTCAGGTGCGAAAGGTCCGGAGTTTGAGCGCCGCTGGAGCCGTTATGATTGTGCCCTTAGGCAAGGCATTTAAATTCCACGTTGCCTCTTCTCTCTCCCTCGTGGCGATGGATTCCATCAGGAATGAGGTCTCGAGAGTGATTAATATAAGTTGTAAGAACTTGTTTTGCAATCGAGGTAAAATAAATTTGTATAAATTTGTATAAACTAAGTAGGTATGGTTTTGTACCTACACTACTGAATAGAATCCTGTCTAGACACATTTTGTATAAACTAAATGGTTCATTCCGGCTTCATTGGTGGAGGAAGACACCGGCTGCCACTATGAGCAGTATTACAGGCACGGACGCGCACCTGGGTAGAACCACCGACCCTTCTCAAGCCAGAAAGAATTCTAAACCCCAAGTGGGAATCGAACATATAGTGGTAAGTGATTTAAAGTCAAAATAAACCACAACCTACCCCTCAAATAATTTATTTCGGCCTACCTACCAACAGCACAATTTCTCACTTTGGTAACAAGATTTCGGAGAATCCGTATCTCTTGAGTTACGTGTTTTTTATTAGCACTATGTTGGTTTGGTCACGTGGCGGCTCAAATGTGCCGTTATTTGCATAAGAGGTTAATTGAGCTAATCTGAGTGTAGACGGTTTTTCAGATGGGACGTTAAACCGAGATCTTGTGTCGGTGCAGTACACCGTGCACGTAGAAGAACCAGAGGAGACTCTGGAATTGGTCTCTCTGTCTGTATCATTGCACTATCCTCCAGAAATCTAAAATGACTAATCTCTTCAGGAGGCGTCGCTCATATGGGCAACCGGTAGCGACGATAAATAAACGTAAAACACACAATACTCTGAGTGTAGAATGTTACTCACATCAGGTACTGGTTGGAATACTAAACCATCAACTTCATGACTCACTTGGCTAGCAAAGGCTCCTTCTAAAATCTAAAATATTACATAACGTTATTAATATGCATGAATTCAGATGTGATTCAAGGGCTTCTAACAATTTTCAAAACCGAATCGGTCCAAGCTGAACTCATCAGTCAGAATCCCCCCCCCCCCCATAAATTTGTACGTAAACCCACTTTGCCTTTTGCTTTATTTCTCAGCAAGTTTGGCAAGCTTTGCTGTGTTTGAGAAAACATGTCGGAGATGTAGCTCCCGCCATTTGAAATACATAGACCGAGGATTGAATTCCTGCAGTATTGGTCCATTGATAGACACACAAGCATCAACTCATCAAGTAAGTGAGCACTGTGTAGCAAAATCAATTGTCTAGAAACAAAACACGGAAATTCCATATCTATTTTTAGACATGCACCTCTTGTAATTTTAAGAAGCTCCATAGCGGTTACTTCCCTTATATACGTTTATTACTGCCAGTCAGCTAATGGGATTAAAATCACGGTTTGAAGTTTATTGGCAATTTAGTGCATCGGGGGGAAACATCTGTGTCGGATTAATCGGACAATAGGGCAATTAACAGTCAAGCAAATTTGGCCCCGAGACATTTATATGCACGAATTCAGAAGTCATTCATATGCATGAATTCAGAAGTCATTCACATGCATGAATTCAGAAGACATTCATATGCATGAATTCAGAAGTCATTCATATGCATGAATTCAGAAGTCATTCATATGCATGAATTCAGAAGTCATTCATATGCATGAATTCAGAAGTCATTCATATGCATGAATTCCATGAATTCAGAAGTAATTCATATGCATGAATTCCATTAAATCAGAAGTAATTCATATGCATGAATTCAGAAGTTACTAATATACATGAAGAAAAATAGAATAGGATCTATAGTCCAGTGGTTAACCCGCTGGACTGGTAATCCAGGGATCGCAGGTTAGATCCCCGTCTGACCCTAATAAAATTAACAGTCTTTCAGATGGGACGTTAAACCGAGGTCTTGTGTCGGTGCTTTACACCATACATGTAAAAGAACCAGAGGAGACTCTGGAATGGGTCTCTGTCTGTATCATTGCACTATCCTCCAAAAATCTAAATATACTAATCTCTTCAGGAGGCGTCTCTCGTGTGGGCAACCAGTAGCTACGATAAATAAACGTAAAACACACACACTAGAATTGTTTATGGCAATAAATCAATGGGTTTGGCATAAGGGAAATTGTTATATTGTTACTGGTAGATTTTGAATGTTTATGTTTCCTTTGTTTACTCAATTTTAAAATCTCCATAAAGTCTCATCACTGCAAATTTGTCGTGTGTGTGTTTTACATTTATTTATTGTCGCTACCGGTTGCCCATATGAGCGACGACTCCTGAAGAGATTAGTCATTTTAGATTGTTGGAGGATAGTGCAATGATACAGACAGAGACCCAGTCCAGAGTCTCCTCTGGTTCTTTAACGTGCACGGTGTAAAGCACCGACACGAGACCTCGGTTTAACGTCCCATCTGAAAGACTGTTAATTTTATTAGGGTCAGACGGGGGATCGAACCTGCGATCCCTGGATTACCAGTCCAGCATGTTACCACTGGACTACATATCCGTCTGTGCAATTTTGTCTGATGAATGGTTCCTCGGGGGCTCCTGTTACGATCGTTCACTTCAAACCACTGGCCAGTCACCACTGTAGGTTTGAATCCCAATGAGGAAGCTATCCAGCTGGCTTGCTGAAGGTCAGTGGTTCTACTCGGGTGTGTCTGTAATATTGCTCGCAGGGGTCCTCCGCCACCAATAATAGCTGGAGAGGCGCCATATGACCTAAACTATGTCTATAATAATCAGGGTTCATTCTAGGTCAGAATATTTGGGAGAAGTGAGAAAGCGCATGATCGAAGCAACTTAAATGGTGTTCTTTAATATACCTCTGCAAAATAGGGTTAAAATGCACAGTACAACCATTAAATACAACATTTGAATAGAAGGAGTGCTTTATAATGGGCCAGTGTATCTTACTAGACAAAATTTTGTTTGAAAATCGTAAAAATCTAATTAATTTTTTTTAGGGAGGAGTGGGGCCCCCAGAGGGCGAAGTCAGGGTCCCTAGGGCGACAATTTCGCCCACATCGCCCTCTAAACTGCTCCCTGTAATATTGCTCGCAGGGGTCCTCCGCCACCAATAATAGCTGGAGAGACGCCATATGACTTAAACTATGCGATTTTAAACTCCAAAAACAAACAAACAAAGAAATACGTGCCCTACCTTTCTTGCGGTAACTATGTCCCAGAATGGCTTTATTCTCACACTGAATGGTTCCCTACTTTTATCGAGAGATCCTTGTTGCACTTTTGTATTTCTGGCACCAACTATTTCTTTTTCTATGCACACCAATCGTGTGTTGAAATCTGTTTTTCCAACTTCTTTGCCCTTAATAAACATACCAAATGATATAACTACATAAAGAAGAGCATAAGCTAGATGCTACAGCCGGGCCAATAGTCCACGTTGCACTGGGGATCCAGGGACTGCCGGGCCAATAGTCCACGTTGCACTGGGGATCCAGGGACTGCCGGGCCAATAGTCCACGTTGCACTGGGGATCCAGGGACCGCCGGGCCAATAGTCCATGTTGCACTGGGGATCCAGGGACTGCCGGGCCAATAGTCCACGTTGCACTGGGGATCCCGGGACTGCCGGGCCAATAGTCCACGTTGCACTGGGGATCCAGGGACTGCCGGGCCAATATTCCACGTTGCACTGGGATCCAGGACTGCCGGGCCAATAGTCCACGTTGCACTGGGGATCCAGGGACTGCCGGGCCAATAGTCCACGTTGCACTGGGGATCCAGGGACTGCCGGGCCAATAGTCCACGTTGCACTGGGGATCCAGGGACTGCCGGGCCAATAGTCCACGTTGCACTGGGGATCCAGGGACTGCCGGGCCAATAGTCCACGTTGCACTGGGGATCCAGGGACTGCCGGGCCAATAGTCCACGTTGCACTGGGGATCCAGGGACTGCCGGGCCAATAGTCCACGTTGCACTGGGGATCCAGGGACTGCCGGGCCAATAGTCCACGTTGCACTGGGGATCCAGGGACTGCCGGGCCAATAGTCCACGTTGCACTGGGGATCCAGGGACTGCCGGGCCAATAGTCCACGTTGCACTGGGGATCCAGGGACTGCCGGGCCAATAGTCCACGTTGCACTGGGGATCCAGGGACTGCCGGGCCAATAGTCCACGTTGCACTGGGGATCCAGGGACTGCCGGGCCAATAGTCCACGTTGCACTGGGGATCCCGGGACTGCAGGTCGGATTCCCCATCTCACGCTACTTTCGGATGTGACATTAGTTTATCGCTTAGTTTATACAAATCTATTTTAGCTCGATTGCGAAACAAGTTCTTACAACTTATATTAATCACTCTCGAGACCTCATTCCTGATGGAAACCATCGCCACGGTTTTGTTTACGTGGAAAGTGTGTCTAGACAGGATTCTATTCAGTTGTGTAGATACAAAACCATACCTACTTAGTTTATACAAATTTATTTTAGCTTGATTGCGAAACAAGTTCTTCCAATTTGAATTAATCACTCTCGAGACCTCATTCCTGATGGAATCAATCGCCACGAGGGAGAGAGAAGAAGCAACGTGGAATTTAAATGCCTTGCCTAAGGGCACAATCGTAACGGTGGCAAGCATAGGAGATGGTGGTACTCTCCATTTAATTAATTATTTATTTAACTTCCTGTGTTTGTATTCTATCATTGTACATCAACTCTCCAACAACAGTTCCTGGTGGAGGAAGACCCATGGTTACACGGGTAGAACCACCGATCGCTAACTTAAGCGTATGTCCCAACCCAACCCATTCTCCATATGTAATATATACAATTAATTTTATCACAATCGTAACGGCTCCAGTGAGGGAGAGAACTCTGGGATTTTCCCACATGAAGAGAATGCTCTACCACTCTAAAGAATTTGTCTGTAGATTTTAATTTTGACAGCAAAAAGAAACTAACTTGAAAATTGTACTGGAACTATTTCTTATTACGGACGTTCACTAACATTAGTGGCTGTGCAGTTGTGTCTTGTAGTGCACCTAGGCTTCCGACAGAGCAGTAAAAATAAATAAATTTTAAAAGAAATATTATATTAGCCAAAATCATTGGAAATCATAAAAGAAAAAGATTTGTGTTAATTTGTGTTAATATTGTAAGATATATATTTTATGTGTTATGAAGTATAGAGTGGCCTATTTGCCGTATTCCGTGGTTTGTATTGGTCAGTTCTTCCCAGAGTACCCGGAGATAACCCACCTGTCCGATCTCCACCGTACCATCTCACATACTTCCCGGTCCTAGGATCGAACATGGGTTGCATTGGTTAGAAGCGAGCACGCTAACCACTGAGTTATGTTATATTTCGGGTTTTACGCCTGCATCAGCACCATTTTGGGCTATATCGCCGGCATGCAGTTTACCTAACAACACCTTTCCTGGGCAGGCTCCAGCGGTTAACCAGTACTTGGGTGCACCAACCTCCGTAAGAAACTGCCAACTTTTTCATATAAATGAGACACGGCCTGAGCAGGGCTCGAACCCGCTCTAACCAATGAGCTAAATCAGACAGTTGAGTACATCCCAGTACTTGCAATGCATAACTGGGCTTCAGTTAGCATGAGTAACTGATCTGGCCTTGCTACTACCGACTCACCTCAAATCTGATTATATCGTAAACGAGATATCGGGGAACATTTTTGCCCGCAACTATGTCCAGAATCATCTCTCCATCAAGCAACGTATCACATACAAATGACTTCAGATCTTTTCTTTTTGGAAACTGAAACAATCACATATATATATATATATATACATTTAAAGCGACACTACATCGGTGAAAACGCACATTTCTACAGAATGTATTTTCCTATTATATGGTATAATTTGTTCCCAAATATTTGCCTCAAAAACTGAGTATTTCAACTAATAAACAAACGTCGTATACACACGGTTAACAAAATAATGTAAATAGGGTCGACATTCATGTGTAATACAACTCGTGTATCCCGAATAACATGATTTATGATACAGATTTACCGTTATATCTCACATGTGTGCCTATGCATATTTATTTGTAGATTAGTCTTAGTTAAATTATCTTTAAACGACTTTATCTCACGTTAAGTATTGACTCTGATGACATATAAACGTAAATTCAGGATCGTGGATGATCAATTTTGAAATTTTGTAGATCACAAAAACACTGTTACCACTGCGCTATCACGACTTCCACAGAAGTATATTTTAAGAAATAACATTTATCTTTCAGTTATTTATTGGCGAATGAAACAAGGTTTTGGAACTGTCGACAGTAGAAACAAGGTTTTGGAACTGTCGACAGTAGGAATGAACCACGCAAGCAACAGGCGTTTCGACCGTGACAAAATATCTAAAGTGCGCAAAAATAACTGGTGTTATTTTTTTACAGTGCGTAAATGACGTCACAAAACTACCAAAATGTTAGTGAAATGACTTGAAGATTTATGTGGCTCAGCAAACAATGTTTTATTGCAGACGTAAACAAGATAAATTCCTTCTTTGTGATATACAGACACAATGTTTTATTGCAGACGTAAACACGATAAATTCCTTCTTTGTGATATACAGACACAATGTTTTATTGCAGACGTAAACACGATAAATTCCTTCTTTGTGATATACAGACACAATGTTTTATTGCAGACGTAAACACGATAAATTCCTTCTTTGTGATATACAGACACAATGTTTTATTGCAGACGTAAACACGATAAATTCCTTCTTTGTGATATACAGACACAATGTTTTATTGCAGACGTAAACACGATAAATTCCTTCTTTGTGATATACAGACACAATGTTTTATTGCAGACGTAAACACGATAAATTCCTTCTTTGTGATATACAGACACAATGTTTTATTGCAGACGTAAACACGATAATTCCTTCTTTGTGATATACAGACACAATGTTTTATTGCAGACGTAAACACGATAAATTCCTTCTTTGTGATATACAGACACAATGTTTTATTGCAGACGTAAACACGATAAATTCCTTCTTTGTGATATACAGACACAATGTTTTATTGCAGACGTAAACACGATAAATTCCTTCTTTGTGATATACAGACACAATGTTTTATTGCAGACGTAAACACGATAAATTCCTTCTTTGTGATATACAGACACAATGTTTTATTGCAGACGTAAACACGATAAATTCCTTCTTTGTGATATACAGACACAATGTTTTATTGCAGACGTAAACACGATAATTCCTTCTTTGTGATATACAGAAACAAACAACAAACAAGATAAATTCCTTCTTTGTGATATACAGACACAATGTTTTATTGCAGACGTAAACACGATAAATTCCTTCTTTGTGATATACAGACACAATGTTTTATTGCAGACGTAAACACGATAAATTCCTTCTTTGTGATATACAGACACAATGTTTTATTGCAGACGTAAACACGATAAATTCCTTCTTTGTGATATACAGACACAATGTTTTATTGCAGACGTAAACACGATAAATTCCTTCTTTGTGATATACAGACACAATGTTTTATTGCAGACGTAAACACGATAAATTCCTTCTTTGTGATATACAGACACAATGTTTTATTGCAGACGTAAACACGATAAATTCCTTCTTTGTGATATACAGACACAATGTTTTATTGCAGACGTAAACACGATAAATTCCTTCTTTGTGATATACAGACACAATGTTTTATTGCAGACGTAAACACGATAAATTCCTTCTTTGTGATATACAGACACAATGTTTTATTGCAGACGTAAACACGATAAATTCCTTCTTTGTGATATACAGACACAATGTTTTATTGCAGACGTAAACACGATAAATTCCTTCTTTGTGATATACAGACACAATGTTTTATTGCAGACGTAAACACGATAAATTCCTTCTTTGTGATATACAGACACAATGTTTTATTGCAGACGTAAACACGATAAATTCCTTCTTTGTGATATACAGACACAATGTTTTATTGCAGACGTAAACACGATAAATTCCTTCTTTGTGATATACAGACACAATGTTCAGCCATGTTAGAATAGTTATAGTTATATACGGTAATAAAAAAAAATTAAAAAAAATAAAAATAAAAAATAATAAAAGAATAGTTATTGTCATTTTTAGAAGATAATTCAAGCAATAGAAGAGTCCCAATTCCAGAAGAATGCACGGAATCGTTTAGACACAATTTTGTCCAGAAAGATACACTGGCCCATTAGAAAGCACTCCTTCTATTCAAATGTTTTATGTAAGTTTAAACTTTATTTATTTTACAACGATTGCGAAGAAAGTTTTCACAACTTATATTAATCGCTCTCGTTGGCGCAGATGAAAGCGTAACTGTGGTCATTCGTGTGGGAGGAAACCGGAGTAGCCGGAGAAAACCGATCTCATCAATCTGGCGACCAAGTACCATCTCACATACTTCTCGATTTGAGGATCGAACCCAGGTTGCATTGTTGAGAAGCGAGCGCGCTAACTACTATATTAATCGTACAGCCATGTTTTATGTAATGGTCATATTGTGTATTTTAACCCTATTTTGTTGAAATTTATTAAATAACACAATTTGGACGCAAAAGGACGCAATCTCGCGCTTTCTAATTTCTCCGAAAAATGATGACCTAGAATGAACCCTGCCCATACTAACTGTGCAAACATACCTGTATATGTGGTACATGGAAGACTGTATTATCTCTGTCTAACATATAAACCTGGTCTCTACCATCTATCAACATGATAAATCTGTAACAAGATAACACACAAACGTGTGGAGGATATTTGAAACCATCTATCAACATGATAAATCTGTAACAAGATAACACACAAACATGTGGAGCATATTTGAAACCATCTATCAACATGATAAATCTGTAACAAGATAACACACAAACATGTGGAGGATATTTGAAACCATATATCAACATGATATATCTGTAACAAGATAACACATATACATGTGGAGGATATTTGAAACCATATATCAACATGATATATCCGTAACAAGATAAAAGAAACTTAATGGGGTGAACTTTATTTTATACAAATTATAAATAAACCATAAAATTGTTGCATCATTTACAAAAAAGCATCTTCCCGGTGCGAGGATCAAACCCGGGTTGCATTGCTGAGAAGCGAGCGCGCTAACCACAGCGCTAATCGGACAGCTTTCCAACTGCATTTATATGGTTTCTAGATACAGTATTTGTATGGTTTCTAGATACAGTATTTATATGGTTTCTAGATACAGTATTTGTATGGTTTTTAGATACAGTATTTGTATGGTTTCTAGATACAGTATTTGTATGGTTTCTAGATACAGTATTTGTATGGTTTCTAGATACAGTATTTGTATGGTTTTTAGATACAGTATTTGTATGGTTTCTAGATACAGTACTTGTATGGTTTCTAGATACAGTATTTGTATGGTTTCTAGATACAGTATTTGTATGGTTTCTAGATACAGTATTTATATGGTTTCTAGATACAGTATTTATATGGTTTCTAGATACAGTATTTGTATGGTTTCTAGATACAGTATTTATAAGGTTTCTAGATACAGTATTTGTATGGTTTCTAGATACAGTATTTGTATGGTTTCTAGATACAGTATTTATATGGTTTCTAGATACAGTATTTGTATGGTTTCTAGATACAGTATTTGTATGGTTTCTAGATACAGTATTTGTATGGTTTCTAGATACAGTATTTATAAGGTTTCTAGATACAGTATTTGTATGGTTTCTAGATACAGTATTTATATGGTTTCTAGATACAGTATTTGTATGGTTTCTAGATACAGTATTTGTATGGTTTCTAGATACAGTATTTGTATGGTTTCTAGATACAGTATTTGTATGGTTTCTAGATACAGTATTTGAAGCATCTCATTAGAAAGTAAATTACCTGGTACCATCAGCTTTCCAACTGTATTTATAAGGTTTCTAGATACAGTATTTGTAAGGTTTCTAGATACAGTATTTGAAGCATCTCATTAGAAAGTAAATTACCTGGTACCATCAGCTTTCCAACTGCATTTATAAGGTTTCTTACGGAGGTAGTCTATATTATTGATATCTATGGAAATAGGTTGAGATCCCGGGAACCCTGACCTGCAAATCACGCAATTACAGAGTTATATTTCAACCCTTTGCCACATAGAGACATACGATTTATGGAACGATACCGCCGTACAAATGGCAGCTATTTACTTACTAATCAATGCATAAATGGAATGGATGTGAACAGTACTCGACTACTCGACCGAACGTCCGAGCATCAAACACTTGTTAATGTAATCGAGTCCTCGGTCATTTTTCTAAAGTCACTACAATTTGAATAAAATCAATAAAATTGAATAAAGTAGGGATGTCAACGAGTACTCGACTACTCGACCGAACGTCCAAGTATCGAACACTTGTTAAGGTAATCGAGTCCTCGGTCATTTTTCTAAAGTCACTACAATTTGAATAAAATTGAATAAATCTAAAATTAACAGTTTTCAGATGGGACTTTAAACCGAGATCTCGTGTCGGTGCTTTACACCGTGTACGTAAAAGAAGAGGAGACTCTGGAATGGGCCTCTGTCTGTATCATTACACTATCCTACAAAAATCTAAAATGACTAATCTCTTCAGGAGGCGTCGCTCATATGGGCAACCGGTAGCGACGATAAATAAACGTAAGACACATGGGTAAAATAGGACACACACGCACATTTTCTGGGTAAAATTAAGGAACCCAAACATACAGACACATGTATGTTCCATTATTGTCAAACCACTTTATAAATAAACGTAAAAACACACAAAGTTGGAACTCATTTCTTTGATATTTAAGCAGAATATTAAATTGCTACAATAGGTAGCGACGATAAATAAGTGTAAAACACACACTCGAAAAACCAACAAGGGGTTTATGTTGTCTAGAGTGTAAATATCAGATAAATATATCGCTCTTATGAAAGTTACTGACATAGTACAAAGATTAGGATTATGGTCAAACTCCCACAAACTCGCGCAGATAATAATATCCGCATTAACCCTTTCAACACTACAGACCTCTAAACAGACTTACAAAAAGTGTAGATCCTGATGAGTCGTCTCATCAGGATCTACACTTTTTGCCAGTAATATTACTATTTTTCTATTTTTAGACAAAAATTACCAATTTTGATAATTTATTGGTCTAATGATATCGTGCACCAGTCCATGTCAGTTACTTGGGGGGGGGGAATGGGTTAATGGACTCCTGCCTACCCCTTCCATTCACACATTTGTTGAGCTCTCTGTTGAATGTTGCCCAGTCTCGGCTGGTCCGTCACCTGCTTAACGCTGGTAACACCATCAGCAAACTTTGCATTCTAAAACAAAAGGTTATGTAAATTATATTAGTTTATACAAATATATTTTAGCTCGATTGCGAAACAAGTTCTTACAACTTATATTAATCACTATATCGAGACCGGATTCCTGATGGAATCCATCGCCACGAGGGAGAGAGAAGAGGCAACGTGGAATTTAAGGGCACAATTATAACGGTTCCAGTAGGGTGTAAATGATTGTTGGTAAATGAAACCAGGTTAAATGTGCTTCTATTGCTCCTATTTTGAGTTCGTTCTGCAGTTTTGTCTACGTGGAAAGTGTGTCTAGACAGGATTCTATTTAGTTGTGTAGATACAAAACCATACCTACTTAGTCTATACAAATCTATTTTAGCTCGATTGCGAAACAAGTTCTTCCAATTTATATTAATTACTCTCGAGACCTCATTCCTGATGGAAACCATCGCCACGGTTTTGTTTACGTGGAAAGTGTGTCTAGACAGGATTCTATTCAGTCGTGTAGATACAAAACCATACCTACTTAGTTTATACAAATCTATTTTAGCTCGATTGCGAAACAAGTTCTTACAACTTATATTAATCACTCTCGAGACCTCATTCCTGATGGAAACCATCGCCACGGTTTTGTTTACGTGGAAAGTGTGTCTAGACAGGATTCTATTCAGTTGTGTAGATACAAAACCATACCTACTTAGTTAATACAAATCTATTTTAGCTCGATTGCGAAACAAGTTCTTACAACTTATATTAATCACTCTCGAGACCTCATTCCTGATGGAAACCATCGCCACGGTTTTGTTTACGTGGAAGGTGTGTCTAGACAGGATTCTATTCAGTTGTGTAGATACAAAACCATACCTACTTAGTTTATACAAATTAATTTTAGCTCGATTGCGAAACAAGTTCTTTCAATTTATATTAATCACTCTCGAGACCTCATTCCTGATGGAATCCATCGCCATGAAGGAGAGAGAAGAGGCAACGTTTATACCTTCTTCACAACTTCCTTCTTAAATCTCTTCCGTCGACCGTTCTTGTCTGCTCCATCTTCAGCTAACACATTCCCATCATCGTCCACACCATCTTCCAACTCTGTATATAAAACACGCATTACCACATTTACCTGTTCATAAAATACCAGTCAATACATTCATAAAATACCAGTCTACCCATTTATAGAATACCATTCTACCAGTTCATAAAATACATGCCTATCCATTCATAAAATACCAGTCTACCCATTTATAAAATATCATTTTACCAGTTCATAAAATACACGTCTATCCATTCATAAAATACCCGTCTACCCATTTATAAAATATCATTTTACCAGTTCATAAAATACACGCCTATCCATTTATAAAATATCATTTTACCAGTTCATAAAATACCAGTCTACCCATTTATAAAATATCATTTTACCCGTTCATAAAATACCAGTCTATCCATTTATAAAATACCCGTCTATCCATTTATAAAATACCATTCTACCTGTTTATATAAATACACGTCTATCCATTTATAAAATATCATTTTACCAGTTCATAAAATACCAGTCTATCCATTTATAAAATATCATTTTACCAGTTCATAAAATACCAGTCTATCCATTTATAAAATATCATTTTACCTGTTCATAAAATACCCGTCTATCCATTTATAAAATACCCGTCTATCCATTTATAAAATACCATTCTACCTGTTTATATAAATACACGTCTATCCATTTATAAAATGCCAGTCTACCAGTTCATAAAATACCCGCCTATCCATTTATAAAATACCATTCTACCTGTTTATAAAATACCCGCCTATCCATTTATAAAATACCTGTCTACCTGTTTACTATATACTGGTCTACTCACCTTTAAAATACCTGTCACTTTGTTTGTTAAAATCTAGTATTTTGGGTGCCATAATTAATGTTGTTAAAACTTGTGGCCCAACCCAAATGCTTCAACATTTATTGACAATTCTTGTGCACAACAATGACATAAATCGTATATACTATGCATAATTATACAAGTGTGTTAATTTGTTTTGTTCTATACATTGTATATATAGAATGAATGCAATAAAATATGATTAAACTAATTAACATTTGTATATTAATAATAAACAAAGAATTCTGAAAATACAGGATTAATGTTCATACCATCACACCAGTCCGGCAACTCTGGTGCAGCAGGCGTGTCATCGAGGTCTCCATACCGCTGGAACAGTTCTTGTAAATAGTCCTGTTTATAAATACCCGGCGGTCTGGCCTGCAGACAGAGAAAACAGAGGTTGATGTTTATAAATACCTGGCGGTCTGGCCTGCAGACAGAGAAAACAGAGGTTGATGTTTATAAATACCTGGCAGTCTGGCCTGCAGACAGAGAAAACAGAGGTTGATGTTTATAAATACCTGGCAGTCTGGCCTGCAGACAGAGAAAACAGAGGTTGATGTTTATAAATACCTGGTGGTCTGGCCTGCAGACAGAGAAAACAGAGGTTGATGTTTATAAATACCTGGTGGTCTGGCCTGCAGACAGAGAAAACAGAGGTTGATGTTTTAAAGCACGAGGAAACACTCACTCGGAGGAAACACTCACTCGGAGGAAACACTCACCCTGAGGAAACACTCACCCTGAGGAAACACTCACCCTGAGGAAACACTCACCCTGAGGAAACACTCACCCTGAGGAAACACTCACCCAGAGGAAACACTCACCCTGAGGAAACACTCACCCTGAGGAAACACTCACCCTGAGGAAACACTCACCCTGAGGAAACACACCCTGAGGAAACACTCACCTGAGGAAACACTCACCCTGAGGAAACACTCATCTTGAGGAAGCACTCACCTTGAGGAAACACCACTCACCTTGAGGAAACACCACTCACCTTGAGGAAACACTCACCCGGAGGAAACACTCACCCGGAGGAAACACCCACCTCGAGGAAACACTCACCCGGAGGAAACACTTACCCTGAGGAAACACTCCCCTGAGAAAACACTCCCCTGAGTAAACACACCCTGAGGAAACCTCACCCTGAGGAAACACTCACCTTGAGAAAACACCCACCTTGAGGAAACACTCACCCTGAGGAACACTCACCTCAAGGAAACACTCACCTGGAGGAAACACTCACCCTGAGGAAACATCCCCTGAGTACACTCACCTGAGGAAACACACCGAGGAAACACTCACCTGAGGAAACACTCACCCTGAGGAAACACCCACCTTGAGGAAACACTCACCCTGAGGAAACACTCACCTGAGGAAACACTCACCCAGAGGAAACACTCACCTGAGGAAACACCCACCTGAGGAAACACTCACCTTGAGGAAACACCCACTTTGAGGAAACACCCACCCTTAGGAAACACTCACCTGAGGAAACACCCACTTTGAGGAAACACCACTTGAGGAACACTCACCTGAGGAAACACTCACCCTGAGAACCCCACCCGAGGAAACACACCTAAGGAACATCACCCAGGAACACTCACCCTGAGAACACTTCTGAGGAAACACTCCTGAGAACTACGAGAAACACTCACCGAGAAACACTCACCCTGAGGAAACACTCACCTTGAGGAAACACCCACTTTGAGGAAACACTCACCTGAGGAAACACTCACCTGAGGAAACACTCACCCAGAGGAAACACTCACCTGAGGAAACACCACCTGAGGAACCTCACCTTGAGGAAACACCCACTTTGAGGAAACACCCACCCTTAGGAAACACTCACCTTGAGGAAACACCCACTTTGAGGAAACACCCACTTTGAGGAAACACTCACCTGAGGAAACACTCACCCTGAGGAAACACCCACCCTGAGGAAACACTCACCTCAAGGAAACACTCACCCGAGGAAACACTCACCTGAGGAACACTTACCCTGAGGAAACACTCCCCTGAGGAAACACTCACCTGAGACACCACCAAAACACCACCCAAACACCACCAAAACACCCACAAAACACCACCCAAAACACCACCAAAACCCACCCAAAAACACCACCAAAACACCCACCTGAGGAACACTCACCTTGAGAAACACCCACTTGAGGAAACACCCACCCTTAGAAACACTCACCTTGAGGAAACACCCACTTTGAGGAAACACCCACCTTGAGGAAACACTCACCTGAGGAAACACTCACCCTGAGGAAACACTCACCCAGAGAAACACCCACCTGAGGAAACACCCACCCAGAGGAAACACTCACCTTGAGGAAACACTCACCCTGAGGAAACACCCACCCAGAGGAAACACTCACCTGAGGAAACACTCCCCTGAGGAAACACTCACCCAGAGGAAACACTCACCTGGAGGAAACACTCACCAAAACACCACCCAGAAACACTCACCGAGAAACACCACCTGAGGAAACACCCACCCAGAGGAAACACTCACCCTGAGGAAACACTCACCCTGAGGAAACACCCACCCAGAGGAAACACTCACCCTGAGGAAACACTCACCCTGAGGAAACACCCACCCAGAGGAAACACTCCCCTGAGGAAACACTCCCCCTGAGGAAACACCCACCCAGAGGAAACACTCACCTTGAGGAAACACTCACCTGAGGAAACACTCACCTGAGGAAACACTCACCTTAGCATACACCTGTACTGCAGCTTCCACGCTGAAAACAGAAACCGACCTATCTGTAATTGATTCTAGAATAATCCAAACATTTCATCAATCCTGTAAAGCTGGGTTTTATAAAATATTTCATCAATCCTGTAAAGCTGGGTTTTATAAAACATTTCATCAATCCTGTAAAGCTGAAGTGAGCTGGGTTCCATCAATCCTGTAACGCTGCAACTTTACACTTAATTAAATTAAGAAACCAAAGCTGTGGCATATTAATTTACTTTAATTAAAATCGCAAAACTAACTCATAAAAACTTTCAAATTCATTACCGTTTCGACAGGATTTTGCATTACAGCACATAGCCACTTCTGTAGCCGAATTGAAAAAAACTTCTAAGTCAATTTGAAAAACTTGGAGCCAAGAGCCATCTAGTTCACATATAAATATTTTGCAAAACATGTTGCGCAAAAAAAAAACATTCAAAAAAAATTAAAAAGTGGCACCAAATATTACCGCCAATTCACAAAATTTAGCGTCAATATTTGTTTTGTTTTATGGCGACCGACAGCGGGAACACTGCTGAGGAAACCTATCTGAATTAGAGTCCCAAGAGGCACCCGGAGTATTCCTCAGCAAATATAAACAGCAAAGCCGCCATATGCTCCAAGATGTCGACGTGGCTCTAAGCCCGATTAAGCAAAGAACTAAATCAGCGCACAGTCTTCATCTGTTGTCGAATTCCGTTGGACCGAACAAAATACTTCAACATAACCCAAGTTTGACGTAACGAAATAAATATAAACGGAGCCAGTCATATGTACAATGATAGGGTCTGAAACGGGACTTTGATCCAGCTTCGAGATAACCGGAGAATTCGACATAACCGACTTTGACGTAACGGATGTAGACTGTACATATATAATGAACATATTACCTCCAATCTAGCTGTTCTACGATAAACGAAATGATGAGAAATCCTGTTCTGTTGAAACCATGTGTACAATGAACACCTGCAATAACAGACAAATACATGAATACAGGGATCATTTTAGAGGGCGATGTGGACGAAATAGTCGCCCTAGGGACCTTATCTTTGCCCTCTGGGGGCCCCACTTCTCCCTAAAAAATTTTTTAAAACATTTACAATTTTCATACAAAATTTTGGCCACTTGCCCATTATAAAGCACTCCTTCTATTATAATGTTGTATTTAATGGTCATACTGTGCATTTTAACCATATTTTGTTGAAATTTATTAAATAACACCATTTAAGGACGCGATCGCACACTTTCTCACTTCTCCCAAAAATTCTGACCTAGAATGAACCCTGGAATATAGTGCAAGTTAGTTTATACAAATTTATTTTAACTCGATTGCGAAACAAGCTCTTACAACTTATATTAATCACTCTCGAGACCTCATTCCTGATGGAATCCATGGCCACGAGGGAGAGAGAAAAAGCAACGTGGAATTTAAATGCCTTGTCTAAGGGCACAACCGTAACAGCTCCAGTGGGGCTCCCTGGATCTTTCGCACGACAACATTCAGACAGTAACATAACAAACACAGGTTCGATCCCCCCGTCTGACCCTAATAATATTAACAGTCTTTCAGACGCGACTTTAAACCGAAGTCTCATGTCGGTTCACGTAAAAGAACAGCAGCAGACTCTGGAATGGGTCTCTGTTTGTGTCATTGCACTATCCTCTCCTCTAGTGTCGGTTCACGTAAAGAACAGCAGCAGAATCTGGAATGGGTCTCTGTTTGTGTCATTGCACTATCCTCTCCTCTCGTGTCGGTTCACGTAAAAGAACAGCAGCAGACTCTGAATTGGGTCTCTGTCTGTGTCATTGCACTATCCTCTCCTCTCGTGTCGGTTCACATGAAGAACAGCAGCAGACTCTGGAATGGGTCTCTGTCTGTGTCATTGCACTATCCTCTCCTCTCTGGTGGTTCACGTAAAAGAACAGCAGCAGACTCTGGAATGGGTCTCTGTCTGTGTCATTGCACTATCCTCTCCTCTCTGGTGGTTCACGTAAAACAGCAGCAGACTCTGGAATGGGTCTCTGTTTGTGTCATTGCACTATCCTCTCCTCTCGTGTCGGTTCACGTAAAAGAACAGCAGCAGACTCTGGAATGGGTCTCTGTTTGTGTCATTGCACAAACTTCCAAACTCTAAAATGACTAATCTCTTCAGACGAACAGAAATAAACGCAAACACACAAACAAACCTATCATTTCCAAGGGTTTCTGATTCAAAAAACGTGCACAAAGTACGATGAATGCTTCAGTCTGCTCCTTGGACGGTGTCTCTCCATGTCTACAATTAAAATGTACAGTGTGTTTGTTTTTATTATAGTGTCACCCCTATTTAAAGGGCCAGCCATTTCTGACGTATGAGACACTTTTTTATGAACATCAGTACTCCCCGAATCCTATGCTTGTATGCCTGGCGCCAGACTGGTAGGCAATCGGTAATCATTATTTAACTAGCTGGCGGCTCACCAACCGGCCATATCAAAAAGAACCCCTGACGACATTCGAACCTTCGACCTCCCGCTCTGTAGGCGGACGCTTTAACCACTAGGCCACAGAGGCGGTACAAGTAAAATGTCAACTGCACTAAATGTTAGAAATTCTATATTTAGAACTGGTATTTAACAGTTACGCATTTTTACTGTATTGTATAACAAATACCTGTTGAAATGTCAGTACTTACCCCCTCCCCTTGTAGTTATGGGCATGTCACCCTATACATACCCTCAGTACTTACCCCCTCCCCTTGTAGTTATGGGTATGTCACTCTATACTTACCCCTCAGTACTTACCCCCTCCCCTCGTAGTTATGGGCATGTCACCCTATACATACCCCTCAGTACTTACCCCCTCCCCTTGTAGTTATGGGTATGTCACTCTATACTTACCCCTCAGTACTTACCCCCTCCCCTTGTAGTTATGGGCATGTCACCCTATACTTACCCCTTAGTACTTACCCCTCAGTACTTACCCCTCCCCTTGTAGTTATGGGCATGTCACCCTATACTTACCCCTCAGTACTTACCCCTCAGTACTTACCCCTCCCCTTGTAGTTATGGGCATGTCACCCTATACTTACCCCTCAGTACTTACCCCTCCCCTCATAGTTATGGGTACTTACCCCTCAGTACTTACCCCTCCCCTCATAGTTATGGGCATGTCACCCTATACCCTACCCCTCAGTACTTACCCCCTCCCCTCATAGTTATGGGCATGTCACCCTATACTTACCCCTCAGTACTTACCCCCTCCCCTCATAGTTATGGGCATGTCACCCTATACTTACCCCCTCCCCTCATAGTTATGGGCATGTCACCCTATACTTACCCCCTCCCCTCATAGTTATGGGCATGTCACCCTATACCTACCCCTCAGTACTTACCCCCTACACTGCATCTTTAGATATCTACACTTCTTGTCCTCAACATCCTTACTGTTATAGAATCTCGTTGTATTCGTCAGATCTATTACCAAACCAATGGGTTTCTGTAATATTTACAATGAAAGTAGTTATCTGACAAACAACTGCAGCATTGATTCTTTTTAACTTGCCAACTTCAAACACAAGTTTGTCTTTTTTACTTGAATTGTTCCATCATATGCCAACTCTCCAACAATTAGGTAAATTTTTATTTTTTACGAGTTGGAGAAAATTTACAAGGCGACGTTCTGCCGGGAATTGACCTTTCTGCAAACGCTACTTAGGCATGCCCCCCATAGTTACAGGTGCTCGCTGTAACCACGCGAGACAAGCTATCTAACAAAATGGCATCTAACGCAGACCTGCATCGAGTTAATCTAGATAAAATTCCGTCGAATTTCTCGGTTTTATTTCACCCAGATAAGAATATCTCGTTGAAAGCAAGGCAAGGGTTTTAGGTGAATTCAGGTGGTTTCGTATAATCCCTTGTTCGTCTAATGGTAGTTTCGTATACTAGTGCATTCGTATAATCACAGGTTCGTATTTTATATATATATAGTACTGCACTATACAGGCCCATTATAATAATGCTATTATTAGCTATTTAGGTAATTAGACACAATTATGAATGGGACTATGTAGCCGTGTGTTTGCCATACCAGGAGTGATTATCTATCTAGGTTTCAGGCCACTAATCAAGATTAATTAAAGTGAATGGGGGAGAATAAATAAATCATTCCGCATTTTCGATGATTCCAACGGTGGCACTTATCGCAGCTAAGAGCATGCATACGGCTGGAAACGTGACGAGAGCAAAAAACGCATGGAAAAATAGACGCCATGGTTGTAATGAAATTGATGTGAAGAGCATGATATTTATACATGATTCAAGGGCTTGGACATATGGCACGGCTCAGCTCTAAAGCTGATAAAACATGGGCATACAAGCCAGCATCACAAATGTTTGAGCCGACCAATCAAGGTGTGAAAAATAATATATTCTCCAGTAATTGATTAATTTGTCAACAGCCCATCTCATAATAGACGTAGGTGTGAAGGTTATTTCTCTAAAGTACAGATATATTTAACGGATGAGGACGTGTTAAGTGTTCGTGGAAAATGCTTGCGCAGTCAACGGAAGAGTGAACAACCACATCGTGTCAAATTTGACATCAAAAGAAATGAAATATGCCACCGTCTTGAGAGACTCGACCCTATGCCTCCTAGAAGACTCGAACATTAGGCCCAAAAACTGAACACCAGTACGTTCACTGAGCTAATATGGGAATCCCACAGCTCTGCACATGCATGGGTACTATTACTACTATCTGATCCCTAGTCCACCACCCACGACAATATGTATGAACCACATGTATAATTTTAATCACCATTATACTCACATATCTCTTGTGAACGGTAGATCTATTAATGCAGAATATATTTTTTCGAAATATTATATTATGCATAAATAAATTATTTCAACTTACTTTTGTGCAAATATATCTGTTTGCATTAATTTTGGATGTATTCAGCTGGTCGTTTGGTCGTTCACACAACTTAATCCACCTTAGACATTTTTTCAAGATTTGTCTTAGGTTTTGGAAATGGCACGAATTTAACGTCACCTATCAATCGATCTGGATATCTAATATCACTGTCACACAGTCCGTAACTACATCTTTTCACCATTGTCAATGACAGACAGCATTAATTAATTTGTAATTATTTTTAAAAAATAATTTCAGATCACGATCACTCATCAGATTTGATTAAAATTTTACTACATAACTCGTTTGTCTAACAGAACGATAAAACAATGACTCGGTGTAGTAATCAATACTATAATTATGTGCACACATTTTATAATTGACCAATTAGCACAATCAGTGCTAAATTCCGATGTGCAATACTTTGATCTTTGATCGGGTATTATAAGTCGGCAGTCTCTGTGATGTACCGTTAGTCGGTAAGTTGTTGATTACTCCCAATAAACAGTGTGACACGCTTAAATTTGATTGCTGTGTTTGTGAGAAAAGAATGACTAGATGGGGTCAGTCGGTGTTTTTATAGATGCATTGTTTTTAAAGCAGCTGTCTGGTATGTTGTGGTTCATATACACACTTTTAGATTTGTCCAAGTATTTTGAAATGGGTTGAATTTAACGTCAATTACCAGGATATCGACTAATTTTGTACTATAACTAACCCATACACCAAAGCTACACATTTTCAACATCATTAAAACAATTTTAAACCCCTATTTTCGATCAAATTCACGCCTTTTCAAATTTGTCTACTCGTTACTAGTGTGTCTAATATGCATTATTTGTCTAACAAGATGGCTGCGATAAACCGTTGCCGGGTGTGTGCGCGAATGGTGCGATGCGATTGGCTAACGCCAGCTGTCAATCAAAATCGGCAGAAAGGTCAATTGTGCTTTAACCCATTCAACCCCAAGTAACTGACATGGACTGATCCATGATATTTTTAGACCAATAAATTAATAAGAAAATTACATTTGGATCAGTTCATTTATCAAAATGGGTATTTTTTTTTTTTAAATATTAAATTTACTTGCAAAAAGTGCAGATCCTGATGAGACGGCTCGTCACGAGCCAGCTCATCTGGATCTACACTTTTTGTAAGCCTATTTAGAGGCCTGTGGTGTTGAAAGGGTTAAGCACTGACTAATAAAACAAAGTTTATTGACAGTCAGTATTTAACCATTAATAAACATGAAGGTAGGACAAAAGCTACCAATTTCAAGAATTTTTCTGGAGTAATTTTCAGTATTTCAGGAGTAAATTTAAACCCTTAACCTGTCCAATAAGTGGGATGGAATGTGCAAACAACATAGATCCAGATCAGCCGCTGACGTACAAGAGTCGACATGAGACATGAGACAATACAGAAGGTGTCTTACAATGGCAAATAAATTGGACGGAATGGCAAACAACATAGATTCAGATCAGCCATGGCACATTCCCGCGTCTGATCAGGATCTATGTTGTTTGCTATTCAGACAAGTGTTTTAGCTCCACTATCCGGATAGCACACAGCATAGAACCTGATCAGACAGCAAGTTCTGTACCATCTGATCTGGCTCTATGCTGTTTGCAAAAGCGACATTAGTCGTGATTGGCATGCTATGGGTTAAGTGCACTTCCTGTTAATGAAATCACTGTACAATACCTTGGTTATCAGGCAGACAAACTATCGATAACACACTAGAGGCTTCGCAATGTATTACCAACCTTGCAACCTTTAATCGAGTCAAACAACATGTCGACATTAAATCTACATTCCTCAGGCACATCCTCATCATACCGGCTATCTAAGGGAGTCTTGAATGGCATAAACTTGTCTGTAACAAATGGAAAACACAACAGCTCAACATGAGTAATACAGTCAAATCTTGGGTACAAACTGTGTTAGTGGTCACCTCCATTAAGCAGCCATCCTGTATTAAGCAGCCAGTTTCCGGATTCCCAATATGTTGTTTTATTATACATTTGACCTCTATTAAGCAGCCACCTGTGCTAAGCAGCCACTTTCTGAGATTCCCTTGGCTGGCTGCTTAAGACAGGTTTGACTGTATATCGAAGGCATCCACGCTAACTTTAAACACGGCCAATGTAGTTCATACCCCGATGGAAACTATTAACCTGCATTTCATTCCTTAAATAAACTCTTTCATTCATTGATAAATCATAACCATAAGAAACAATTTATGAAATACAACATACCAATTATAATCTGCCCCTTTCTAGGACATCTTAACCATCGTGGTGGAGGCCCCAACTGGGAACCCTTGTCTTTTCCCATCACTTAACCATAATGCATCTGCAAATACACAAGGGATAACAATTATTTGAGAAGATTCAATGTAATATAATAATAATGTGAAATAAATTCAATGTAGTACTAACAAGGTGGGTATGAAATGTCCAGGGTAAAATTGACCTGCACCCAAAATATTAAAGTGACCAAGCAAAGAAAGAGCGGAAAAGTTAGTGACCCAACGTGGGACTCGAACCCACGACCTCCTGAACACTAGTTGGACAGCTCTACCAACTGAGCTAGCCGGGCCGATGTTCTACCCACGCCGAAATACACTACACTCTTCCCTCTTTTATTCTTTAGGAGACGCACTCCGATTCCTGGATCCGCACCGCTACTCCTTTGCCCGTACCATATATCCTTGTCGCCATTAAAGTGACCAAGCAAAGAAAGAGCCGAAAAGTTAGTGACCTGACGTGGGACTCGAACCCACGACCTCCCAAACACTAGTCTCTACCAACTGAGCTAGCCGGGCCGCTGTTCTACCCACACCGAAATACACTACAATATGTACACTATTATAATCCTTGCTGTATTGCACAGTAGAAATAATAACAGCAGCAGTAACAGTATCACATTGTTCAAAAGACATAACTTTTTACATACATGTGTATACACTACAGAAGAAAATCATTCTATTAGCCCAGCTGTGGATTCAATCATTGGGATCATTTATTTACCTATGCTATGGATCTATGATTGAGCTCGCTTTAAGGCTTTGCTTTATTCATATATGTGTATTGTTGGAGTACACTATGCATATAAATGACGATTACCACAACGTTGACTATGTGTCCCAAAATCCACTGCAGTGTGCTATAAGTTGACAATCTTCAATATGTAGCTGTCGCGAAAACATATGACAATATCACATAATATCAGTATATTCAATTTTCATTTAAACTAAAACTAACAGCCATTATCACTTAGTATTCATCTACAACTAGACCATATCTCGGATCAAATGTACCTGCTTATTATCAGAAAAATAGCTGGCAATAAAACTATTCCGTTAGTTTCACACACACCGGAAGTTGATATTTCTTCTATTCTCTAACTTCGTGTTATTTTCGTATGAGTTAATCCGTAAATCGAAATCAATAGAACGAAGTTCTAATGCATGATAACTTTATTTGTGTAAATGTGTTACTAGTGGAATCATTGAAGTGCCCAATTTATGAAGCACATAAAATACTAAACATAGTTTAGAGATTGTAATCCAACATGTCAGCGCCCATGAACACGTTTTAAAACATATTCATATTTGTGTTCCTATCATTTGAAAATGTCGAAACAAAAACACAGAAACAAGGGTAGCAAAGCAGACAAAAATAAGAAAAATAAGCCCAACGAATGTGACATGAAACACAAGCTAAGTGGAAATAAGAACACGGTTGTAAACAAGCGCAAGAACGGTAACAGAAGTAAGAACGTCTCGGAAAGTAGCGAAAGCTTCAAGAAGAAATCGAATAAACCATGGCAAAGACACGGGAACGTCAAAGACGATGGCAACTCAGATTTTGAAGAAGTTGTTGACCATTCAAATGTTAATTTGGTAAAATTATTATTGATGTGGTTTTGAACGAAGATATGCTGTTTGTGTGTAGTGTGTGTTTTACGTTTATTTATACGTTTATTTATCATCGCCTCCTGAATCTGGTTCTTTTGCGTGCTACTGCAGAATGTAAATCACTGACGCAAGACTTCAGCACAAAGTACCACTTCTCCCTAATAAAACAATGTTGTTTTTATTTTCAATACAAAATTGTGTCCAGTAAGATACACTGGCCCATTAGAAAGCACTCCTTCTATTCATATATATAGTATTTAATTGTCATACTGTGTATGTTAACCATAATTATTAATAACTATTTAATGATGCAATCGCGTGCTTTCTCCCAAACATTCTGACCTAGAATGAACCCTGCTATGTTTTTTTGTTTAAACTTTATTTATTTTACAATGATTGCGAAGCAAGTTTTAACAACTTATATTAATCACTCTCGTTGGCACAGATGAAAGCGTAAATGTGGTCATTCATGTGGGAGGAAACCGGAGTACCCAGGGAAAACCCACCTGTCCGATCTGGCAACCACCGTACCATCTCACATACTTCCCTGCCCGAGGATCGAACCCGGGTTGCATTGGTGAGAAGCGAGCGTTATGCGACCTGCTATGTTATGGGTCATATTAGTATGGTATAGTGGATGATAGAACCTTCGAACCCTGGATTACAAATCCAGCATGTTAACCACAGAAAGTGGCTGTTTAGCACAGGTGGCTGCTTAATAGAGAGAAAATGTATAATAAAACATCATAATATTTGGAAACTGACTGCTTAATACAGATTTACTCCTTAATGGAGGTTTGACTGTATGCAAATATGTAATTGTTGATGTCGTCACAGCCGGAAAAAGTAATTGATTAGTCTCGTTTTCCACTAAAATGGGCGACACAAAATGTATATAGCCGTACTTATTTTGTCGTTGACTTGTCCTTTTTTAGGGATTAAGTTTGACACTAACGCTAGTCTGGGCCTCTGTTTCTATAAGTGGCTAGTCCGGTGCCTAGTTGTTCCTGGGAAGGACTACCTTAATTTGTTAGTGGCTAGTCCGCCATTTTAAAAGTGAGTGTCGAATCCTCGTGTTTCATTATCGAAAATTATTTCAATTTAAGAATATGGAGGAAGACTCTAATTCGGATGTTGAAAGTGATGGAGAGAGAAACGATGTCCGTAAACTTGTTGCTCAGCAGAACAGGAAGAAGAAGAAATCTGGTGGATTTCAGTCCATGGGTAAACAGGTTTTCATGATTTGCAATCCAAAGGGGCCTGAAGCATGAACTAACGGATCATTCTAGAGGGCGATGTGGGCGAAATTGTCGTCCTAGGGACCCTGACTTCTCCCTAAAAATTTTTTTTTACGATTTTCAAACAAAATGTTCGTCTAGTAAGATACACTGGCCCATTATAAAGCACTCCTTCTATTCAAATGTTGTATTTAATGGTTGTACTGTGCATTTTAACCCTATTTTGCAGAAGTATATTAAAGAACACAATTTAAGGAAGCGATCACGCGCTTTCTCACTTCCCCCAAAAGCCCGCCTCCGTGGTCGAGTGGTTAAGGTCGCTGACTTGTATACCACTGTAACCTATCATCACTGATGGTCACAGGTTCGAGCCCCACTCAGACCGTGTCTCATTTATATGAAAAAGTTGGCAGTTTCTTACGGAGGTTGTTGCACCCAAGTACTGGTTAACCGCTGGAGCCTGCGCAGGAAAGGTGTTGTTAGGCAAACTGCCCGCCGGCGATATAGCCCAAAATGGTGCTGATGCAGGCGTAAAACCCGAACTATAACATAACTTCCCCCAAAAATTCTGACCTAGAATGAACCCTGAACTAAATGTACCCATAATGCTAGTTCTTCATTATAGAAGGTGTTTCAGCTCGATGTAATGAAATTGTGTACATTTAGTTGAATATCAGGGCTGAAATTAAGGACCTGACATTATTTCCTATCTAATATGTCATTATGACCGATACTTTGCCAAGTCCAAAATGCATTAATTGATCATGTGACTTGCTGGTTGATCATGTAACTGGCTGGTTGACCGTGTGACTGGCTGGTTGATCATGTGACTGGCTGGTTGATCATGTGACTGGCTGATTGACAATGTGACTGGCTTGTTGATCATGTGACTGGCTGGTTGACAATGTGACTGTGGATGGATCATGTGACTATATTATTGATTGACAGACTAGGTTACATTCTCTTCCCATCACAGGTTTATCCCAATCTGTTCTTCCCATTACAGGTATATCCCATTCTGTTCTTCCCATTACATGTTTATCCCATTCTGTTCTTCCCGTTACATGTTTATCCCATTCTGTTCTTCCCGTTACATGTTTATCCCTTCCCGTTACATGTTTATCCCATTCTGTTCTTCCCATTACAGGTTTATCCCATTCTGTTCTTCCCATTACAGGTTTATCCCATTCTGTTCTTCCCATCACAGGTTTATCCCATTCTGTTCTTCCCATTACAAGTTTATCCCATTCTGTTCTTCCCATTACATGTTTATCCCATTCTGTTCTTCCCATTACAGGTTTATCCCATTCTGTTCTTCCCATTACAGGTGTATCCCATTCTGTTCTTCCCATTACAGGTTTATCCCATTCTGTTCTTCCCATTACATGTTTATCCCATTCTGTTCTTCCCATTACATGTTTATCCCATTCTGTTCTTCCCATTACATGTTTATCCCATTCTGTTCTTCCCATTACATGTTTATACCATTCTGTTCTTCCCGTTACATGTTTATCCCTTCCCGTTACATGTTTATCCCATTATGTTCTTCCCATTACAGGTTTATCCCATTCTGTTCTTCGCATTACAGGTATATCCCATTCTGTTCTTCGCATTACAGGTATATCCCATTCTGTTCTTCCCATTACATGTTTATCCCATTCTGTTCTTCCCATTACAGGTATATCCCATTCTGTTCTTCCCATTACAGGTATATCCCATTCTGTTCTTCCCATTACAGGTATATCCCATTCTGTTCTTCCCATTACAGGTTTATCCCATTCTGTTCTTCCCATTACAGGTTTATCCCATTCTGTTCTTCCCATTACAGGTTTATCGCATTCTGTTCTTCCCATTACAAGTTTATCCCATTCTGTTCTTCCAATTACAGGTTTATCCCATTCTGTTCTTCCCATTACAAGTTTATCCCATTCTGTTCTTTCCATTACAGGTTTATCCCACAATGTTTTTAAAGGAGTGACCAGAAAGGGATATAAGGTTCCAACTCCAATTCAAAGAAAGGTAATGAACTATTTTATTTCTGAGTTTTGAGACAGTTTAGTCTTTGGGCAAATTTTACATTTCGGAATGCAGTAGTAATTCGGGCTAGTGCTGTCAGAATGTTCCAGTATACTATGGCCCAACGATAACGTGTTATTTACAAGCATTACTATAAATAGGTTTGGAATAAGCCAAATCAATACCCATGGTGTAATAAAAAATCCTGTGTGCCAAGTAATGCATACATAAATGATAATAAACTTCTTTTTACCCGTTATAATAATATTAGCCCGTGCTATCTTTTTCGCGGGAATCACGTTATCGTTGGGGTATAGTACATATAGATATTATTAATGTTTGAATTCCCACAACAGTTGACTACGTAAATATAATCATTTCTCTATATATATATATATATACCACTGGATGGGCTTTGTACATACGGTGTGGTCCGCCTCCTTGGTCGAGTGGTTACGGTCCGTGGTCGAGTGGTTATGGTCCACCTCCGTGGTCGAGTGGTTACGGTCCGCCTCCGTGGTCGAGTGGTTACAGTCCGCCTCCGTGGTCGAGTGGTTACGGTCGCTGACTTGTATACCACTGTAACCTATCATCACTGATGGTCACGGGGGCCGCCTCCGTGGTCGAGTGGTTAAGGTCGCTGACTTGTATACCACTGTAACCTATCATCACTGATTGTCACGGGTTCGAGCCCCGCTCAGACCATGTCTCATTTATATGAAAAAGTTGGCAGTTTCTTACGGAGGTTGGTGCACCCAAGTACTGGTTAACCGCTGGAGCCTGTCCAGGAAAGGTGTTGTTAGGTAAACTGCCCGCCGGCGATATAGCCCAAAATGGTGCTGATGCAGGCGTAAAACCCGAAATATAAATAAATATAGGATATAAGCCGAAAACGATCCAATATGTAAAATATTGGACTGTGTGAGGCATGTAGCACCAAAGACTACCAATAATTTACATATTGGATCTGTTTGAGGCTTATATCTTACTTAAAACACACACTTATATAACACGATCCAACTAATTAAAATTGTTACTTTCTTACATTTAGGATTTACTATAGTACTCTGGCCATTTGACAGCAGTCCAATATTAATAATATTAATAATATTGGACTGCAAGTACAAAGGTATAACGTCACGACAGTGTTTTAAATATGTATACAATTCATATCTTGGTAGTAATTATAAATATAACTTTATGATTTATCATTGTTCAATAACTCACAATAATTGTGGTATTTTAATTTGTTTACACAGTCAAACCTGTGTTAAGCAGCCAGCCAAGGGAATCACAGAAAGTGGCTGCTTAGCACAGGTGGCTGCTTAATAGAGCCTTTAGAGGTTAAATGTATAATAAAAACAACATATTGGGAATCTGGAAAATGGCTGCTTAATACAGGTTGGCTACTTAATAGAGGTGACCGCTGAAGAAGGTTTGACTGTATATATACACATGTATAACACTTCACCTCATTTCACTTATACAAATAGATATTCATACTGATGCTTCAGGCCAAGTTTGGTGATCCAGGGATCGCAGGTTCGATCCACCGTCTGACCCTAATAAAATTAACAGTCTTTCAGATGGGACTTTAAACCAAGGTCTCGTGTCGCTGCTGTACACCGTGCACGTAAAAGAACCAGTGGAGACTCTGGAATGGGTGACTGTCTATATCATTGCACTATCCTCCAAAAATCTAAATGACTAATCTCTTCAGGTGGCGTCGCTCATATGGGCAACCGGTAGCGACGATAAATAAACGTAAATCACACACACATTTCTCTTATAGTATAGACTAGTGTAGCGAAGTGGAAGTCGTGATAGCGCAATGGGCGCCAGTTCGCTTCAGGTGCTAACGGTCTGGAGTTTGAGCCCCGCAGGAGCCGTTACGATTGTGCCCTTGGGCATGGCATTTAAATTCCATGTTGTCTCTTCTCTCTCCATCGTGGCGATGGATTCCATCAGGAATGAGGTCTCGAGAGTGATTAATATAAGTTGTATGAACTTGTTTCGCAATCGAGCTAAAATAAATTTGTACAATCTACGTGAAGCGAACCAACGTATCTGATGTAATGTCATTGCTTTGACAGTATCGATTATTCTCTGTCGATTCGTATAATCAGTGCTCTAGAATAGCCCTGGTTAAAGGAGTGCTCTAGAATAGCCCTGGTTAAAGGAGTGCTCTAGAATAGCCCTGGTTAAAGGAATGCTCTAGAATAGCCCTGGTTAAAGGAGTGCTCTAGAATAGCCCTGGTTAAAGGAGTGCTCTAGAATACTAGAATAGCCCTGGTTAAAGGAGTGCTCTAGAATAGCCCTGGTTAAAGGAGTGCTCTAGAATAGCCCTGGTTAAAGGAGTGCTCTAGAATAGCCCTGATTAAAGGAGTGCTCTAGAATAGCCCTGGTTAAAGGAGTGCTCTAGAATAGCCCTGGTTAAAGGAATGCTCTAGAATAGCCCTGGTTAAAGGAGTGCTCTAGAATAGCCCTGGTTAAAGGAGTGCTCTAGAATAGCCCTGGTTAAAGGAGTGCTCTAGAATAGCCCTGGTTAAATTAGTGCTCTAGAATAGCCCTGGTTAAATTAGTGCTCTAGAATAGCCCTGGTTAAAGGAATGCTCTAGAATAGCCCTGGTTAAATTAGTGCTCTAGAATAGCCCTGGTTAAAGGAGTGCTCTAGAATAGCCCTGGTTAAAGGAGTGCTCTAGAATAGCCCTGGTTAAAGGAGTGCTCTAGAATAGCCCTGGTTAAAGGAGTGCTCTAGAATAGCCCTGGTTAAATTAGTGCTCTAGAATAGCCCTGGTTAAAGGAGTGCTCTAGAATAGCCCTGGTTAAATTAGTGCTCTAGAATAGCCCTGGTTAAATTAGTGCTCTAGAATAGCCCTGGTTAAAGGAGTGCTCTAGAATAGCCCTGGTTAAAGGAGTGCTCTAGAATAGCCCTGGTTAAAGGAGTGCTCTAGAATAGCCCTGGTTAAAGGAGTGCTCTAGAATAGCCCTGGTTAAAGGAGTGCTCTAGAATAGCCCTGGTTAAAGGAGTGCTCTAGAATAGCCCTGGTTAAAGGAATGCTCTAGAATAGCCCTGGTTAAAGGAGTGCTCTAGAATAGCCCTGGTTAAAGGAGTGCTCTAGAATAGCCCTGGTTAAAGGAGTGCTCTAGAATAGCCCTGGTTAAAGGAGTGCTCTAGAATAGCCCTGGTTAAAGGAGTGCTCTAGAATAGCCCTGGTTAAAGGAGTGCTCTAGAATAGCCCTGGTTAAAGGAGTGCTCTAGAATAGCCCTGGTTAAAGGAGTGCTCTAGAATAGCCCTGGTTAAATTAGTGCTCTAGAATAGCCCTGGTTAAAGGAATGCTCTAGAATAGCCCTGGTTAAAGGAATGCTCTAGAATAGCCCTGGTTAAATTAGTGCTCTAGAATAGCCCTGGTTACAGTAGTGCTCTAGAATAGCCCTGGTTAAAGGAGTGCTCTAGAATAGCCCTGGTTAAAGTAGTGCTCTAGAATAGCCCTGGTTAAAGGAGTGCTCTAGAATAGCCCTGGTTAAAGGAGTGCTCTAGAATAGCCCTGGTTAAAAGAGTGCTCTAGAATAGCCCTGGTTAAAGTAGTGCTCTAGAATAGCCCTGGTTAAAGGAGTGCTCTAGAATAGCCCTGGTTAAAGGAGTGCTCTAGAATAGCCCTGGTTAAAGTAGAACACTGGTATATCACTCTTCTCCTATTTCAGACTATCCCTATTATAATGGACAATAAAGATGTGGTTGCCATGGCAAGGACCGGTAGTGGCAAGACGGCTGCATTCCTTATACCCATGTTTGAGCACCTGAAGGTGCACTGTGCCAAGTCTGGTGCCCGTGCTCTAGTCATGTCTCCAACCAGAGAGCTGGCCCTGCAGACCCTGAAGTTTGCTAAAGAGGTAAATATGATAAAAAAAAGTATGGATGGCAACGAATATTCGCTCGGACATCCGAATATCCGAATACTATTCCAGTATCCAGTATTCGACTGAGAACTTGTGCTTTGGTTTAAGCATATTATTCATTCATAATGTACATTACATATAGAGCAGTGGTTTGGGCCAGGAATTTTGACTAGGGTGCTCCCCGAGGTAGAACAAAGCGAAATTGGTATATTCTTGTAGGTTAATGTTTCGTAGACTCGAAAATAGTTCTTGACCTATTCAAAACGGTGATTCAAGAAAATTATAGAGCTTTTAATAAGATGATGTAGTGTTTTTAAACGCCTAAACTAAAAGGGGGTAGGGGTAGTATTTTGAAAACAAAACGACTATCAAAGAAATGAAATCGTATATATTATATACCGTTGGAACGGGTATGAGTTGTACTTGATGTTGCAAGGATTTATTTTGCAGTAATATGAGGAGGACGCCAGGGTGACGTCATACGTAATAGTAGTCGTCAAAAAACGGAAATAGATATATTTTGTGATGCTAAATTTATATTTTATGTATAAAATTTGTACAAAACATGAGTGATTTGGGTATCAATTGTACTCGCTTGATCAATATCGAAACATCATTATCAATTAGAAGTATTAAAATGTGAACATGTCCTATATATAGTAGCATGATGCTGTAGTGATATGCGAAATAAAATTATGCAATTCAACAACAATTTATATTTATTTTATAAAACATTAAGCTATTTGTTCTGATGCCAAGAACCTTTAATATGATGCAGAGAATAAACTGTTTCTAGAGCAGAACAGCATCACATAAGGTTGAAATTATTTCCCTTTAAACAATTTACATTATAGATCATGCGTATATTACAAAACTTGCACTAGCTGTACAAATTCACCATGACCATGGGAGTAAACAACTAATTGACATGTTGCATTCTCTTGGGTCTTGTATGAGTTATGCTGAAGTAAGGTGATTTCTGTTGTCTTTGGGCAAATGCCAGATCGGAGATGATAACAAGGTATATTCCTGCAGGATTGATCCCGCTCAGGACAGAAGGCTCTTCATCCATAGATGCAGCAATTGACAACTTCGATCAGAATGAAGGAACACTCGATGGCAAGTCCACAACCCACTCAATGGCGGCTGTCATTTATCAGCGTAACACAACACATGTGCCAAGTATTCGCATACCACGAGTAACCAGTAAGACGCTGACAGAAAATGATAGTATAGATAATCTAACTTGATTGAGAGATATAGAAACCGCCCATTTGCCCCGAGCCCCCAGTTGTTCCAGCCACAGTCTCCATCAACATGGACATATATCTGTATTCGTTCAATACAGCTGTTTCCATGGATTTGCGTTGGTGTCTTGCTAGGTATATAAGCAAACAAAATGAGATTCCTTTGGTGGACAGCATTTAATGCCATGTTGTCAGAATCTACACAGCCTGTGACAACCATCCGATACTTACCTTTTATACATGCTCAACCCACTGATCTAAATACAATATATACTGCCTTGATTCAAATAGTACGTTTGGCAGAATCGCTTGGCCAAGAACATATATTTGTAACCGCAGACCTTTCCATTTATAGCAAAGCTCAGGAATTGTTATGGAGTAAACCCCCATTGTTGCAAGACAATGTGACAATGCGGATTGGCTTGATGCATCTTCTGATTGATAGCTAGCATCGGTAAACTGTATGCTGATGGCGGCCTGTATGCATTCTTGACTGAGTCGGGAGTGTATGCAGATAGTTTGTGCACAATGCTTTTGCAAGGAAAACATCTGTCAAGAGGCATTCGAGCACTTAGGTTGCCAATGGAAACATTAACTGAACTGCTGTTTGAAGGTTTGACAAAATGGATGGCTGCTGCCAATGGCACGGAGTTCATGTCCAATGCACTTCGGCTTGACTTAGAAGATTTGCAACGTTCATTTACCTACCATGACAAGGATCTGTCAACTGATTTGATTGGCACTATTAACAAGAAGCTATTTTCAATTTCTGAAGCTATCACTAAGTTTGTGAGTAAAGGGGTACAGCAATCACAGACATTTGACTATTGGTTTAAGTTTCTAAAAGGAGTGCATGTTTTGTTACGTCTACTTCGGGAAGATCGCAGCGCAGATTTACTATTACACCTGAATGCTGTTGCAGAAGTAAACCCCATCCTGCGGGCTGCTGGGCGTAATAATTACGCAAAGTACTTACCTGTATATCTTACCGAGATGAGAATGTTGGAATCCAAAAACCCACCTGCATACCAACATCTTCTTGAAGGGGGATTTATGGTCCGGCGATCCAACAACAATCTATTCAACTGTGTTGCCACTGACCAGGCATTGGAACAGTCAGTAAATATGGACTGTAAAAGTCGTGTTGGGGTCGTCGGGTTCACATTGATCAAAAATGGTTTGACCAGGTGGCTGATTATCCGATATTTAACTGGAGAGTATGCAGCGTGCATTAAGTCGTTTTGTGGCATTGCCAACGAGAATGAGACTGAGAGTGCTAAGTAATAGTACAAGATATGCAAAGGATTCATGTCAAATAGTTGATATTATATACCAGTGGCAAAATCCATTCAACTTAGAAGATGTACCTGAAATGTTGATTAACATATTCACTGGTTTGGTTGCATCTCAAGATATAGCCACATCACTGACTGGCTACATGGAAAATGGGAATAAACGTTCAGTCGAGTTCTTTGAGAAGAGGTTGTGTGACGACAGCAAGGTAGTTTGCTTTTGGAAGCCCGATGCAAGAATTAAACCATTAACATTTGCTGATATGAAACCAAGTGTCACACTGCAATCGACACAGCTGAAGATCAATTCAGAAGTACTGTTCCGGCGATTTATCATTATTAGCCGTCGCAAAACAAAGAAATGTTGATCTGAAAACATGAGTTAGCCGCTGTACCCCCTGCGCTATTCAATGACGACGGAACAATTCGAAAGACTACAAAGTCAGATCTTGCATGCAAGATAGAATCTATATGCCCAGCTCACACAGACCTATCCAGCCAAGAACCATTGCAAAGCACCGCATACATTATTGATGGAATGGCCATGTTGCAGACACTGAATGATAGATTGTTCAAGACATTTGATGAATTAGCAAATATTATTACCGGTATGAATAGACTTATATCAACCATGCGTGGTAGGCTATCAGTTGTAACTTGTGTTCTTGTATTGTATTCGATCGATACGACACGCCTGACTCGACTAAAAATGCTGAGCATAACCGACGAGCTGGTGGTAGTGAAACTGTGTCACATGTAGTCTTGGGTGCACGCAATGTTCCAAATTACAAACGATTCTTGAAACATTCAAAGAACAAAGGCTCATTGACATCTCATATTTCAGAGTACATAGAAGCACATATACAAGTGCATATCCCTGTTGGAAGTTGCGTTATACTTGCAGGTGGCTATGGCAATTGTGAAATTACCAGGCAAATAACACCAACGTCGGTGTTTGACCTGGAACATTTGTACAGTACACACGAGGAAGCTGACACAAGAATGTTACTGCATGTTATAGATTCTGTGGACAACCATACTCGCATTATTGTGCGCTGTGATGAAACCGATGTAATTGGTGTTGCTGTTGTATTACTGTGGCCGCAGAGATACACCCATCAACACGTGCATGCATGCTGGTCACGAAGGGGCATTGACGAATAGGCAAAGATTCATCCCAGTCAATGAACCTTGGGTGTAACTCTAACACAATGCCTACCTGCAATACATGTCTTAACGGGATGTGATAGTACAAGTTCATTGTATAGGATTGGCAAACGAACAGCATTCAAAAATCCTACAAAAGAACATGCATGCCATTCAGCCGATATCATTGATGGGTGACAAGCTACATGTATCTAATGAGATGCAGAGTATAACTAGGCTGTATGCATTGACACTGTATGGGAATAAGAAGAAAGAAAACGGCGAATTGTGTGCCGATTTAGATGAACTTAGATATGTTATTGCTACATCTACAGACAAATCTGTTGCCGTTCTACCACCAACCGAGGACGCTTTCACACAGCCCGTACGTCGCTGCGCTTACCAATTATACATTTGGAAGCATAGTCACATTCAGCGGCCTGATGTCAGTAGCCCAATTGTCCATGGCTGGAGAAGACTGCCTGCTGGTGCTATTGCCGCTGAAAGATCCAGCACCAGTTGAAGTTAGAGCAATGACACACTTATTTTGCACAGATTCAATAAGCAGCACTGTCAATGCATTCAGGCCGGACTTAATTGTACTGACAACTGTCATTGTAATGCAGAATGTTTAACCCATTCAACACCAAGTAACTGACATGGACTGGTCCATGATATTTTTAGACCAATAAATTAATAACGAAATTACATTTGGATCAGTTCATTTATCAAAATGGGTAAAAAAATTTCTAAACATAGTTATATTACTTGAAAAAAGTGCAGATCCTGATGAGACGGCTCGTCACGAGCCGGCTCATCTGGATCTACACTTTTTTGTAAGCCAATTCTGTGGTGTTGAAAGGGTTAATGAACAACATCCAAGCAACACTAGAAGACCAATATTAGTCTGATGTATCGGTACAAAACATAATATTATGGTTGTGTACGCTAGTACTTGACATGGACACTTGATAATAGTTCAAAGTGAAGATTTTGTGATTTTATGTGATTTTATGTTAAAATCGGCATTACACTTCCCCTTTAACAACGGCATATAAGTTCATCTTGCTTGATGTATAAACATATAGTGTTCATTTTCACAGTAGCGACTCTTTATTTTCTCCATTTCTTCCACTAAATAGTGTAATTTTGTGATGAGATATAAAATAAAACGAAGTATTGAGACCAAGATTATGCGTACTTACAGTTTCGATGGCAAATTGTTAATTATGACGTCAGTATGACGCCGACATCATTAATACATTATATTAAATAAGCCAAACAATTAGAACAATGTATTACCTTTCCAACGGTATGTAACATGTATCGTTTTATAGGTGTTATAAATATGCATTTCTCAAAATATTTACCCTACCCTGCAATTTATTTTACTTTTGAAAATAGCAATACCATATAGTAAAGTAAGAATAAAAAACATTGAATCATCGAATTGAACATGCCAAGAACTTGATTCGGGTCCATAAGACCCTAATTGATGATAATATACCAATTTCGTTTTGTTCTACCTCGGGGAGCATTACTCCTTAATTAGAGCTCTTTTGGGCCATTGACCGCTGCACTAATATTTATTGTATACAAAACGAAAATGGATTAAATCGAAAACTTAAAGCTTATTGACATTACTCCCGGGTTTGGGCTATTGGATTTGTGCGACCCTCCCTAGAATCTCAGTGTTAATAGACAATCTACTTGCTAAAGGCAACTGCCTTATCCATACATGATCATAGGCTGTCCGATTAGCGCAGTGGTTAACGCGCTCGCTTCTCACCAATGCAACCCAGGTTCGATCCTCGGACCGGGAAGTATGTGAGATAGTACGGTGGTCGCCAGATCGGAAAGGCGGATTTTCCCCGGGTACTCCGGTTTCCTCCCACACGAATGCCCACATTTACACTTTCATCCGCTCCAAACGAGAGTGATTAATATAAGTTGTTAGAACTTGCTTCGCAATCGATGTAAAATAAATAAAGTTTAAAGTACATATGAGAAGACAAATAGGTCCCGAACACCTTGCTCCGAGGTTATAAAACTGTTTTCCAATCTCAAACTCGGTCTCAAGCTTCTGATTGATTCAGATGAGTGTAAGCATGAGAATTGACCAATCAAAACACTTGTAGGTGTTCTTCAAACTCTAGCAATTCTCACACTCAACCAATCCTGTCACATATTTCTACTGTCTATGATCTGATATTTCAGCTGGGAAAGTACACAGGTCTTAGAGCAGCTGTGGTGCTAGGTGGGGACAGAATGGAAGATCAGTTTGCTGCCCTGCACGCCAACCCCGACATGTAAGTACACAGGTCTTAGAGCAGCTGTGGTGCTAGGTGGGGACAGAATGGAAGATCAGTTTGCTGCCCTGCACGCCAACCCCGACATGTAAGTACACAGGTCTTAGAGCAGCTGTGGTGCTAGGTGGGGACAGAATGGAAGATCAGTTTGCTGCCCTGCACGCCAACCCCGACATGTAAGTACACAGGTCTTAGAGCAGCTGTGGTGCTAGGTGGGGACAGAATGGAAGATCAGTTTGCTGCCCTGCACGCCAACCAGCAAATATATGTGATAGGGATCTATATACATGTACAATGGAATTATTGTATCATTTCTGTGCAAAGAATGTAATCATTGTGTTTTGGATGCAACTAATATAAACATTGTATACATGGTTCCCTCTGTCTGAATGTTTGTCTGCGCCACTTCTGTCGCAAATTGATAAACACTGGAGCCAATTTATAAAACTTTGAGCAAACTAAGAGCCATATAGTTCACAAATAAATATTTGAAGCCATGTATTTGACAAAACATGTGCCCAAAACAAAAATGGTGTGCCAAATATTTTCGCGACATTGGCGACCGACAGCGGGAACCCTGGTATATAAACATTGCGTTTTCCATTGGCGACCGACAACGGGAACCCTGGTATATAAACATTGCGTTTTCCATTGGCGACCGACAGCGGGAACCCTGGTGTATAAACATTGCATTTTCCATTGGCGACCGACAGCGGGAACCCTGGTGTATAAACATTGCGTTTTCCATTGGCGACCGACAGCGGGAACCCTGGTGTATAAACATTGCAATTACAGGCCTACAAACATAAATTGGTGTTGTTTACCAGTAACGGTATTTCTACATTTGTTTTATTATATTTCACAGAATCATAGCCACTCCTGGTAGATTCATGCATGTTGCCGTAGAAATGAATCTAAAGCTGAGGTCTATGCAATATGTCGTGTTTGATGAGGCGGACAGGTGAGTTACATGACCAGCAATTTTAATGAAACATTGCCAGTAATTTTAATGAAACATTGCCAGTAATTTTAATAAAACATTGCCAGTAATTTTAATAAAACATTGCCAGTAATTTTAATAAAACACCAAAATAAACATGCCAGTAATGTTAATGAAACATTGCCAGTAATTTTAATAAAACATTGCCAGTAATTTTAATAAAACATTGCCAGTAATTTTAATAAAACATTGCCAGTAATTTTAATGAAACATTGCCAGTAATTTTAATAAAATATTGCCAGTAATTTTAATAAAACATTGCCAGTAATTTTAATGAAACATTGCCAGTAATTTTAATAAAATATTGCCAGTAATTTTAATGAAACATTGCCAGTAATTTTAATAAAACATTGCCAGTAATTTTAATAAAACATTGCCAGTAATTTTAATGAAACATGACCAGAGTGTAGAACATAAACCCTCCCCCCAGTGTTTTTTTACCACGGCAGACATAATCCCCCCCCCCCCCCAATATAAAAACCCAACAATGACATAACACATTCAGATTCAAGGTAGGGTAGGACCCGAACAATAACCATATGGATAACCTTAACCCTAAAACTAACCATGACCCTAGATGCATGACCCTAGATGCATGACCCTAGATGGGGTGGGGGGATTTTCTCATCTTCTATTTATCAACATTGAGGCAATTATGTCTCGGGGAATTAAAGCAAATAACGTCACAAAACTACAAAAATGATGTCACGTTTTGACGTCACGCGACGTCACGCGACGTCACGGCGC